>OY728138.1:1976801220-1977426220 GCA_963277665.1 Viscum album | reverse complement strand
ACAAAATATTGTTAAGAAATAATGAAGAAAGATTATGTTGTGAGACAATTGATAATGATTCAGGTAGATTTATGCATCTTGGTTGAAGTCAACGATGATGCTCATATTCAAAGAAACTTTTAAGACTCGTGAAATTTGGTGGGGTAGAAATGTTTTCGGGAATCCCACCTAAACCATACATGGAACACCAATAATTATAGGGAGTAAATTGTACATTATTGAAACTATTACTTATTATGATTTGTAGATACAATAAAGGTAACTGAATCCTTTTAAAGAGAATGAGTTTCCACATCGATAATTTATGAGGATAGTTGATAGCTAGAAAGGATATGATAGAAGATGATATTATATGTTTCTAAAATGTACTATGAAATCAGACTGTGATTTCCTAACTAATATAGATGTGGTTCATAACATTTTTAGTGGTATTGTGGAAAAATTATATTATTGGACAATGAAATGGTATTGGGAAAATCATACTGGTGATTAGACTGATTATCATTATGAATTACATAGATGTTCTTTCCATACTATTTTTAATAAAGTGTGGAATTTTTTAGAAGATCTAATTTTTGAAAGGTAATAAGAAAAAATATAAAATATTCAGATTAAAATTGTGAATTTATAATAACATTTCACAAAAAATTTATTACATCATTTCATTATTTTTTAGATAAAAAACATTTTTATTGAAAATAAATCTTAACATCTTTAATTTAATGTTCTATTTTGATATCCACGGAAATAGTTTGTATTCTAGTGGATTTTATTGTACTGTATTATTTCCAGACCATAAAAAAGACGTAAAAACTCTTACTGAGTAGTGGACCATATATTTTTTTTATTCGTTTTTATATCTGATTTTTTTTTTTCAAAAATATAATATATATTTAAGTTTTTCAGAAGATTAATTAAAAATAATGACAATTTAAAGAAAAATATATAACTATTTCAAACATTCCCCTCTCAGAGTTATGTAGATCCTATTTGGATAATAAAAAGGGGAACTATAAGGATGATTCTAGTGGAATTAATATGTTATATCTTGTTTGAGAAATTGGTATGACTCTTGAGAGTTGTGAGAATCACTATGCCAATGTACACCACAAAGATGATAGCTAGAGTTTTCATGGTGAAAAAATAGGTTACTATGAGCTCAAACATATTATTTAGAAACTAGTGTGGTTGGATGGGACACATTTTTATATTATTTCACCTACCATATAAGGGGTTATGATCATTTTTAATAACGAGAATCTTTTAGAGATATTATAGAAAATCATTGATTGTGGGAATTGATTAAGGAACCCTGCCAAAATATACTTTTGGAAGTTGTTATTCAACATTAAATTATTTGAATACATGGGGTTATTCTAATAGTGCCCATTGAGTGATTGAATCTGATATGTTAGGGAATTATCATCAACATTCATTGAGTGGTGTAGGATTGGAGACATAGGAAGCTACATAGGGTATAAGGGTAGGAGAGATTCATGATGTTTATCCCACACATGTCGATAGTGAGGTAGGTCTATCGACAGTATGATGTAATATTCTAGTAGATTTTACACATTCTATTCCCTTACATGAAATAAGAGCTTGTAATTTAAATAATATTTACCGAATTTATGACTATTTTGAGTTAGGTGGTGTTGTATTTTAGTGCATTATGATTATAGACACAATGTTGGGTGTGATTTCACATGAAATCTATTTATGGAAGTGGTGTTCTCATGAGGTTAGTAAATGTCACTTCTTTAATAATATTAAAAAAACATGGTATGTCAGTAAAAACATCATTCTAGGTATGGATTGTATCATAGAACACCATGAACACATTTATTGTTACCATATTATAGTGACCATTACATCTCATGAGGTAAAAAAAATTTATGGTGGATTATAGGATATATTACCCATTCATGTAAGGAATTTCAGCAGCAACTGGGGATGTTCACCACCAATGATTAATGTCTATTAATAGATCAAGGTGGTGTGAAATTTAATGGCATCCCTATGATAGTGGTCTTGTTCATAGAATAATTTATTTGGTAATTATCATAGATTCCACCTAAGAGGGATATTGAGATTATAATTGAGCACATGCATGGAGTTGAGGATGTTTCAATTCTACATTATAGAATGGTACTAATGGAGCTTGAGGAAATTAAGACTAACCTATTATATATTATTTATATGGGGTTTATAGATTTTATTACATAACCTTAGGTTTCTACAATATTTTTTTCTAATATGGTTGACATAATGTTGCATTTTTTTTATACATTACTAGCCACTAAAGAAGATAATAGTGAAAACCAAGGAACCACTTCAACATATCAAAGATCACTATATCTAGTTAAAGGGGATCATTTATTTTCTATGATTTACTAGATTTATGGGAATCATTAGCTAAAAGTTATAACATATTATTAACCATTTCATTATTTCATAACTAGATCAAGCCATATTGAGTTCCTTCTTATGGAAATCATGTTGAAAAATTCTATGGCTGTGTTTATGGACTTGATGAACTGAATCATACATTCATTCATGGATAAGTGTGCGGTTATTTGGTTGATGAAATAATGGTGTACTCCCACACTTGTTATAGTCATTAAAAAATCATGAAATCATCATTTGTACTCTTATAGTGAAATGAAAATAAGAAAATATTTCAACATTTCAATTCAAGATCAGACAAGATAACATTTAGGTCACATAATATCTTAAGAATCTGAATTTTTTAACCCAAAGAATGAACTTGCATGGGTATCTTTGTTGAATATGAAGAATTTTTTTGGTATACAAAGAATTTGCGGGATAAAGACTTATTATTAGTGGTTTATTCTTGTATTTGACTTCTTAAACAGAAAATATTTATTTTTGAACATGAATGGAATCAATATTGAAGGGTATATATCACATGACAATTCATTTCAATCATTTGAATAAGTGCTTTTCTACCACACTAATTATCAACCTACATGAGCTGAATGAGGACTATATCATCCATTATGATAAAGATGGGATTGTTTTTGGAGTAGTGTTGTCATGTGGAGATAGAGTTTTTTAATATGGGTCAAAGATGTAGAGGCCACTCAATTATTATTACCATATACACAATATATAATGAATATAGTGGAATATTCTTTTAAGTATTCACATAATTATCTATTTGGTGAAAAGATTACTTTTTATATAAACCACAAACGATTACATTATCTTTTATTTCATAGATATTCTCATCAAATAAAGTGTATATGAGTGGTTTATAGGATGTATTCTTACATTGAGCTAGAATATACACATAGGAGGTGAAATTGTGTTACCACCACATTAATAATGAATAAAAAGACTCAAAATGTTTAAGAATTTATTTCTGATTGGATGATAATGAATTTTCTTAGTGAGATGCATAGTATGGTTCTAGAGGCCCATGATTAGATAAAACATGAATCAGTATCAGTGTTGTCTCTATATTTATATTGGATCAATGGAGAGCCAGTGTGATAATCAGAAGTGTTTCTACTTGAGTAAATTCCATGAATATTGGTATTCAACTTCAAGTCAGACAAAAGATGATAATGAGATAATATAGGTCTAGAAATATGTTTTGTGCCTATGTGTATGATAAAAGAGATGATTTGTGATTTTCATGCCTCAATGTAGGTGGTGCATCCAAATTTGATTAAAATTTATGGTAAACTCTATTGATAGTATTGGTGGGAATGATTGAAAAGATAGATTTCAAGGGTTGTGACACATTTCTAGACATGTTACCATGTGAATTCCTAGAATTGATGACCCAGTGTCTCTATACAACTATTTTCCATTATGTAATGGATGTAAGATAAAATTAGCATGGGCTTAGTGGTATAAATTCTGAGTATGTCTCAAAAGCAATATGATATATAGTTTTTTTATGTGTTGTTGAAATTAGTTCATTTCTTAACTGTATAGGATATTTTAATAGTAGATTGTTAGGTAGAAATATATGCTATAGAGGTAGTCAAATTTCATTAGGTGGCATGGATAATTATTTTAGAAAATGAAAAATTACTGAATTAAAATTTTTATAAGGATTGGAAATGTTACTTGGTACACATGTTTTTTTAGTTCAACTTTATACAAGTAGACACATGCATAGTCTGATGGTACTATTCATCAATTAGAAGATATTAATTGCATTTTTGTTCACCATTTTTATTTTTCATGGAAGATTCACATGGATTTATTTGAGTGCTCATTTATGATCATTTTATATGAGACAATTTATATGGAACAATCACAGTCACTTTATGGTAGGCCATGAAAATAACCACTATGATGGATTGTTGTAGGTGAGTCTGAGTTGCTGGGATATATACATGTGTAGGAAACATTTGTTCAGGTCTACTTGGATCTAAAAATGTTGACCCTAGCGATGAGTATGAATAAAAATTATTTTTATTTATATCATCAACCCATTGAGATTATAGTGGTTTATCATGTATTACATAATTCCTCACAATGATTTCATAAACATGGGAGTCGGTGGCCAGGAATGTTGATGCTCATGTTAGTTGTACCTTTTGAAATTTTGGAGATAATCATAGCAATATCATACTGATTGGGTCATCCATAGAGGTATAGTTATATGCATAATTGTTTTGATGTCTCACAAATTTTGCAGTATCATACCGATACTTCCCATTTATATACCTTATTGATGATGAGCATGAGGATGATGTTGTCTTTTAAGAGCCTAATATTCTTTTTATGGGTCACATTGATAAGTTTTTGTGGGGAAATATCATATCCAAAGTGAATTTTTTGTGGTAAAAGGCGTGTGTTCTGAAGCAGAAATGGTATATAGTTGTAGATATAAATTCTTAGTGACTATACCTTTTTATCATAGAATTAGTTAGATAATTGGTTGTACAGTTTGAGGAAGAGTTCTAAAAAGGTAAGATAGTGTATGATACCGACCTTTATAGAGATTCCTTGTTTACATTATTTATATATTCTGTTACCCTATTTTGTTTATTAATTTTATAGGATTTTTAATTTGATATTTTTATGAAATATTAAAGAAATTTGGAATCCCATGGGGATATTAATTGGGGGATCATAATTGGTGAATATAGTGTGATTTTCCCAAGGAATCTATTCCCCCCATTTTGTAGGAATATGAGGTGGATCATTAATGTAACATGGTTACACCAAACTATGGGGCCCCCATACCAAAATAGTTAAGCATCCATCATATGTGGTTTTCAAGGGGGATTCAATGTTCCTCATGATGTGCACTACATTGGAGATACATCGAACCCCTCATGCAGAGGTGAATGGTTAAGCCACTTTGTTCATAAAATAGTGTGCCTTCTATCAATAAACAATTCCTTCGGGTTTTGAATTCCCCTGAAAATTTTATGATAATTCCCAAATCCACAATTTTAACACCTAATCATTTCATCTTTGACAAAAAAATTCTTTCTTATTTTGATGATCTCGAAAATATTATAAGTGTCCCCAAACACTTCTCTTGATGAATCTAATATATGAATGATTGATTCTCTCCCCATTAGTATGTAATATCATCCCCATATTGTCGTATGTATCTCTATCATATATATTTATCTAGTAAGAGGAACAATTTTACCCCCATTAGTGCTGGATTGGATCAAGATTTTATAAATTTTTCATTATTTAATCTTGGACCGGGGTTTTTATCATATATATATATATATATATTCATATGACGTGAATTCAACTGTTACATATCAAATTGTGGATTTCGGTTTATTGAACATTTTCAGAACAAATTTATTTTGGTGGTATAATTATCAATTCCCTTAGAACTGATTATAATTGGGTATATGAAAATTTTCATTTTAAATATCAATGTAGGGAAATTGTATTTATATTTAATTTAATTAATTAATTCTTCAACGATTCAATATAAAATTGGTGAATAATATATTTATGAAATTGATTGAATAGTGGGAACTTAAAATTTATAAAACCCATGGGCTGTGACATTAATATTGGAAATATGGGTTATAAATTATTCATGGTGGATTAATCTACTTATGAAATGGGTTAAATAATAGATTATTGAAATGGTTGATAAATGGGATAACAATTTTGAACCATTAGATAAGATATTTTTACTTATTTAGGGATATAGATTACAACTCCAAATAATCATGGGGTTATAGAATACCACCCTTGGTTTATTACATATATATATATATATCATTTGATCATATAGTTGTGGGACAGGGTTAGTTTCTCCAAATAATCACGGGGTGCCAGGCTCCAACTCTAGGCCCCCATTGTATCACTGTGAATTGACTGTTTAATTACCAACGAATCCAATTATATAATGAAATTTTATATACCCATGGTTGATTATGTATACAATGACATGGTCTTAAACATTTATTATAGGTTTCGTTATTATTATGGATCCAGGGACCCATACGATTAATTAGACAGTAAATTAATATGAAAAATGTGTCCTTTAAATTTTGTACATTATTCATTATAAAAAAAAATAAATAGAGGATATTATTTTTATGTCATTTCTCATGGCCACTGATATGTACACACAACGTACTCTAAAATCGTGATTGGTAGCTAAATATAGTTCATGTCTTCAATAAATGATACAGTCAATATCCCTATGTAATATGGTTGAGTTTCACAGTAGAATGGAATATTGATGATGGAAAAAATCATTATGAGTTGATCTTCATGGAAATTTTTTATGTTATTATTTATTTTTGGTTAGCATTTAAAACATGACAGAAATATTTTAATACATATCAACTATTTTAATGGTAATTTATCAATGTTTTGGGATTAAAATGGGATGTTGGTATTTATTGGTTATTGTATTATTAGTATTATTGTTTATTATCATTTAGATATAAATTATTTATTTTATTTGGTTTTCTATTATAATAAAGATGAAATACTATCACCATGATAAATATTAGAATCACACTTCTAGTCCATAGCCTCTATCATAGTTGAGGCGTGCCCGAGTTCACATTACACACTGTCTTGGGGACACTGACATGTTTATACAAGATCAAATATAATAGGGGATGTGGTTGAAATATGGTTATCCAATATGATTTAAAGATGTTTAATTATAAAACAAACCATTATTTTTTTGTATTATCATCCCTTAATGTAAACATGTTTCATCATTAATCACAATAAATAAATTTTAACAATTTTCACTATTTCTTATAAAAACATTCAGTTATCCTTTGTAAAAAATAAATTTATTTTATTGATATATTTAATCCATTATATTTAATTGAATTCATAAAATTACATGAATTTAATTTAATATTAACCCCTCACATGAGATGAAAAATCAATTGCACTAAATAAAAATTAATAATTATAGCAAGTATTTATATCAATATTCAACATGAAATTATTCCAAATGACATTCAATGAATTAATAATAATATAATCTACCTGTTTTTACATTTAAAATCTTATAAAATTTTATTAATGTTTAAATATGGTTTGTTCGAAAAATAAATTAACCAAAAAATGGAAATATTTGACAGTATTCATCAAAAACCAATCTTATCATAAAAATATCCAAAAATCACTATATAGTTATTTGATATGATGATTTCATAAATAATCATTTAATAAATCATAATTTAAATTTTTTTAAAGATTATTTATAATATCTTCCCATTAAGTGAAATTAAAATCGATTTTATGATAAGTTGTTTTCTTTAAATATAATATGTTTTTACAAAGACTTGAGATCTTCTTACCTATTGAATGATTGATAAATTTATCACAATATGATCTTTTATTAATATTTCATAAATGTGTAATTATAGTTCATAACATCCATTTAAACTACTATATTGTAATGGAAAAATTTAAATTGCAATATTTCTTTTTTTTTTAAATCAGTGTTCCAAGTTTTATATTCAATATAATTTGGTTTTTATAAAAATTTGGGGTGTTGAAATAGGAGGTCTCATTATAATAGAACAAATTTTGATACTTTTAGGAAATTATAGAACTCTTTTCCAAGTATTAATTGTATATCATATGGGTTATTAGATTATATAAATTATGGTTTATTGTTATCATTCAAGAGAAATTATATTATGAGGTTTATTCAAGGGTTTTATATGTGGTTAGAAGTGTCATAGATTGATTTTTAATTTTCATTATATACGTAGAGATGATGTTTCATGGGTATCATGATCTCTTCATGGAGTGTTCATGAAAACTAATGAAATGGATCACAATTTGGTTTGCATTGTTCTATTTTCCTAATCATGATGAGTTATGGGAAAATGATAAATTTATTTTAAAATTTTTTTAAACATGTTTTAATATTCAATGGTTAGTTGTTTTGGTGGATTATTAAATGAAAAAATGGTGCCATCATGTGGCAAACTATTGTGGGGTAATAATGGGTAATGTAATAGTTTTCAATAGAGGCAGGTCTTGTTATTAATGATAATTGATCATGTATTCCATGGAATATTGTGCATTATCATTATATACTCTTTGTTAGAGTGGTTTAGATGTTTCAAATATCAATTCTGTTTAGTTGGCCTTCTAAATATGGTTATGGGTGACATTTTAGTTGTCTTTATTTATTATTAGCGATGAATATTGAGGGTTTGACAATATATATAATGATTTTTGAGTAATTTATGTTTAATAAGCTTAATTTAATACCTTGGGATGTTATTTTAGAATATGGTCAAAATTTTCAGGGTAGATATTAAATAATGGGGTTATAATATAAAAATAGTTTTAGATATTGGTGTAGTGTTTTAGTATGTTAATGTTTTCTAGAAGGATTGTTTCTAGTGTTGGTTTAAAAATTTAAAGATTTGTTTTTTGGGGAACAATTTAGAATTTTATTATCTATAGAGAATAGATGTGTAAATATATGAGTCTTGAAATAATAGACACAAAGTTGTGTAATGACATATTTATGAAGATCTGATCCTATGAGGTGTAAGAGAATTTCAATTTATCTGACGAGTGAGTCTTACACCATGAATAAGTCGTTACTATTTAGGTAAATATAATTATTGTGATGTTATTGTGGGTCCAGATATTTGTGTCATGGTTTAGAAATCTAGTTAATACCATTTTATGGTACATAAAAATATTTATTTTTTTCACCGAATAAGACATGTGGTTCTATTGTAGATATATTTTGAAGATTTATGTTTAGGTATGATGGTTATGTCCTTATTTCTTTATATAAGGTTTAGAAAATGAATCCTATTTGATAGTTATTGACTGTATTTTTGAGGGTTTCTATTTGACATAAAATATGGTATTTTTTTATATTTTTAGAATTAATAATTTTATATATAAATTGTAATATATGTGATCCTAACACATTGTTAACGGTAGTTATTTTCTTTAGAGCATAGGAGGTTTTCCTTCATTAATTGACGATAGATAACTATGATAGAGTGTCAACCAAAGGATATAAATATTGAATGGATGGAAAACACCAATAATGAGGTGATTAGGTTACTATGTGAGAATGATTATGTTAATTAATATGATTCATCACATGATTCATGGGATATAACTTATGGAAAATCATAATGATGTTTTTTTGTGGCATTAAAATGTGGGAATTTAAGAGAATATTGTGTAAAATGTTGTGTTCATATGAAAAACATAGTGTATTTGTAACAAGAAAAAAGACAGGAAAGGGGTATTTATTTAAGTAATTCCAATCCATTATATGTTTCTGATTTAGATAAATAAGGGGGTTGGAGAAAAGGATGTTCCCCCACTATAGATTATAGTTTTTTTGGTTGTATTCAAAAAATAATATTAGAATAAAAATAAGATTTATGGGATTTGATGATGACTAATTCAATAATGAACGATATTGAACCATATAGTGGATGAGTGGGTTTCAGGTCGGGAAATTTAAATGGAATCAAACAATATAATTGTGATAATTTTTATTTTAAAATTTCTATTAAATGGTTTTATTGTTAGGATTTATTTTTTCATGTCTCATTAATTATATTTGAGGTTTCTTAGTATTTTAGAATTTATTATAGAAGTACAAGGAATGTTTTTTCCATTTTTGTTTATTTGATTAAGTCATACACATGTATACATGGAACATTTTTGGGAGTAATAGTGTTAGATGAAAAGTTAGACATTGTTATAGGTAATTATGGATCAATCTCCATATAAACATGTATCATGGAACATAAGAAATATCATGGATGGGACATGGATTTGGAAACTATGTGGAAAAACCCTACATGTCTCTAAATGTAGTACTGATCCACTCACAGTGGGTCTATGGGGTGGTAAACTATGCAAAAAGTCATTTTACATGGTTTAAAGTACTCACAAATTCAAATTTTACCCAAAACATCCATACATACCATCATTATTCCATTTATACCTATATATATTTTTGTTATGCACTATAGTAGAATTTTTTGGAATTTTCCTTCACTATTTACAATCATTTTATAGGATATATATTCTTCTGCTGGAGGAAACTTTCAAAGACCAGTTCGTCCAGTGCTGGGTCTCATATTGGTTAGGCTGTTGTTTCTGTATGATTGTTGGCAGAGATGATGGATCGAGTATCCATTGGAATGGTTTTTTAAAATTACAAAATTGATGGAGGCCCTCATGTGACTAGATCACCCATCCCGAGCATCCCTTCTGACCCTATTTTCTCCCAGATGACGACGCCTCCCAATCAAACTGAACTTCTTGTTCTATCTCATGGACCCTATCAATCTAGACTATTCTCTTTGTCATGCCCCTGCAAGTCACTATCGCCTCCCTCCCCTGAGTTATTTATCTCTTCGCAATATTACCCTTAGTCCTAGCACCGATCCTTTTTGTGTTTTCTTGTGTCCCATATCGAGAATTTTCTACATTCGGGTTTTATGCTCGAGGTTATTGATAGGGAACTGCGGTTTGGGAGGACTTTCACTCAGAAGATCATATTGGTTTCTTTTCTACAAGAGGATATGACTCCATGCCCAAAGCACCCTTCATGAAACATCATGTTGTATCTAGTGGAATATTCTGAAAGAACCATCATGGAAAGGTCATCTACTCTAAACGGGGCCCCGCATTGGATGTGATGAATGGTTTTATCACGAGATCCATGTCAAAGGAGATAGGGCTATTTGAACCTCAAATTATCTATAAAACGTCTAGCTATAAATCCCATATATTCTATCCCTATTGGTTTTCCAACTCATCTCGAATGCATGGGGCTTTTGAGCGCTGGGGAAATGTGCTTTGTTTTCGTCAGATGCAAGAAAACATCACTATTATATTGATTCAATTATTGAGGACAAACAAAATCCTGGGATATTTCACATTGTGGCCATGATAATGGAATTTTAGTTTTTTTTCATACATACCCAGACAATTTTAACATTTGGATATGTTGGAAGAAACACTTGTCAGTTGAGGTGATGAGTCTCACATCGCAGTGCATCAACAATAAGATTTCTAGAAATGGTATGGAGGTCATCATCTCATTCATCTATTCTATTACTAATCCAATTGGGTGGAGAGATCATTGGAAAAATATGTTTTCCATTAATTCAAGCACCCTTTTTTGGTTTATCGGGGGTGATTTTACTTCCATCATGCATTCCTCAGAGAAAAGAGGTGGCACGACCACAAATATCGGTGGAACCAATGAAATTTGTTTTTCATGCATTTTTTGGGTTTGCCGGACTTGGGGTTCACTAGTTCCAAATACACCATGTACCACAACCGTAGAGTCACCAATTATATCTGAAGCCATCTTGATAGGTGTCTTATGAATATCAAGGGTCTAGATACTTTTTCTCGGGCATCAATTATACATTTATCCTGATCTCATTTGGATAATGCATAGCTTCTCGTGGGCCTATGGTAGGACGTATCCAAAGATCATGTTTTTTTGAATTCCAATACATTTAATCAAGTTTATTATTACATTATAATGATAAATAGTTCTAGAGAGAAATGGGGTGGGAAGTTCTTGGAAGGGCATGATGAATAAACTGAAATGCCTCTAGGAGGATACAAGAGGTTGGTTGTCTAACATGCCTAAATGATTCCACTAGGGTGGATAGTATCCATGAAGACAATGATAGAATGGATGAAGCCCTTCATTATGATTAGTATGATAATAACTTTATTCTTATCTATGATAAATGATTGGATCTTGCTGAGAAACTATTGGAGATCGAATCTCATTACAAGCAGAGGTCTCGTGAGAGATGGAACAAAGAAGGATATCGTTACAATACCTTTTTAATGAATGTATGAAGGAGAGGTGGAACACGAATATCAATTGGAATATTGGAAACGAGGTGTTCACATTGGATGTGTAATTCAAAGGATAAATGGATTTTAATAACATTGAAGGCCTCTTAGTAGGGGAGTCAAACTCCATATTTGAGCAATCTTGAAACCACTCATCAGGTGAGGAAGTCTTGGGATTCTTCCCACAACTGGTAGGGATGTCTGATAACAAATCCCTATTGGTAGTTCCTTTGGTGAGTGATATCAAGGATTGGTTCTTGAGGATTCTGCATTATAGTGAACCTATTCTGGATGGTTACTCTGTTTCATTCAATGTTGCAGCATGAGAGTTTGTTGGACCATAGGTGGTAGAAGCCATTCAATACTTCTTTTGTGGTGGAGCACTGAATTTTGTAAGCTGTTTATACTGAGTTATTATTATCCTAAAGAAAAATAATCCCATTAATATCAAACAATATCAGACCATTTGTCTTTGAAATATCTCTTATAAGATATATGAAACTATTATCTTCATTGGGTTGAATGGGGTTATTACGAGGTTGGTTTTGATGGAACATAAGGTGTATGTTAAGGGGATAACATTCAAGGGGCATTTGGCATTTATAATGAGATGGTGAATGATTTACAAAAAAATATTTTGGTTCCAAAATAATCATTCAAGTGGACAAGAACATGGCTTATGATAAAATGGGGTGGAGTTTCATCCATTTGTGGGATGAGGAAATTTGGGTTTTAATAAAGGTATTGTGACCTTTTTTTCAAGTGACACTCTTCTCCTTCTCTAAATATATCAATCTTGGGGATAGTTATGGTTTCTTTAAATATGTTTGTGGTGTTTTCCAAGGAGATACTCTTTCCCCTAGACATTGTATTTTGAAACAGGATGCTTTATCCAATAATATAATCAGATGACTAGAGGAGGGCAGTCCTCTCCCTATCTTTGCAGGGTAGTATGAAGGGTGTCTCTCACATAATGTTTTCTGATGATATTTTGATGTTTATTAATGGAAATAATATTTCTCCAGCTAAAATCATTGATATTATGAATGTCTAAGGTTTCTTGAGTTGTTTAGGTATCATCGCAATGAAGAACAACATTTTTTTTCAAATATGTATTCCAGAATAAGATGAAAAGAAATACAGAACATCTTTGGTGTCCATAGTATCAGATTCTGATTTTATATCCTGGTCTCCAGATATCATGAGGCCACAATACTAATTTTTACTTTGATGATAATATGAACCACATGATGGGAAGGATTTTAAAATGTAAAAATAATTATCTTTCATTGAACGTACAAATCACTTTGATCAATAGTGTCAATTTATCCATCTTGAGGCATATTTTCTCAATCATTAATCCCCCAAGGGGGTTGGGGGTAGGATGTAGAGAATCCTCACAACATTCCTACGGGATTTCATCACAACCAGCAGCTATCTTTGGGCCTCCTGACCCCAATTTTTTCAAATTGCAGCTGGGGGGGGGATTTAGAATCTCAAAAAATCCATGTAAGGCATGCAAGGCTGGTTGGAGTGGAATATTCTTGTTGATGAGTCTCTTTGGGAGGTATTTCTCTATTCATGATATGGTTACCATTTATAGTTACTGATTTATCATTGTTGTAAAACTACTGACCTCATGCACTACATGTTGCACCACTAATAGATCCTACGTGAAACTAACTGGTGGATTATTGGTGATGACATGGTCATCTTATAGACTGCTAGTTAGGCCAGATGTAGAGTGGATTTCCCAAATTTCTATTATTTAGAAATTGATTTTAGTGAGGAAACTGAGAAGTAAGATCACATTCATGTGGCCCTCATTACTGATCAGATTCATGTGTTCTGAGGTATATTTTTGAGAAATAAACAAGAAAAATATTGCTTTAGCATGTTTATATGAGGAATATTTTCCTCACAGGACTACTGATGTTTACTCCATGCAGATAATAATCTAAATGAAGGGTCACCAATGATTTGGTGGTATTATATTCCAACAAAAATGAGATTCTTGGTTTGTCACATCTAGAATAAAGCTCTGAGAATTGATGAAAACATTCAATATATGGGTATCCCCTTGGAATCTCATGGCTACTGTTGTGTGAATCCACAAAAGGAATATTCTCTTCACATGTTTTTCAGAGGAGATGGGAGAACAAAATTTGGTCGTTCTTCACACCTTATCTTTGTCTGGCATCTGGCCATTTCTCCCTGAATGGTTTCTTTTCTTCCTGGATTGGCTGTTTGGAGTCCAGGGTTCTGGAGTAGAAAGTGGGGACTTTTATTCTGGATTCCATCTATTGTACCATCTGGGAGGCTCGAAACCTTGTCCTACTTGGATCTAGTTAATCTCTTCTCTTCTTAAAAATGTGATTGAGACCACTTTCTTCTATGATGTATTCGTTTTGGAATGGGAGACATCAGTCCACTATGGTTTTCAACCTTCCAAAGAAACCATGCATTCTAGACAGAGCAAGAGGCCTTCAGATTTAATGGGAACATCCTCTCTGAGGCATGAAGATAAATGTTGACGACACCATCATGAGAGGTGTGATTAGAGCCTGTGGGGTTCTCTAGAATTCTTGTGGATAATTTCTATTGGGTTTTAGAACTTTCTTGGAATTTCTTTGGGTGTGGAGGTACATGCTCTTCTGACCAAGAATATGATTTGTAGGGGATGCTGTCTTCCAGTGGGTGAAGTCAAATAATATTTGGAAGTCCTTGAGTGTTATATCTTGGGATGTCATGTGGTTCCTTGTAAATTATTCTACATGATTCGTATTTGTTCTATTGAGACCAATAAAGGACAGACTCTTCATCATATTTGGAGGGAGTTGAACTTTGTGGCCAACATTGTGCCATGCAGGGGAAGTTAGGAGGACGCCAAGATTGTTTATGACAATATGGGTTCCCTCCATACTTAATGTAAGTACATCATTCAAGGATACTCCCTTGGTCTCCACCACTTTTCCACCCTTTAGAGTTTTGAGATCTTGTTGTTTTGTTCCCTTTCTCTATTTAATAAAAAATAATGTTCTGTTTTACACCAACATTCTCTCTTATCCTTCGTGAAAACCCTATATACAAGTAACCATGTCCAGTTAATTTTATCATTATATCATCCAATATGATTCCAAAAATATTTTAATGGAAATCAATATTAAATACCAACATTTCTTTTAATTTTTAGTATTAATATAGTTCTAATTATTGTGTTTAATCAATAATTGTATGTATCAACTAGTCTTATCACATACATTTTTTATACTTCTTATATCAACTTTTTGGAATCCTCATGTGATGATATGAGGTTGTCTTTGTGTATCACTATTATGTAATGTATAATTAGGTATGGAGCCTTAACATTGTTATTCGATACAGATATGGAATGAACTTCCATACTAGGTTATATAAATTGTATTGAACTATATGATATAACATGTTTTTTTATGTCTGTGTTGTCTTAGAGACCACCCATCAAAAGTAATACTCTATGAATGCCATTTTTGAAAATGATACATATTAGTATATTTCAATAGTTTTTACTTATGTGTGTCCCACGATTATTCTTTTTGTTATTACATACATTTACATATGTACATCTCATGTTTTTAGTCATTTTTTATTTTGTATTTAATAATGTGTAATGTAATTAGACCATTAATTCTAGCTATCAATGTTATATGAATATCAATTATGTATAATTAATAACATAGAGTATAAAATTTATGTTTTGACATATGATTATTATGACGGTGAGTTGATTAAATAATTGATGGTAATTTTAGGGTTTTGGGTTCACATGATAGATATTTTCGAGGGAATTAATTTTTTATATTCTCACATGACATAGATTTTAGGGTATGATTTTATGTAGAATTACCCATGTCTTGATGAGTATTTTTTATATTATAAGTCAAATTTGGGCCTTCTATCTTGTTTTGATATTCAAGTGATCGTGACATCCAAGTTAGTGTATGATAACCCATCATGTGAATGTTAATAGTCTATTTATTTTCATATCATCATACCCACTAAAATTTAATTTTATCACAAAACATATTCAATGGTAGTGTCCAATAAATTTAATTACATACACAATTAATATGAATCATGTTATATTTTCAGATATTTTTTAAAATAATTTTCGATGAGGGTAGTATACATACAAAGGGTAATTGTACAAGAGGATTAGATTTCTAGATGAATAATTAGGAAGGACTCTATGAAATATTTCTTTTATTATTTATTGTATTATATTTCTAATGTGTTATAAACTGATCTTCAATTTTTTGGGATTCCATCATTAATATTTTTTCTATAATTTTATACAATATATTTATTCCATGGAGAAATATATTATTAATAATAAATATACATTTTCTTTCATTATTACTCTAATTATTATTCCAAAAATTATATAAAAAAATTATTTGTTACCCAGAGAATAGTCTGCCCATGGTGACATATTGGACCTCATCGATAGTAACCATCCACTCTCATTTAGTGTGTTGTGGATGATGACATATGTTCTTTTATTCTTGAATAGGTTATTCTGTTCATGGTGTCACTCATGAATTTTTTGTAAAAAACATTCATAATCACATAGTTACATTATTTACCAATAATAAGAAATGTATTTTCAAGATGAATTATAAATTTCATGTTCATGATCCATTGATTAAAATAATGTGGATGGAATAACTATACAATATCACCTATTGATTATAGGAGACATTAATAACTATTTCAATTAATGGAAAATGTCATATAAGTGAAATTATTTTAAAAAAAATTAAATAATATATTAAACTTATAATTAATATTATTCTAAATTAAAAAAATTATGAAACATATTATTATAATGAAATTAAATATTTATAAAATTAATTATTAGTACTCTTCAAGGACAAATAGGTTATATCGTAATGAAAACAAAAAAACAGGAAACAAAAGGGATCATGTGAAAAATATTAAAAATATTCAATTTCAATCATTTTTGGAGAAATTAAGGCACAATAGAAAATAAACATTATAAATCATGTAATTATAGATATGGAAATCAATAAAATCATTTGAAAAAATAGAGATAAAAGAGAATGATTTATTTCTAGAATGAAAAATATATTTGGATTCACTTGAAACCTTCCATTTAGATTAATTATTATCAAATTAGAGATAAAATAACTCGTAAAAATTTTAAAACTAAAAATAAAATATATTAGTTGAAAACATTTTCAGTTTTTAATAGAAATAACATAATATTTATTAAACTAGAAATTTATTTATACATTATCTCATGTAAGTGGTGAGATTAGAAATGTAATTGTAACAATTGGGAAACATTTGAATCAAAACCTCTAAAAAATTATATCTTATTAATATATACATATATCTAAAAATACTATATAAGGGAAAAATATCCTAACTATTTATTAAGAAAAATGAAATAGTAAAGATGAAAAGAAGAAGGGTCCATAAAATTACCACATCCAACAAAAGAAAGATTACAAATTATAATAAGACAAGTCATTCACAGAATCATACTAATTAGAAGAATCCCATTCAGATTAAGAGGTACCTTAATGGATGATTTTAATAATATTAGCATAAATATTTCCGAACAACGTGGAAGGGTACTTGGTAAGAATGGACCATCGTATATTATATTTGTCCATCCCATTCCTTCACTTCATAGGAGAAAAAATGAATCCCTCAATATAAAAAATATTTTTCCTCTCATGCATGATTATGTCTTTGAATGATAATTTTCAATATCACACTATTTTTGGGAGGTTGTTGTCGTTCACTTTGTCATCACCAATAACATTGTCCCACCTATAAGAAATTTTCAAAGAGTTTTGATGTTTTTGAATTTACTCTTTGAAATTAAAATGTTTTGTGTAAATTTCATGCCCCCCCTATCTAGATTTTTTCACTAGTATATCTGAAACTACAGGATATACAATTCTACCCCCATAAATTGAGGTTGAATATTAATGTCCTCCAAGAACAATAATAGTGTATTCTACCTAGGAGTGTGATCTTTACCACCAGCCTCATTTTCAACAGTTTCATTAATCAGATCCAATTTGGATTCCCCCTCATCATGTCGAGAAACATTATCTTGGACTATATTGTCATATTCCCTAGAAACAACACTACATTAATATGAATTTAAACATAAAAATCCATCATTTAAATCCGTATTGACTTCAACTACATAAATTTGGATAGTAGGACAATTCTCTATATCCAGATAATCATCCACTATTGAACAAACATGTGGTTCCCCAACAACTATAGTTTCACCTGAAGTTCCTCCCAGATCCCATCTCATCATGTAAATAAATCCAATGTCTATTGGATCATAAGGTAAGAACATTGTTGTGTTTTACATCACTAAATCACTTGAATTCCCAATACAAACATTATTACTATTTATTCGAATAGAACCTTCACATTCCTAAATTAACCCATTTAAATACTCATCTGGGATAATTTATCATCCAACAGAAAGACCACCTTGGGCATAAATCTCTTGAGCATCCAAACCAGTTCCTAATTTCTACAACCCCATGTATATTCAAACTACCATGCTATTATGTAATTTCATTCATGATAAACAAAACACATAACTTGATTCAAAAAATATGAAATTCTTATATCAGTACTTGTCACCCAATAAAATCCTGAAGGTCTCAATAGTAGCATTAGACACATCAACTTCAACAAAAAAAACTTGGTGTAATCAGATGACATACCTCCCTAGTCCTACTCTCTTAATAGAGGTAATTTCCATCCTTTATTCCAAGCATACAAAGGATCAAATGATTTTGAATGGGGATTTAGAGTTATAGAAATCATTCCTAGATAAAAATTGTTAGTGAATCTAACATCACAAGAAATTCATATGAACATTTCAATTGGAGAAAGTGTGATCCATCATAGGTTTGTGCCATGATTCAAATATATTACTACCGACAGATTCCACCAATATTCAGTTATGTTTAAAGCATACAATCAATGTTGGATGCACCAGAGATGACACATAAGTGAATTCCAAAGTTAAGATCAACAATTGTTGAGATCTCTCAATTAAATCAAGGACATTGAGGCTTAGGTAAATAAATGTCATAGAAGTTATGAAAAAATGATTCATGAATGGTGAAAATTGTGGTGGTCGATCAACATTAAGAAGTAGTGGACTAACCTTTCCCACTAATGTGGAGGGGCCAGTGCAGTAACCATTACAACCTAGAGCATAGTTGAAGGAGGTGTCACCTGAGCGGGCGAAGTGAGTCAATGATATATATATATATCATTTGAAATAAGTTAAATATATAGTAAAATACATCTTTGGGGATGTATTAAAAACACACAATCAAAAACATATAGACTATATAAATCATATGTAGAAGATAATCAATTTTGATGATAAAACCATACCATATACCACCTATATATTTGACATTATATATATGCACATATATGATAATTATCCATATTATAAATATTTATAATAAAGTAATTCATATTTAATTTACAAGATAAAAGTCATTTTAATTTCCTCAGTATTTAAAAATAATTTTTTTCTAATTAGAAATAATATATGACAAATTTTTATTAAATTTCTCAATGAATGATTTAATGTCATAGTTATGATATATATCACATATCTTGTATTAGTCACATAAAACTTTTCATAATGAAAATGTTTAAAAGTGGGATATTTTTATGCTTATCATGGTCATTTCAGGAAACATACTATCAAGGTTCAAATAGAACACTTCTGAATCTCACATAATGTGAGGAATGATTTAACTAAAAAAATGAATCAGTTTGTGAATATAAAAAATATTATTACAATTAAGGATTTATTATGAAATCATTAATTAATCATTATTTAAATATATTTTTTGTAGTAGTTTTTTTAATTAATTGTCTATTTTTTCATCAATCATTATTAAAATATAATTCCATTAATTAGATTTTTTTCCAATGAGAATGTACCCAAGTGGTAAAGGCTATTTATTAGCATCCAAAAGACCTATGATCGAATTCAGATAGGGAAATATTTGTAGGTACTATTGTAGTACTATAGTAGGGCACTATAGCAGTAATATAGCAAAGGATGAACTATATAAGCAGAGACCCTATGGCAGCAGAGGCACTGTAGTGGAAGCTTAAATATAGCAGGTACTCTAGCAGCCTGAGTACTTTGGTAATACTATTCACCAAATGGTCCTTTGGTGATAAAATGGGCTTTCATGCCTTTTATTCAGGTAACTTGGACTTGGGACATCAGGAAATATAATGGTTCTCCCTCTACCCAAACAAATCATTGTATTTCCTTTAATAATGAAATGATTCTTCAACCCCAACCATTATAAAAACCGAAAAAACAAGATCTTTTTATAATGATTGAATGATTAAAAACAAGACACTTAATATCAAATGTAAAATTTATAGATGACTACAAATTAAAAAAAATACTATTAAATTGGTAAAACTTTTTTTAGAATATATAGATGGAGAAGATTTATAATAGGATAAAAATAATTTTCATGACATGAAAATTCTCATAGAGATCCTCATTGAAATGTGGGATTAAGGACTACTTAAAGTGAGTGTTGGTTAACAAACATGATAATTTCATTTTTAGTATATATGTTTGGTTGTAATTATATAGGAAAAAATTTAAAAATAATAGATTTAAGGGGTAATAGGTGGTGTACTTTTTAGGTGTCCTTTTTTGGTATTTAAAAAATACACATTCACAAATGAATAAGGGAGGTAATTTCCTATGGAATGAGATTTACTGTGAAAAAATATTTGAGGTAGGATATTAGTTGTCCTGAAATTTTCAAATAAACTCATAATGATATAATTATTTATTACAATATAGATATATAACACATGAGTTAAATCATTTACACAATTACACCATTACCATTGTTAAAACAATTTTTACCTCAGAAACTTAAATTTATCATGATAATTGAAATCTTACATATAAACTAATATGGATATTATTATTCGAATTTTAAAATAAATTTTATTTTATTACATTTCAAATAGTTATAAACATTAATTTTAATATTAAAATGTATAATTAATAAAAAACATGTCTTATAAAAATTTGTTATAATAATTTAAAATGAATATATTTATATTCCATTATTATTAGTACTAACTATAGGAATAATAATTTAACTAAATGTATATTTAAGAAATAATTTCCATATGAAAAAAAACAAATACTGATAAATTTAATATATTAATTTAAAATTAATTAATTATATATTAAAATTTTCATTGAAAAATAACTTATTTTAACTTTATGTGACATAATAATAATTAATGGGTAACTAATAAAACATGAAATATTTTTTATACATATAAAATATATAAAATATATTAAAAATATTATACTCTTAATATTTTCCAATATCTCGAAAAATAAAATATAATTAATATATAATAAAAATAATTTTTTTAATTAAAGAATTTTTGCCATTGGATAACCAATTTAGGTTTCATATATATCCTTTATTATATTATAGACTGTGTTAATTTATTATAGTATCCATTTATATATGTTTTCAATGTTTTTATATATATAATTAATCAATCGAAATATATTTAACAAAAATTCATTTTTATTAAAAATAGTTTTTGTTATAAATATTTCAAGTTCCAATGTATATAAATTTAAAATTAAACAAACATTATAATAATTTATTCAAATTATTTTTAATAATAGGAAATTAATATTTTTAAAATATAAATAATTATTTGTGAAATGTTTTTAAAAAAATTGAATGTAATAATATTTTTATTTATATTACCCTAAATAGATTTATACCCTTTAATAAATGTCATATAATAGACATATTACTCATATTAAATACAATATAATCAATTTATTCTATCATTAATAATCATAATTCTCATTCATATAATAATCATTTTGAATTTTATGATAGGTTTTCTTCTTTCAATGAGTTTTTTCTCATTAATAATTTTGTTATGAAATAAATTATTTAATTCGATGAAGGGGATCATGAAGATTTCATAATAGTAAAATTAATATATATTTTTATCTTTTTTCCTAATATAATTACTAAACTATTATGAGTTTTATTATCAATTATTATATCATATTCCACATTATACTCTTCCTATTATCATGAATACTTATTAAAATATACCATTATAACAAATAATTGGATTTTAATTTGATTATTATTTATTTGACCTATTTTATATACATTATTATATAAATTATTAAAAATACCAAATGTTTTAATATGTAAATAATATTCAATGATATATATAGGTGGAACAATAGTGTAATTTTTTTTTGCAAAATTTTTTTGGGTTATTTGTTGTTAGGCTTCTCTATAATTTATTATTTAGGACTTCTGTAATAATCCTTCTCCAAAATTTCATGATTACATGATGCATGATTATGATTCATTAATTTATTATCATGTTTCCTTTGATCAGGTTACATTTTAACACAGGTTCCATGTTTCTATGTGATTGTTTATTATCTATCCCTTCTTTAGTGCCTCGCTAAAATTATTTAACTTATTTTTATCGTACGAATGATTATAATATTGTAAACTCTTATAAGAATTTATGGATAAACCATTATTGTATTTCATCAATCCTAAAAGAGATATAATTATGGTGATACATTAGATAATGTTATGGGGATATATTTTGATTGAATAATTAATTACATATAAATTTTCATATTATGGTATTAATTTACAAAATATATTCTACCTCAATATTCATGGGAGTCATTTCTGAATGATTAATTTTATAATGATTTAATATTTTTGTATATGATTTTATCATCATTATAACTTCTTTAATGAATGTTTTATTATTTTGGATTATAAATTATATAACCAATATATAAATTCAATATAAATAACTATAACTATTACATTATATTTAATATGATATGGTTTATATTTTACTTATGAGTTATAATCTTTATAAATATAATTTCATATTATATATTGATTCTTTTATTGTGATAATGAACAATCCTTTTAATGAAATGGATATAAATTTATGTTATAGAGTGAACATTTAAAAAATATTCAATATGATCATTTCACGATTGTTATGCCCAATATGGTGGTGGAATTAATAAAAAACATCACAACAAAAATTTGTTAATTAACTAAATAAGTAAATGATAACATGAACCATTTTTAATGAATTAATTATATAAATAAGGATCATGTTTTTTTGGATCATTTATAAATGAATTTCCACAAAACATTTGTGGATTATCTAATCCTTTAATGATAAATATTTTAATAAAAAACATTGTGAAAATATTTTTCGTATAAAATTTATTTGAGATAGATATTGACATCATGGACATTAATCACATTAATGGATTATTCAATCATTATTTTACTTTGATATAAAATATCATCATCAAGGAATACATTGATATGATAGAATTATATTAATTCATGCTTTTTTTTAAAAAAAATATTTCACTTATATTCAATGTTTTAAAAAATATATTGATTTTTTTAGAGTCATAAAATGGATGACATGTCAGTTGGGTTATAAGTGGAAAACATTATAGGGGACTCGATGTTCTCATATGTCTTTTACATACACCAAAAAATCAAGGATGAATTCATCCATTTCCATTAAATATCAATCACTGAAATGATTTAAATATTACTAAATTTGATAAATATAAGGAAATTATATAATGTTCCATCTATATGGAGCGGGAGATAAGTGAGTCTAAATTATCCAATCTAATTGGATATATTATAATATATATAGAGTTTAACTATGTATATCAAATATATATTCATCAACGAGGGAAGAAAATTCAATTATCCCGATATCAAATATGTTTGAAGAAGAACCTCAGATCCCACCATAATAGAATGATGATACGTTTTATGTGAGAAATATATGCATATAAAACTACAGATCAATTACATGACATGAATAATACAATAAATATAATATATTAAAAAACATTTTATTCTATCCTCACTTCATTGATAAACATTTAAATTATAGTTAACATGGAAACTATGAAACCCATAATACTAATATTAATGAATTTATGTTCTTAAATAATATCTAACTTGAAATCTTGAGAATCAAAAAATATATTTTTAAATAGGTATCATTGTGGAGTATCATTAAAATGAATTGGTTAAATGATCACTTTTAATTCATTCAATAAATTAAAATGAATTATTTTATATTTGACTGATAAATTAATTCATATCATAGATGTTTATAAGAAATATTTTATCCCAAAAATTATAAATTAATGTTAATATAATAGTGAAACCATTATATAATATTAATATCAGTCCTTTGGAATTTTAAATTTTTGGATGAATCCTCTTAAAACATTATTATGCTCCCTATTGTTTAATTGTATTTGATATTAATAATTTTATTTTTATAAATATATTAATAGAATATAAAATAATAGATGTGGAAAATAATTTTCAGTATCCAAAATATATTATAATTCTACACATAAGAGTGTTGAATTATCAATCTCATTTAGAACATCTTTATGTAAACTATATATTATTTTTCTATGAGAATGTATATACTCATAAATAAAATTAAAAAAAGAAACAATTATATTATTAGACATTCACATAATAAAACAACATTTTGAATTATAACTTCATGGGTTTTTGGGTTTTCCTAAATATAAAATTGGGTTGTTCTCTATTTAACAATGTCATTGACAACCACATATATTCTAGTGTACAACGAGGGTACATGGAATCATGATAGAATATTAAAATAAGAAAATATATCAATTTAAGAAGCCATGTTTTTTAAACTATAATTCATATACATAGAGAGGGTTATTCATTATTTTTATGATTAATGATATTTTAATGCATATATGGATTTTTTATTATTATTATATGTTGAATTTTCCCATGAAAAATTCTCATCCACTGAATATTTATGAAATATTTAACCAACTACATGTGTCCCAAAAGTTCCCAAAAATTAATCTTCGACAAGTATATAATCATGTATTCCGAAAAGGTACGTATGTTAAAATATTTATATTAATTCATGATATGGTCTAAATTAGTTTATATCAACCTCAATTAGAATCAATAATTAAATAAAAATCATTTTTGAGATCATGAATAGTTTATTTTACGATTACCTAATTTTTACTAAAATATTCATATAATATTCTAATATATACTAACATAAAATAATAACTTTATGAAAACCTGACCATTGTGTAAAATAAAATGTGAAATTATTGGATTCCATCAATTTAATGTTATCATGTATACTATTTATTATAACATTTTATGTCATTTTATCATATGTAATGAGTTATTTGTGGATCTATTATTGACTATGACAATTTATTATGAGCCTAAGACTTCCACAATAGAAGAGATAAAATGATTTCATTGATTAATTTTTCATTATAAATGGTTTGTATGAATTTATTGATCATTTAAAAATCCAACAAACTAGTTATCTAGAAATTGTGTTGTGGTTTTTTAGATATAAAAATTTTATGAGAGATTCAATGAGTTCCTAAAATGGATACTAATAACACCTTAAAAAACCATCCTTAGTTATATAAGGATTATTATTATTATACAATGATTCCAAATTAATAGTAAGTGGTTGTTTACTAAATAAATTTATTATTAAATAATATCACACTCAATAAACTTAATGTAAATTTAGAATTAATAAATGACATAATATCTAGATGTAGAAGTGTTAATATTTTTCAAGAAATTTAAGATGAATTATCTACATGTTAAATTTTTTGAAATATATACAAATCAGAAATTAATAGTTTTAATATAAAAAGATAAAGAGGGAAATTTTCAACATATTAAATCAAATCTTATGACTACACTATTCCAAAAAATTATTAAAAGGAAAAAAAGGTGAAAACATTTATCCAGTAAAGAACAAACAACCATATCCAGATGATGATTTAATGGGGATCAGTTTTCATATATTTTATATAGAAAATAATGTGAATGCAAAGGGTTGGAATTTCATGATACATATAAAAAATAATTTCCCAAATATTAATCATTTATTTATTTTATGTGGAGAAATTTGATAACACAAACACCAATGGATGTGTGATAGAAGGGTAATATTAAATGATCAAAATAAATAAATTTGAATTTGAAATGTATGTGATTTAATTATATTCACCATATTTTAATGAGACATGGAAGGTGATAATGGATATTTTACATATACTAGCATTGATTTTTAATGATTGTATAAATATTTATGACATGTTTAGAGATGGATTTTCCTCCATGCTATTTTTAAGTGAATTTCTTGTTTGATATAATATAAAATGGTTTTTCCCATTTTAAATGATAATATAATGTCTATGTAATAATTATATTGATTATCCTCCTATATTTCACATATAAAATTATATGAAAAAATCATATGAAATTTTTATTATCATATATATTCATATGAATCACTCCCTTAATAAAAAATGAATAGTTGTAATTTTTCATTAATCAATTGTATTCATTTTCAATAGAAACATTAAAAATTAAAATAATAAAATAAATTATTAAAAATGATGAATAATTTCTTGTGAGTTTTTTTAATATTTACTTATTAGTTAATAATATGTAGAAAATTAATTACACAAACAGATTTGATGTTCAAATATAATGATTTAATAAAAATAATTCTTCTAAAATAATTCACTTTGATTTATGGGTTAAAACTCATTCCTCTATCAATTTTTAAAATAATATAAAAAAATTAATATTCAAATAATCCCATGAGGTTATTTTGTTTATTATCATTTTATATTATCATTTTTTATTGAGATATCCAAATTTCAATAATATAATAATTCTTCAACATCTCTGTAGATGAATCATTGATGATTATTAATATCATGGATATGATATATTCACTTAAATATGAGGTTGGTCTATATGTTCATGTATAGATCCATGAACAATAATTCTGCTTTATGAGGATAATGAAATGTGAATAGAATTAATCATGGAATAATTAATACAAACTAATAGAAAATGAAAAATCATTCTCAATTATTATTTACATTATAAAATATTAGAAAAGGTTTTGATGTAAGCCAAGATTAATATATTTAATATTAAGTAAATGAGAGAATATTTTTTTATAATTTCATAATTTAATATTATTTCAAAAATAAACTTATTTTTATTTTCCTCAATATTATCTCTACTTAATTACTATAATTAAATTATATTGAATGATGATTTTAAAAATTAATATTAATGTAAAAATGCATTAATAATTTTTTTTGTTGATATTGGATAAATCCCAAACTTTTTTTTGTATTTATTTTGAATACATGGCCAAAAAAATATTAGTGAAATGATATCTACATTGAAAAAAAATTATATAATAACCAGTAATTATTAGAGATACCTCAAAAACTCTATAAGAGAATATCGTTGATTCCCACGGAGAGGACCAGATTGATTTATGGCCATGAACACTATTATATGTCCTTAATATTTTTTTCTTTTAGAGAAATTCTCTACCAAATAATTACAATTAATAATACCTTACCAAAAAATACACATTGGGAGATGGTACTATGTTTCAATTCTCATAAAGAATATATAGAACCTGTTAATTTCAAATATTTGAAATATCCTAAGTAGTGTTGAAAAAAATATAAAAAAGTAAATGGTAGGATTAAACATAGACATGGAAATAAATATGGGAACATGGATCTTCTGAGTTATGAGGAATGATAGATTTGTTGAGTATATGGAATTAATAGTTAAGTAATTAAAAACTATAAAAAATTAAAACATTGAAGTTGAAGGACATTAAAGTTTTAATATAATTGATTATATATCAAATGTTGTTCTAGTTATTGTAGTATGAACATATTTGTAAAATTATCTCCATAGACCACCATGAAGATTCAATAATCCTTTGATTCCAAGGAAAACACATAACCAGTCACTGTGTTATTGAGGAATTTTCATCCAATCCTTACTATATTGTATTTATACCATCTTATTCCATTGATTTAAATATAAAACATACTACAAAACTTTATTTACGATGTAGTTGGATTTTTATTATATTTTTACCATGAATTAAATCCATATGCCTAAATAGAACTATATGTACATCATATTATAATAAATATTATTACTATTGGCTAGGGGTCACATGTTTATCTATATAGTAAGAATTATCTCCCCTTAAAAAATTTAATTAATATTCGTATTATTACTTGTTCATGTGTCTTTTATCTAGGAATATGATAAACTCAATTAGATATTGATTATGGATACTTAATAGTGTCAATTTTTATAGGTACATGTAAAATCAATGAAACCAATACCCAATGATAAATGTCTCAGTCCCACTTATAACCAAGTATAGGTTGTTCATTATGGATTATATGAAATTTCCCTTTAATATATACATGGATTTTCATGCAATGTATTTAATGGTTACATTAATTTTTTTGGTTTACAAATATTGGAAATATTGGGTAATAAATTTTATATTAAAATTTTTTTATTCTTTCTGATTCCCCATGATTACTTTTTTTCTTATTCATTTCTATTGTCATAATTAGAATTCATAGTATAGTAATTTTTTCACACTCTTCCATTTGACTTATTAATTTATCATGTTAAATTTTAATGATATTACTTGTTCATATGTATACATGATATCTAATTTATGATGTATTTTTTTAAAATACATTTTCACATTATATAATGATGTTAAACATCCATTAATGTGTGAAAGAAAATAATTTTCATATCATGGGAGAGAATTGTATTTATGGATATGAGATAGATATATATTGTTATTAATTATACTCTAAACCTATTTTTTGGTATTGTGATTTATAAAGTATTCAAATAGGAAACATCCCCCCATTAAATAAATTATTTTATAAATCAAAATTCTTCACATCATATTATATGGATTTTTGTTTGATGGAAATATTTGTTAAATTATGGTCATTTTATAATTTCATTGAGATAAAAGGATTTCACCACTATGATAATTAACAACAACAAAATTGTGTTCTAAGCTATTGTATGAAATATTATTATACATTTAAAATGATGATATTGGTCATGTATATTGATAAACCATTCATATTTTCAAATTTCCTTGATAGTTTAAAATAGTCAATATATTATCTATGGTAAACCATATTATAATATAATATAATTTGACATGAATTTTCCTCCATTGACCAACATTGAATCATGTAATTTTTTCTATTACTATTTTCATGTATTTTTATAAATAATATTATATAATATCACTTCTTATGATATTACCTTGTTTTAGAATAAATTTCATTGTATAGAAACTATTATCTTATTATAAGAACAATAGAACACTGTCAACGATACCCAAAATATTTTTCAACAGATCAATCATTGAGTTTTGATCTAACTCTATAATTGAGATGATTTTTAAATTTGTATTGTATACTCGACACACTTCAATATGTAGATTATGAATTTTTAATTAAATATAATGAATGTTATAATAATTTCAAGCGGTGGTTAGTCAAGGATCATATATTTACCATTCAATATGGGAATGATGTATTTTTATCTCGTACTAAATCAAGTAGTCATGAAATTTAATGTTCCAGTATTAAATTTTGTTGATTATTTATATATGAGTAATATGATCCTAATTCAGGGGTGATAGATTACAATACCCATAATTGTTTTTATTAGTAATCAAAATTGTAAAAAATTATTATAATAATTTCATTAGAGAGATTATTGATATATCCTTGGAACATATTTTTTATCTGTATATATATATACATATTGAATAATAAATTGTTTTATAATTGGATATTTTCACTCATAGATTACATATATTTTATATACTATCACCCAATAGATAAAAACATTTTAGGTTATAAAATATATAAAATAATCATGGATATTTATTGATCATGGATACCTAAAATGATGTCATGGTTAATTATATATGAATGTTATCTCTAGTGATCTTGATTTTGGAATATGGATACTAAATGTTATATATAATCACCCTCTAATATTAACCATATAATATTTGCAATTATCAATATGATAGATTTTTCAAGATTAGAAATGTATAGGCTGTCGAATTTGGTATTTTACCTAATATCAATATAGATAAGGATGATTTATTAATTTTTGAAAGTGACTATTTATTTCTCAATTGAAAATTTGAAATTGGATATTTTTGTTCGATGAATATAAGGACACCTTTCCAATCTCTTTAGTATTTTCAAAATTTATATTGATATCGATTAAAATTTCTTGTTGGACATCATGAATTTTTATTTTATAAAATGCATTATAATATAATTGGTATTTTATATTTTAAGAAAAATTATCTCCATTTTGGGATTTTTTATATTGAGGAGAACTCTTGATAAATAAATTAATTTTTATTAATATAGTATTTAGTTTTGAGTCTATAAATGAGACCAAGGAGTCTCATGTTATGGTTGTTACTATATAAGGATGATAAGCAGGTTCTCCAGTGGTATTAAAAGTATCATAGTGTAGTTTATTCATTATATGGAAGATAAATCCAACTGACACAATTATTAATGTTATGTGGCCATATGAATTTATACAAGGTAACAATGTTAAGTGGACTATGATGTTATAAATAGTTAGTAGATATTGTATCAACTAATGTGACATAGGAAAGCATTAGATTTTATGATTTAAACAATATTAATAAAATAATTTATAGGAAAATACACAAATAAATTTATATTTTAAATATATGGGAAGGCTTTAGATATTTATAATAAAATAGATGTTATTCCCAACTATACCCATGAAACTAATGGTATATAATGGGATCATAATTAAATGATAATATGAATGTTTAAAAATTATTTAGGGACTTATAATAAAAATATAAATAAGCAGAAATGATTTCCGTTCACTATCATTATGAACAAAAAGGGATCTTTCTATACTATATGGAGTTTTTAACCATGTTCATCAAGAGAAACATACCAAAAAAGCTAATAAACCAGTTTTCAAGTACATATACTACAATAGACCATGAATTTTATTATTAGGTGGTTTATTCTTGAATCGTGATCATTTAATGCATCAGGTAGTGAGATATCATTAAAAGTAACAGATGTGATTCAATTATTTTATTAGCACGAGATGTTATGTTATGATAACTAATTAAATATATGTTTGGTCAACTATGAAGTATATAATGGTTCATTCGGTTATTTTCAATATAGGATGCTGAAGCTTATGGCAAGCCAGGAATCAAGGAAGGTATTCAGGAAATCTTCCCACTGTTAGGTCCATTATCGCGCATACCAGTTTCCTTTTTCTGGACTTAGATTCGCTCTTCAAGGACTAGAAGGAGGCCCCCTCTTCCAGATTTCTCCAGGTTAGCATCCCTTCCACAACCCCTTCCCTAATTCAGCAGGGGAAGTTGGTGTGCTAGAAACCCCCTGGCTCTAGTCTCATGATGAACACGGACGGGTCTTGCACGTCGGGGGTGATGAGAGGAGGTGGAGTGGTACGAGGCCTTGGGGGTGGCGGTCATGGAGTTTTCTTCCTTATCTGGCAATGGTACCCCTCTCTTGACCGAGGCCAAGGAAATGCACACAGGGGTTTCCCTCTACATGCAGGAAATGGTTGATTTAACCTAGGCAGAAACTGATTCATGGATCCTTCGTGATGCTTTGATAGGTAAAAGTTCCCCACCTTGGTCTATCGCCTATATTGTGAAGAAATGTAGCGCTTTACTTTAAACCAACATCCAAGTGTCTCATACCTGGCTCGAGGGTAATAAGGTTGCGGATCACATGGATTCCTTGGAGGCCCAGAGCTCCATCTCCACCCGTCCACTCCCTATCAATAGTTTGAAACCATAGTGTGTTAATTTAATTAGAAAGGATGCCCTCAGCTTGCACTATTTTCAACTCCCCTAATTCCCGGGGTATCATGGTTGTTTTGGAATTTGTGGTTGTTCTGTTTTGTTTTGTTTTCTCTTTCTTGGAATAAATAATTTGATTTGGATGGATAGATGGATGGGATATTTAATTTAACTATTAAAATATTAGAAACATTATATTATATTAATTAGTATAGTTTATTTTCAGATGAAGTTGGTCAAGGACAATCTGACAGAGTATTATTTAATTGAAATAGTAAAAGAATAATAATAGGTTGAAAGAGGAAGGGATTCTATAAGAAAACAATTATATAAAATTATTTTCTGGAATTAATTTCTTTATTAACTATTTACCATATAAATATATGGGTTTATTTTTTTATTAGATGATAATGATATATTAGTGTACGATTTTGTATATTCCTATAGTCTTCCTATAATTTTTTCATTTTTCTATTACCTATATAACATGAATATCAATGTTAAAATTGATGAAATAGTATATATAAAAAATATTACATAAAATTGAAATATTAAAGTATATTTCTGAATAATGAAATTTAATTTATATGAGTACCTAATTATATTTAGCTGTAATTTTCATACATAATTTTTTTAATAATATAAAAAAAATATATTAAATTAATAATGTTGATGGATATTTTTTTGTTCACATTCATTTAAATTCTATACATCACACATAATATAAAATATGGAAAAATAAATCATAATATAAAATAATCCTCGAAAATGGATTCACTATTCTAATATCATCATTTACAAGAATTGATTTTATTTACTATTGGAATACATCAGTATAGAATTCTAATGACATATCCAACTAAATTATAAAAATTGAAATGGAGCACTAGGAATTATCATCTACATAAAATGAAGCATTTAATATGTTCATTCTGAAATGAATATTGTACCTAACATGACAATGATCTTATATATCAATATTGAGAAATTAAAATCCTATCACCAAGGTTATATACTAATGTTTACATTAATTATATATCAATGTTATTCTCTAAGGGTTCATAGAACATATCTTCATTAGTGATTGATTATATACCAATAATGTTGGAGTAATATCAGGCTACACAATTAATACTTCTTAATTCAAGTGTTCTACAATGATCAAAATCAATTATTTAATCACTGCATAATGGATGAAAATATGTTTTATATAATAATATTGAATTCATGTAGAGACCTGAAGCTTGACCTACATGTACATTACATTACTTTTACGGAATACTTAGTACATAACAAAAACACACACACAAGGATCATAATAGTTTACTGTCTTTGAAAACTCGGAATATAATCTTCTAATCGTGGTGAAAGATTTTCAACATCTCCCATAAAGATCATAATTTTTTTACCTAAAACCTTTCTTTATATCCTGGGGAAAAGAAAACATAAAAGGTTCAGCTCAAATGCTCAGTAAGTCTAAACAAAAGAAATATCAATCACATAATTTTCATAAGAACATAACATTTTCGAAATCTTAACCTGCAAAAGAGAGCATAATTTCATAACATGGGATAAATCATAGTAGTGAAATGAAATCCCAATAATCATAACATAAAACATGAAACTTTGTGTCATACACACATAATCATAGAGAATTATATCTTATTAGTCAAGACTCATTTCCATGACTATCTTAGCGGATGGCTCAGATGCATGCTCAGTAATGCTTTTTTATCCCTAGATTGTGATAATGATTTACGGGGATGTAAATCCTTGAGGTGGGATTAATGTAAAGTCCCGTAAAAAATCAAAGGAATTTTTTTCCTAATTTTCCTTGGGATTTTACAAGAACAGTGTTTCTGACGGCACCTAATTCCGAGTGCCGGTGTGCCCGAAATCTTTTTCCGAAGTTTAGCTCGTGTACGTTCAGTGAATGAACGAGCGGGTATTTCTAACTTTTCAACTGGTGCTCAGAATCGAATTCTGAGGGCACCGGTGGAATAGCATCGCCGGTAATTTCTTAGAAACACCTTTTCCGGAGTAGCGTTTGCTCGGGTGTGGTTTTACAATTTTCGGGTTAAGTAATTGAAAAAAATAAGATGGTGCGACAGATTATTTTATTTTGCTTAACATAAGATAAGTGGATGATGTGGGACCCACAATATCCTACCCACTTGATAGGATATTTGTGAGGTGGGGCCCACATGAGACCCACCGTTTCTTTTCTTCTTATGTAATGCACCTGCACCCACACTTTTTAATGAAGTCAACTCTTGTGTTTAATCTGGATATTAAACGCCTCATTAATTGGGCGGTTTTAAAATCCTCAATTAATTGATAGTTTCTATTATTTTTGAATTTCAAAGAGTTGGTTTCAGTGTTAATAAAATAAAATAACACATATTATATTTGGGTTGGAACTTTCTGCATGGAGAGGATTTGGAGAAAAGCCTTCTTTTTAGAGGAAGAACGTGAAGAACGCGAAGAACGCGAAGAATGCACCGATCTCGACGAAGAATTCCAAATCCTCTGAGATCGACTACACGACGTCGTGTACTGTGACGCCAATGACACTTATTCCGCAATGCTTATTCTGTGACACTTTCTTTGTGACACGAAGATCCCCCATCTGCGACGCCTTCTTTCGTGACATTCTTTTCCGCGACGAACCCTCGTTCGACGATGCTTGAGTTAGGGGTTTTTGTTCAATTTAATCAATGTGATTATACCCTCATCGTATGTTTAAAATTTGTCAGAAGCCTTTTTAAACCGCTAACGCGGTGGGTGAGGACCAACGAACAAGTCCAAACCTACCGTCTCTTTGATCATGGTGTGTGGATTGGCGGGCGATGATGAAGCAGGCCACAAGGGCATTCTGAGGTCTTCCCAGTGAAGAACCTGTCCCGGGAGGGCTGTTGGCGAAGACGGTAGGAAACTCCAACCACCGGAGCTCGTTCAGTGGTCCGTGGAACACTCCGCTGGCGGCCGGAGGCGGCTACTAGCACCGGCCAGCCGCTGGTCCCACAACCGCGCGGAACCGAGTGAGGTGGGACGTGGCGCTCTGCTGTGTCCGTTGACAAGGAGCAGCCCCCATGGGGTCTTGGTTACATACTGGTGGGGGGGTAGTGTGCCGCCCCACACCGCTCGGCCGAAACGGCCGAGCCACCCGACCGTACTGCCAGGCTGGGCCATGCCAGTAGGGCCAGGCCGCGCCCAAGCGGCCCGGACCCCGACCCGGGTCGGGCCGACCGAGGGGGTACCGGGCCAGGTCGGACCGGGCCCGAACCCCCTAATACCAGACTTTTTCGGTCTGTTGCCCATAACATGGGCTAATGACCTCCGATTAATGCATCATCAGTTGCGTAGTGATCCTTGGATCGAGACGGTCGTTTCGGTATACTAAACTCAAGGTTTCAGAGAACTTTGAGTATAGCCGGTTTGGTTTGGATACGAAACCAATAGGTCCCTCGGAGTGGAAAAGCTTATATCACGAGCTCTGGACATCCGATTGACGTGTCGTCGACATTGTTGGTATACTCTTGATGAGACAAAACTTTTTGAGTGCTTCGCCTATGTTTTGGATGTAGTTGGATAATGTCCAGGTTTGATTGTACTTGAAATCCAACCAGGCCCCTAGGACGGAAAGGCTGATAACTTTCAGACCAGTCGTCCGTTTGACGAACCGTCAGAGGTGTTGGTGGTCACGTTGGAAATAAACCCTATGAGCATACCCTATGAGAGTTTGGGGTACAGTCGAGATACGACTGGGTTGGTTCGCGCACCAAACCATCCGGGCCCCTAGGACGAAAATGCTAGTAACTCACAGACCGGGCATCCGAATGATGTGATGTCTGTTGAGTTGAGACCCCATGACATGATGGTACTTTGAGATGCTTCATCATTGAACTTTGTCATAAATGGAGTACCGACCAGTAGCTTGTGGAGTGGAACCTCCCAATGACGAGCTAACAGAGTGCAGAGACCTAGTAGCTGGCTTAGATTTGGTAACAGCTTATCAATCGACTCGGTGTGTTTCGGATAGCCCAGTGGGGAGTGCTTGGTTGTAGCAGCAGACCCACCGTGGAGGAGCACTTGGTAGTAGCGACAGAAACGCAGTACTCAATAGAAGGAGTACCTTTTGAGGCTATGAGGCGCAGCGCTTTGTTGTAGTGGCAGACCCATGGCGGAGGTGCGCTTGGTTGTAGAGGCAGACCCACGGTACTCAACAGAAGGAGTACCTCTGGAGCCTATGAGGGGGAGCGCTTGGTAGTAGCGGCAGACCCAAGGTGGGAAGCACTTGGTTGTAGCAGCAGGCCCACAATACTCGTCAGGTGTAGTACTATAGCAGTCCAAGGATTCCAGCGCGCTTGGTTGTAGTGGCAGGCCCTCTGTACTCGATAGAGGAGGAGTTCGGCGCACTTGGTTTTAGTGGCAGGCGCACTGTACTAGACGGAGGAGGTGTTTTCCAGTAGCTGTGGTTTCGACGTCATGAATAAAATCCTGGTTGAGCTAAGTCTCTAATCATTGTGTTTCCTCATGATTGAGATGGGATACTTGATAACTTAGGTATATGTATGGGCATATACCTGGGTAGAGGTTATCTGTTGATTTTATAATCCTTGTTTTTACTCCTGATTGAGATGGGTTACTTGATATCTTGGGTATATGTATGGGCATATACCTAAGTACAGGTTATCTGTTGAGATCTTCTTTGTGGTTATACTTGTAGGATTTAGTGAGAATTTGAGGGTCTCGGGGTCCCTACTGATTATTGTTATACTAACCCCTTCACGGGATATGCCCGCACCTCGTTGTGTTGGTTGCATACAATGGGAAGCGCAGACAGAGGCCGAGTGGTCGAGGACTGGACGGTACCCAGAGGTGGACCTCACGACGAGACATTATCCAGTGGTGTAATTCATGACGAGGCGACACTCGGAGGTGGTTGACGGGCGAGAGCGTTGTGGAGGCTATCTATACCTACCCTTCAGGTAGGTTCCGTGGTGGACGATTCAGGAGTTGTGCTATCTGTACCTACCTTTCATTTAGGTTCCGAGGAGGATGACCCAGGAGCTACTTCTATCTTCTTCCAGCTGCTTGTCCTTGTTGTGCTTTATTTCAGTTGTAGTTGTAATTTCGATTGGGTTTTTATTCTATCCCATTTACTTTTCAGACCTTTGTTTGTATTTAGTGTTTTACTTCTTCTTGTACTTTGTGGTGTTTTGTTTCTTTTATAAAGGCAATGCCTTCCCAGTTATCGGGATTTAGGCATTTTGTGCTAGTCGCCAGCCCCTGGCCTATGGAAGGCGGGCTTGGGGTAGTCACGACACGGGCCCCGAGGACGGGTCTTGGCACTAGGGAGGATAAGAATAATAATATATAAGATGGTTCCCTATATAGAGCACAAAAATTCAGTATGAAATCCCATCAACCTTATCAATAAGATATTAAGATATCATGATTTGGGCCTCAATATTGGTACAGAAAAAAATTGGAATTTTGCATTAGATTGATAGAACAATGCTCAAAATAAAAAATCACAAAAGAATCCCATCCCAAGGGGGATCCTGGCATAGAAGAAGAGGAAAAATCCACAGATCAAGGAGAATCTTTATAATGTAAACAAATTTGGAATTCTTGATAATATCTGTGACGTGATGAATTGAAGTGGTCAAAAGGTTGGTACAAGTACATATCAACAAGTATCCAAATATTATAAGAAAAGAATATCATAGAATCCAGATGAGAAATAATAATAATCATTGGGCTGAAATCCGAAGAATATTGTCAAAACAAATTCTCCCAATAAAATAACAAGAAGGAAAAGTAAGAAATCATTGGGTTTTAAATCCAATAAGTTGAAGTGTGATGTATCCAAAAGAACTAACTTCAAAAGATGCTTCTATTGTTGAATGAAAGGGCATACCATGGATCGCTGCAAAAAAAATCCATGGAATTGAATGTAAATAAGATGATCATAAAGACAATCAATCTAGGAGAGGATATGATTGATTCAAGATAAGTTTCCTAAGAAAGGTATATTTAAAACAATAAATAATCCATGTGGAATCACCAAACAAGAATATGTTATGTAGGATTGTTTAGTTATTTAGCCTAATCAATTTCAAATAGATATTGAACTGCAAAATACTAAAAATTATATACTATCTAAATCAAAGGAAAGGGGGAATCATGTCATTCCACATAAAAGAGAATTCAAATTTAATGAAAGGTTGTCATCAAATGAAAACCCAAGCATATCACAACTACTTTTTTGAAGGTTCAAGAATGTTGGACATCATGAATAAAATGTATAACTATTTTACCAGGTAAAATGGATATGTTGAAAATTGAAATACATGCACCAAAGGGTCCATGCTGGCTATGAATGATCAAAATGTTAAATGGAGAGAATACACAAGAACGAAGAGAACAAAAAACATTAGATCAACAAAGAAAGAAGTTCTTTGGTTGAGAGACAATTCCCTGCCCTCTTGTTCCCATTATGAAGCTCACATGTGTTCCATCTTATTCCCTTATATATTGATTGTATATGTGTTTTTACATTTTAGGGAATGGAAGTTGAAGGTCATTATCAATATGATAATTGGAAGACCAACGTGGGGAAAAAAAATTGGACTAATTATTCATGATTTTATAATTACCTGAAGTGTTCCATAGTAGAAGATTATCATAATTAATATCAAGATGATTATCTGATTATATTTTCTACTATAATAAACCAAAGAAATTTCACACCTTGAGGGGGAGAGAATATAAATGAGATTATATCAGGGATTATGTCCTGAAAAATATTGAAACACATTACATTTCAAGAATTTGAATCTTGAGGTATTCCTATGAAATATTCATACATTGTTCTTTATTGTATTTATCATGTAAATTAATGGGGGGTGTTTGACTGATGACGATATGGGATGGATGTGGGAGATTTATCGTTTCACCTGAAAATTTTAATATCCGTAGTGAATTATGTACATGATTTATCATTTCATTGATAAATATGACTATCTATAATCCTTTGGGAGAGAACTATTACATATTAAGCATGATTTTATATATACGATTGGATATGTCTATCATTTAAAACCTCAGTCATATATCTCTTTTTTTCTAAACTTGGTTAGCCCATGTAGGCTTAGAGTTGATTAACTAATGACTCTTTTCTATGTGAACCATGTTACATCATCCCTCTTTTAGAAGTGTTCAAAAAGATTTTTTTAAATGGAGGAGAAATGTTTTTTTTGAATAGACCCGACTAAACCATTGAATTTGGTTTCCAATAAGGGAGAGAAATTATTGGAACACTTATTGACCCCTAAAAAGTGTGATTAGGTGATATTGAAAACAAAATAAAATGTGGAGATTTTAGAGAATAGTGATTCAATTTTTTAAAATAAGTTGTAAATATGTGTATGGAAAAGTCGTGATGGAAGTTGTGATGATGATTTAAGTGGTGAGGCTTAATGTGATTTTATTAACTCCAGGAAAAGCCCAATTTGATTATGAATTGTATTAGTGGAATATTAATTCCAATAGTTGTCAGTTAGAAATGTTAATCAATGATATTATAATATCTCATTGGTATCAATGATTTCATAGAGAATTGTTACGAGTTCATAGCATCAGATTCCATACATGGGAAATTTAACATATTTTAACAATTCAGACAATTGATTAAATTGAATTTAACTTCTAAAAAATGTGTCACTAGAAGACACTTTTTTATAATGTTTGAATAAGGAAATGAAATACAAAATTTCATGATGAATGTGGAAGATCTATCCAATGGCTAATAATTCGATGATTGTTGGGAATAAAATAAGATGATTGTTTATTCTTATCCTAAAAGAAGAAGACATGTGTTAAAAAATTAACACATAACTCACAACAATTATTCTATACATTATGATTTATTACATGAGGTGATGAAGAATTATGTGCATAAACAATTATTGAATCAAATGAGTAATATTTAATACCATTGATTTTATTATTCAAAAAATAAAATTACGATGAGGTCTGACGAGGAAGAACGCTAAAGGATGCATGTTTTGGATTATTATGGAATATAATTAGTGCATTTCCCATGCATGGGATTGGTAGGATGATGGTGGTCAGGAACTCTGGTACACATGGTTTTTAACCATGTAGTCCATACATTAAAAAAATAGGCCATCTAGGAAGGCCAGATGGGGACCTCAATGTCAGGCACATGTAGGACCTCAAGGTCAACCACACCTAAGGGAAGACTCAAGGCCATCCTTACTAGAGGCGCATGGAATGAGGGCTTTGTATAAGCCCACATGTGCATGCATCATGGTGAACCTATGTAGTGAGAGTACAGATTTTGTGTAGACGTCTTCCACATGGTGATCACGGTACGAGGTTGTACCTTGAGTGGAGTTGGAGAATTATGAGTTGAGGTTGTCACGCCATGTATTATAACCAAGTCATGTATCATGCACTGGTTTCGATGTGGGATGTGTATAAAAACCCAAGACAAACTATCTTCCATTGATTCCTTTCCTTAATATCGCTTTACCGTCCAATATTCATAGGATGGTTCTAGAACATCTAGGATACACATCTCATTGTGCCTCATGAATTTAATTGCACCCCTCTGATCCTCCGCTATTGTTATCTTCAATCTCCAGCTACACCCGAGAGCTCCCACGAACCAGTGCCTATTCAGAACAATGTTCTCATCACTCTAGAAACCAAATATCCTTTGGTCCAACCCGTGGAGATCGTCTTGATATGATAATATTCATGTAATCAATTTCATTTGCATGAATGTGACTAAATGAAGATTCCAAGGAAGACGAGGCATGCGAAGCTACCATGGAAATAAAGAAAGCTCCATGATCGAGCTTTCATGGAGAAGTGGATATGCTTGCATCCTTAAATGAATGATCGTGTGGATCATTGTCACGACCCATCCTCGGGGCCCATGCCATGACTACCCCAAGTCCGACTTCCATAGGCCAAGGGATGGCGACTAGAACCAAAGGCGTAAATCCCAATAACTGGAAGACATTGCCTTTATAAAAGTAAACAAAACACCAGAGATTACTCTTGAAAGAAACAACGTGACACGGTCAAATGATTATTCCTGGTGAGATGACCTGGTTTGAGCTGATATTTAAATAAAACTTCTGGAAACACACATGCAATCAATGTTTTCATGTACAAAGTCAGAATTCAGTTGTCAGGGTCCTGGTGTATGGATACGTCGGCTGCCCGCACCAACACTAGACTCCCTGAACTGAAGACCACACTCGTTACCGTTAACACTATTGCTTCATAGAAAGAAAATATCAGAGTTATAATTTCTGCGGTAGAACCGACTCCTCTGATACCAATTTGTCACGATATGTCCTCGGGGCCCATACCCTGACTACCCCAATCCCGCCTTCCATAGGCCAGGGGCTGGGGACTAGCACCAAAGGCGTAAATACCGATAACTGGTAAGGCATTTACTTTATAAAAGTAAACAAAACACCACAGAGTACAAGAGGAAGTAAAACACTTTGTACAAAAGAAAGAGCTGGAAGGTAAATGGGCCAGAATACAAAGCCAAATGAAAGTACAACTACAACTGAAAAAAGTAAAACAGAAAAAGACAACAGCAGGAAGAACGGTAGTGGCTCTTGGGTCGTCCTCCTCGAATCCTACCTGAAGGGTAGGTACAGATGGCGTAGCTCCTGGATCGTCCACCACGGATCCTACCTGAAGGGTAGGTACAGATAGCCTCCACAATGCTCTCGCCCGTCAACCTCCTCCGAGTGTCTTCTTGCCGTGAAGTCCACATCTGGATACTGACTCGTTGTGTATTCCACCTCTTGGTATTGACTCGTCGTGTAGTCCACCTCCGGGTACCATCCAGTCCTCGAACACTCGGCCTCTATCAGCATTGCCCGTCGTCTGCAACCAACACAATGAGGTGCGGGCATATCCTGTGCAGGGGTGAGTATAAAGATACTCAGTAGGGACCCCAAGACCCTCAAGGTCTCACTAAAACCAACAAGGTTAACCAAAAAGAAGATCTCAACAAATAACCTCTACTTAGGTATATGCTCATGAATATACCTAAGTTATCAAGTAACCCATATCAATTCTGAGGAAAACACCAAGATCATGAAATCAACCGATAACCACTACCCAGGTATATGCCCATACATATATCTAAGTTATCATGTGACCCATCTCAATCATGAGGTAAACACAAGGTCAAAAGTCTCAGCTCAAACCAGGATTTTCATTATCGAAACTGTACCTGCTGAAGAGCCCCATCTCTGGAGTGTACAGTGGTCCTATCACGACTCTGAGGTACTGCTCACTAACCTAAGACTGCTGAGGTACTCCTCCTATCGAGTACCGCGGGTCAGCAACCCCAACCCAGTAGTGCTTCCCGCCAGGGGTATGTCACCCAAACACAGTAGTGCACAACCCCTAGTAGCCTGCTGAGGTACTCTCCGAACGAGTACCGTGGGTCTGCACTATCACACAGGTAGTGCTTCGTCCGCCATGGGTCTGCACCCAAACAATGTAGTGATCCATCTACTGGGCTAGTCGACTCACTCCAAGTCGAGTCGGTCAAGCAGTCGTTAGGTCTCAGTCGGCTACACAGTCTCTGTACTCCGCACGCTCGTCTCTGGGAGGGTCCTCTCCACGAGCTACAAGTCGATACTCCAAGTATCTCAAAGCCCCATGAAGAAGTATCTCAAAGGTCCGCCTCTTCATAGGGGTCTCAACGCAACAGACGGCGCGTCAATCGGACGCCCGTTCTGTGAGTTATTAGCTATTTCGTCCCAGGGGCCCGGTTGATTTCATGAGCGAACCAACCCAACCGTATCTCAACTGTACCCCGAACTCCCATAGGATATACTCATAGGGACCGTTTCACAATGTGATCACCAACGCCACTGACGGTTCATCAAACATATGTCTGGTCTGAAAGATATCAGCTTTTCCTTTCCAGGGGCCCGGTTGGATTTCAGGTACAATCCAACTCGGGCACTATCCAACTACATCCAAAACTCTGGAGAAGTTTGCCAAATGTTACGTCTCATCAAGAGGAATTCAGTGAGACAGACGGCGCGTCAATCAGACGCACAGTCTGTGAGTTATTGGCTTTTTTGTTCCAGGGGCCCGGTTGGTTTCGTGAGCGAACCAACCCAACCGCACATTGACGACATCCAAACCTCGAGCGAAGTAATCCAAAAGCTCCGTCTCACCAAGAGGAAACCAACAAAGTCGACGGCACGTCAATTGGACGTCCGAAGCTCATGATATGAGCGTTTCCGCTCCGAGGGCCCGGTTGGTTTCGTGTACGAACCGACCCGGGCGAACTCAAAGTAATCAGAAACCTTCAGTGCGATATAACGAAACGACCGTTTCGATTCAAGGATCTCATCTCAATTGATGGTGCATCAATTGGAGGTCCGTAGCCTATATAATGGACAAAAGACCGAAGACGGTCCGAAAAACGGGGGTTTCGGGCCCGGACAGACCCGGCCCGAGACCACCCGATCGGCCCGAACCGGGTCGACCCGCCCCGGGTCCGGGTCGTCCCTGCCCAGCGTGGCCCGTCCCAGCCTGGGCACAGCGTGCCCAGCGCGCTGGCCAGCTCGGCCGATGGCCGAGCCGTTGGTAAAGGGGGGGGGGGGGGGGCTTCCCACCTAGTGTAACTGCGGCCCCCCAAATTAATTGGGGGCCATTTAAGCTGGCTAACCGAGGGAATTAATTCCCCCGGTTTTCCTTTGTCCATCCGGCCCGCACCGGATGGCCGGTTCTGCCATCAAGGACTGGCGACGGCCGGTCCTTGTCCTTCGCCGACACCGGCGGCCCGGAACCGCCCGCCGGTCACCCTGCTCCACCGCGCCCCGGAGCCGGCTGCAGCTTGGTTCGTCCGGTGCGGTACGACGGCACCGCTCCCTTCTGTCGCATCCCCGCTCCGGCCGCGGTGTCTTCGGTTTTCATCGACGCGGCGCAAAGGGATCGCTTCCTTGTTCAACTTCACGGCGCGGCGCGACGGTGCCGCGCATTACTTGTCGTATTATCCCGTGTGGTGCGATGGCACCACGCCATTCCGTCCCAACCAAAAAGAATCAGACAAGGATAAAGGAGGAGGGTCGGCCGTGTTTGTGTGGTCCGGACCCCTATCGTTAATCGATATCATTTGGTCGTATAACTACGAAGAACGACAAACTAGAAATCAGGAAGGAAAAATAATTAATTAATCCCCTACCTCGTACGAGCTTGAACGGAGCTTCGTCGAATGAGGATTCGTCGTGGGATGAGACGCCACGGAAGTAGACGTCGCGGAAGTAGACTTCACGGAAGAAGACGTCGTGGAGGATGACGTCGCGGAAGCAGAAGTCGCGGAAGAAGACATCGCAGAAGAAGACGTCCCGGAAGATGACGTCGTGGAAGAAGTTGTCGCGAAAGAAGATTTCGCGGTAAACAGCGTCGCGTAGTCGGTCTCTGAGGACTCGGTGATCTTCGACAAAGTTCGATGCATTCTTCGTGTTCTTCGTGTTCTTCGTCGAAGAAGATGAAGAACTCTAGCTTTCCTTAGCTTTTCTCCCGAAACCTCTCAAGAAACAAAGGTTCCAACCACCAAATGAAATAAGCTTAGCTCTTATTTTATTAATATAACATATCATTTGAATTTTAAACTCTTGAAATTCAAATGTTATGTTATGTTAATAAAATAAGAGGTAAGATTATTTTATTTGGGGGTTGGAACCATTCTTGCTTGAGAGGTTTGGGGAGAAAAGATAAGGAAAGCTAGATTTCTTCATCTTCTTCGACGAAGAACACGAAGAACGCAATGAATGCATCGAACTACGTCGAAGATCACCGAGTCCTTGCAGACCGACTACGCGACACCGTTTACCGCGACGTCTTCTTCCGCGACATCTTCTTCCATGACGTCATCTTCGGCGTCGTCTTCTTCCGCGACGTCTTCTTCCACAATGTCTTCTTCCGCGACGTCATCTTCCCCGACGTCTTCTTCCGCGACGTCTTCTTCAACGATGTCTCCTTCCGCGACGTCTCATCCCACGACGAATCCTCGTTCGACGAACCTCCGTTCAAGATCGCACGAGGTAGGGGATTAATTAATTATTTTCGTTCGTGATTTCTAGTTTTTCGTTCTTCATAGTTATAGGACCAAATGGTATCGATTAACGAGAGGGGGCCGTACCACACATACATGGCCGACCCTCCTCCTTTATCCTTGTTTGATTCTCTGTGGTTGGGACGGAATGGCGTGGTGTCATCGCACCACACGGGATCATACGACAAGTAATGTGCGGCGCCGTCGCACCGCGCCGTGAAGTTGAACAAGGACGCGACGTCGTCGTGCCGCGTTGAAGAAAACTGAAGACACTGCGGCCAGAGTGGAGCGGCAGCGGATGGGCGCGGTGTCGTCGCACCGCGCCGGACGAACCAAGCTGCGGCCAGTTCTGGGCCGTGGTGGAGCAGGGTGACCGGCGGCCGGTTCCGGGCCGCCGGTGTCGGCGACGGAGAAGGACCGGCCGTCGCCGGTCCTTGATGGTAGAACTGGCCGGCCGGTGCAGGCCGACCAGAAAAAGGAAAACTGTGGGAATTAATTCCCCTCGTCCAGCCAGATTAAACGGCCCCAATTAATTTGGGGGCCGCGGTTACACCAGGGGGCATCCCCCCCCCCCCCTTGCCAACGGCTCAGCCATTGGCCGAGCTGGCCAGCGCGCTGGAAGTGCTGTGCCCAGGCCGGGCCATGCCGCACTGGGCTGGGCCGACCCAGACTCGGGGCGGGTCGACCCGGCTCGGGCCGACCGGGGGGTCTCGGGCCGGGTCGGTCCGGGCCCGAAACCCCGGTTTTTCAGACTGCCTTCGGTCTTTTGCCCATAACATGGGCTAAGAACCTACGATCGACGCACCGTCTGTTGTAATACGATCCTTGAATCGAGGTGGTCGTTTTGGTATATCACACTCAAGGTTTTGGATTACATTGAGTTTAGCCGGGTTGGATCGTACACGAAACCAACCTGGCCCTTGGAGCAGAAACGCTCATATCATGAGCTTCGGACGTCCGATCGACGTGCCATCGACATTGTTGGTTGCCTCTAGACGAGACAGATCTTTTGGCATACTCTGATCAAGGTTTGGATGTTGTCGGAGTGCGGTCGGGTTGGTTCGCTCATGAAACCAACCAGGCCCCTGGAACGAAAAAGCCAACAACTCATAGACCGGGTGTCCGATTGACGCTCCTTCTATCTTGTTGAATTCCTCTTGATGAGACGGAACTTTTAGAATACTTTGCCTGAGTTTTGGATGCATTTGGATAGTGTCTGGGTTGGATTGTACCCGAAATCCAACCGGGCCCTTGGAACGGAAAAGCTGATACCTTTCAGACCGGATGTCCATTTGACGAACCGTTAGCAGGGTTAGTGATCATGTTGAAAAACGGTCCCTATGAGTATAACCTATGAGATTTCGGGGTACAGTTGATATACAGCCGGGTTAGATCGTCCATGAAACCAACCAGGCCCCTGGGACGAAAAGACTAATAACTCACAAATCGGGCATCCGATTGACGCACCGTCTGTTGCGTTGAGACCCCTATGACGAGGCGGTCCTTTGAGATACTTCTTCATGGGGCTTTGAGATATGTGGAGTATCGACCTGTAGCTCATGGAGCAGACCCTCTCAGAGACGAGCGTGCGGAGTACGGAGACCGTGTAGCCGACTGAGACCTGACAACTACTTGACCGACTCGACTTGGAGTGAGTTGACTAGCCCAGTGGACGGAGCACTACTTTGTTTGGGTGAAGACGCATGGAGGACGGAGCAATAACTATGTGACAGTGCATACCCACGGTACTCGTCCGGAGAGTACCTCAGCAGGCTACTAGGGGGGTGTGCACTACTGTGTTTGGGTGACATACCCCGGCGGTAAGCACTACTGTGTTTGGGTGGCTGATACGCGGTACTCGACAGGAGGAGTACCTCAGCAGTCTTAGGTTAGTGAGCAGTACCTCGGACTCGTGACAGGACCACTGTACACTCTAGAGACGGGGCTCTTCACCAGTTACGATTTTGATAATGAAAATCCTCGTGTGAGCTGAGACTTTTGACCTTGTGTTTACCTCATGATTGAGATGGGTCACTTGATAACTTAGATATATGTATGAGCATATACATGGGTAGTGGTTATCCTTTGATTTTATGATCTTGGTGTTATCCTCATGATTGAGATGAGTTGCTTGATAACTTAGGTATATGCATGAGCATATACCTAAGTAGAGTTTATCTGTTGAGATATTCTTTGTGGTTAACCTTGTGGGTTTTAGTGAGACCTTGAGGTTCTTGGGGTCCCTACTGAGTATCGTTATACTCACCCCTACACGGGCTATGCCCGTATCTTGTTGTGTTGGTTGCAGACGACGGGTAGTGATGATGGAGGCTGAGTGTTCGAGGACTTGATGGTACCCGGAGGTGGACTACACAACGAGTCAATACCCGGAGGTGGACTACACGATGAGTCAGTATTCGAAGGTGGACTTCAGGGCGAGATGACACTCGGAGGAGGTTGACGGGTGAGAGAATTGTGGAGGCTATCTGTACCTACCCTTCAGGTAGGATCCGTGGTGGACGATCCAGGAGATGGGCCATCTGTACCTACCCTTCAGGTAGGATCCAAGGAGGACGACCGAGGAGCCGCTTCCATTCTTACAGCTGTTGTATTTTTCTATTGTACTTTGTTCATTTATAGTTGTACTTTCATTTGGGTTTGTATTCTAGCCCATTTACCTTTAAACACTTTCTTTTGTACTTATTGTTTTACTTCCGCTTGTACTCTGTAGTGTTTTGTTTAATTTTATAAAAGCAATGCCTTCCAAGTTATCGGGATTTATGCCTTTGGTGCTAGTAGCCAACCCCTGGCCTATGGAAGGGGGGCTTGGGGTAGTCACGACACGGGCCCCGAGGACGGGTCGTGAAAATCATAGCCACCACAAAATAGAAAGTGGTGCACTCTGTAAACCTGTGACTAACGGCTTAAAACACTCACACGGGTTTGACAAAACTGAGACTCAGACTTTGAATATACAAAAGGTTGATTGAGTGTCATATTTCAAGGGGATTTTAAATCCATAAATGAACGACTAGGTCGTGTTTAAATATATGAAGAGAAAACGGAGTCTCATGGCTTTAATATATACACAAGTGTGAATGAGAAAGAGGCCATGTATCATGGCTATTCGAAGGGGATATTTTTCTATAAAAATTATTTGGACTGTTACGCGGAGTAATAGGTGATACAACATAGATCCTAGACTATAAAAGGAGACTCAATATGCTGAGAAAATAAGAGAGTGATAAATCTTACATATACAATGGATCGTGTTTTGAATTAGAACAGTTCTTTTTCATCATGATACACGAAAGGGAAGAAAGATTATGAAGACCTTCAACTGGTGCTACACACTCTCCAAGATTTATTGCAAATAATAAAAAGCCACACCCTCTGTGTGAAGAAGAAATAGAAACACGTAAATGGTTCTAATGAATTCTCTCTTGTTTTTCTTTAGGAGTATCCTACTGGTATAAAATAGGTGAACTTTCACCCTTGCTGTGATTTGTGAAGACAGAGCCACAAACCATTCTTGGTTCTGTGTAGAAGAATTGTGCTTCCAGGTTTTCATAGAGAAGAAAATGAGAGAACTCTTACCTATATGCATGATCCATCCGAGAAGCCACATATATCCTTGATATACTCATTCGGGATATGTGAGAAAGAAGAAGATGAAGGAAAATTTTTGTGCATGGGATGAAATTAGAAGAAAGAGGGAGAACCTATCCCAATGAACACACCCATTTGGGTTTAAAGAAGAACACATATGATACCCAATGTAACCCGAACCAAGTGCATAAAAAGAAAAAAAAATAGGAATTGAAATTGTGTGTTCACTTGAGAAGAATAAGGAAAGGTGGTCCATTCGGGCTAGAAAACATCCTATAAATAATATACATACATCCCATGCATTCCCAAGAACATTTAACAAAGGAAGTTCATGTACATGATTATTATTCATTAAACCCAAATCAAAAGAATAATTGTGTGTGAATATTATAAAAAAAGGAAAGTGAATGTTTTCATATTGAGAAAGAAGATAATGCCGGAGTTATTGGATGACCCACACAATTTGACCAAATATTGATAAAAATTAAAATTGTGTGCATGGGTTGAGAAGAAAAATATTTTATGTGAATGAAGTCATGCATAAAAACATGAATGTGTGAAAAATATATTTAGATATCTATAATATGATGTTTAGATTACCTGTAATCCATTTAAGAAGTAAATGAGTATTTAGACTGAAGCTGGATCAAATTAAAGAAGGATCTTAAATCTGAGTTTACAGTATTTGGGGATTCAAGAGGTGAGAAAATGCGGACATTATGAAAGATAATTCTTCCCTATCTGAATTATTAATATGGTTGTGTGTACCATCTCCACCCATCTATGTGAGGTTGGGACTTCATCATAAGATGATAGAATTACCATAGAATTCTGACGCTGATGACAGATTCGTAATGTTAACATCGTTACTGAGAATGGCCTACCGACCACACCAAAGGTTGTTGATGATTCATGAAGAGATAAAATGGAAAGTGGGATTATACAAGACTATGTGTTAATAAAATAAGATCAATATATAATGAATCAAGAGTGAAATCAAAGATGGAAGATGCTTGTGGGAATCGAGAGCTTGAGGAACCCTGTCAGGTTCAGGGTGGAGAAGAAGAATTTAGTGAGGCTCTGGAGCAGGCCACTGGAACTCTGGTAACACTGTGGGAAGTAGTATAAATAACCTCCTTAGAGAATCAAGAGAGATATAGTGGGACATGGAATTGACCATTTTATTTGTTAAAATGATTATAGTGGGGAATTTTTGTTGGGGAGAATATCCATCAAAACAAAAAGATTGTCTTTGAACTGAACCTTGAAAATCCTTCGGCTTAGTGCCTGTAAATTTTTAGAATCATTTGAAGTAGGATAGAGAGAAACTATAATATTGTACTGTGTCATTAAAAAACATAGTGGTTTAATTAAAAAAATAAATTATTTATAAAAAAGTTTTAAGGGATCACTGATTCACCCCCTCCCCCTCTCAGTGATTCACACTGATTCAAGCACTTCAGAATCCCTTTTCTTATGATATTTCTTCTTAATGACTATGGAGAATATTTTGGACCCTTAGACACTTATTGGAAATTATATATCAAGGGATTTTTAAGGGATAATCATGACGGATTTAATGGTATTAAATGAAATGGGATATATTGGTTGGTATTTGATGGAGTATTATTTAATAATTAATTAATATAAGAATCATAAATCATGTTTGAGGAAAAGAAGGATCCATTTTAGTATTTATGGTATTAGAACATGGTTAATGACATTCAGATGGTTATTTCTAACATATTTCAATTAAGGAAAAAACATAAATATCTTTATTAAATTTCTCTGGAAAAAATAATCATTCAAAAAAATAATGGTTATTAAGAATTAATTTATATAATAGATATTGTAATGTAGCTTAATTGTTTGGAAACATATTTTCCTCTATTAAAATAAATTATGTTCCCAAATTAAATTATTTTCAGACATGAATTTTGTTTCATTATGTATTTTATCATTAAATCACGCTTATGATGACATAAAACATAGAAAAATAATATATATATATGTATATATATAATATTCACTAAAAAATGTATTTCATAATATTCTCAAGAGATTATGATAACAATATTTTGAGGTTTTAAAAAATATATAATAATTATTTATGAAAATTAATATTTTAATGGAAAATATTGAGTATTAATATGTTTATTTAATATTTAAATGTAGATGTTTCTTTAACATAATAAATAATCCAATAATTAAAAAAAACTTCATGGAACATTATAAAATATTATTATCTTTTCAATTTTAATTTATGTAGTATAATTAATATATATTAGGAAAACCAATTTGAAGTATAATAACATTATTTATTAGTAATGTGAACCAACACTATCTATTTTACGAACATTTAATTTTTTAAAATTTCATTTAAAAAACTATTTTTCTTATCCATGTCATATTAATGTGTATTAAATAAAATTAAATAATAATGTAAATTAGAAGGGGTAGAACAGAACTTAAAATATAAAAAATATGATTAAAACTTATAATACTATTGTATATAAACATAATTCCTTGATACACCTACATACTCCTATAAGATAATGTTTGTAATGATCATATATATGTGTGGTATTTTAGATAAAATTGATCTATTTGTGATCTAAATAAACATAAAAAAATTATAATCAATTATAATTTTGAAATTCATGATGAATCTCTTATTGGGATTGGTATATGTTCAATCCCATTTTATTTACCTCCCTCACATGTTCTGAAAAATATTTATTGAAAAAAAATATATTACTTATTGATTCCATCATATCTGAATTATATATCATTTAACTTTTTTCAATAACATTAATATAAACTAATTTTAGTATAAATATCATTACTGATTGTCATAATTCTTGATTGTTAAATTTTTCTATTGTAATATTGGGAAAAATAAGTTAACAATCATATCATGAAGGTAAAATTTTCCTTTATACCCCATATATACTCAACAATTATCATACCTCATCATTAATTTCATAAATTAAGAAGGTTATACATTTTATATTTAATTTGTAATTTATTCATTGATAATCTATTACATTTTATCAATTTTATAGTATTGGTAATATCCTTTGGATAAATCCTAAATATATTGTACATATTGAAGTGTGAATTGATCATTTTCAATTCTCTCCATGTATTATTTAAATGTGTTATAATATATGTTAATTTATGATATGTAACGGTATTATGAAATGTAACAATCATGATATCTATTTATAATAGTTATAATGTGTTCATAATAATAAATTCATTATAATGCTTGAGTTTTTGATAACATACAAGAATTTATAAGTCCTTATTGTTATAGTTCTATATTTATTACACGATATTTCAAATATGATATGGTATAAATTAAAATAGAATGTGTACACTAGAATAATATCATAGTTATTTGAGGAAATGTATGGTAATTTAACATCTATATGTTATCAATATTACTATAATATATAACTATATATTGAATAGATATTATTGTCAATATAATAAATAAATAAAAATTTAGACAACAACTCTCAATTATGTAATGGATATGTTTTATTAATTTTAATAAAGGACATAAATTTCAAAAAAAAAATATTTTTTCAAGGAATGTTATTATTGGAGTATTACATGATTATATTTTGCTGTTAAATTAATTAAATTATATAATACAGACATTATATAATTTTAAATGTATATAATTTTTTAAAAAATAGTGTTTTAAAATAAAATCTATTACAAAAATAATTTTATTCCAAAAATAAATCAACAATATTTCCCTAAAAATATTACTTTTATTTATTTTTAATCCTTATATTTTTCAAAAAAAATTATTATAATAATTAGTGTGATTGTAATTAATAAAATAAGGCTAGATTAATCCAATACTATCATGTGTGGATTAAAATTTATTATATAAAATCCCATATATAATTTAATAAGCATATAAAATTTTAAAATCAAATTCAATCAAAATAATGTATATTAATCCATTATCTATGTATAAAAATAATTTTTTTTATAAAAGATGAGACGTAGAGGCCTCTTTATTGAATAAGAAAAAAGGAGTCCAAGAGAGGAACAAAGACATCAAGAAAATAAAAATGAAAACAACAGAGAGTGATGACCTCTCCTTCCAGAATTGGTATACATCCATTCGCCACCACTATCATCCGAAGGTGCATCCTTTGGATTGGATTTCATAGCAGGGGTGGACTCCACATCACTAAAATTTGCAGCAAGCAACTCAAATGAATTTGAAACATTGACATTACTTATTACCTTCCCAGTAGTCACTGTGATATCCTGCATGGGAATCATACCATCCTTCTACAAAGAGTTTCCATTTCTCTCCCACTCCTGCATGTCAGTGCCATGCGCAGGCTCTTCTTGTCCACTGGTGACCAATGTTCCATCATTAGCCAGCTCATCAGTGCGAGCACCTGAGACTTGAATTGGTTAATGATCCAAAACCACATTATTCTTCCCTTGCGCTGTATTTCTATCACCATTTATAGGATAACCTTTGTTCTTACACTTCTCCGAAGTTGCAAAAACAATCAGTAACGTAACTTTCCTCGATTTTAGAGCATGAAACTTGTGCCTAGTCCTATCATTTGTAGCTGCCCGTGCTGAGTGTTCCCTTTCAGATTGACTATCTTCTGAGTCATATCCATTTATATCACCATCCATTCCTCTAACCAAAGCATCCTTGAAAGATATTATTCCCTCATTTTGATAACTTCCATCATCGATATCATCCCAGCCTATTACGTCCCTTTGCGGAATGGAAACAACCCTTGGAAAAGGATCCTCTGCCTCAATCTGTTGTCCCTTGTCAGTAGGTTTCACACCTTCATATCATTATGGAAATTAGCGACCAAAGGCTCATCAGCAGTCTTCTGAATATCTTCCTGCGTCAGCGTCTGTCAACAATGCTGCACATCGTGTCGCTTAATTCGATATATAGAGCATATCACAACTCTCCTACATTGCAGGTCTGAATGTCCAATAATTTGACAAACTTTACAAAATCGATGCATTTTTTCATATTCAATTCCTAATAAAATTTCATCATTAGATGAAGATAAAACCACGTCATCAATCAGCGTAGAACTTAGATCAATTTCAACCAGCACCCACGCATAATGATCAAAGCTAACCTTTTCAGTTGCATAATCCATTCTGATCGGAACACCAACTGTGGAAGCGATGTCAAACAATATCTCTGGATTCCATAAAACCTAGTTCAGACCATGGATCTTTACCCATACTTGAGCATAAATATCTTTTAAATCATTCAAGTAGAAGCCTAATTTCTACTCATGAATCCGCAGAGTTTCTGGTTTGAGGTTGACAGTGCCAACACTCCATGCCCTACCTATGAGTTCCGTAGAGGGGAAGATGATATGGATGTTACCCCGACCAATTGAGATACATTTGAAATCATAGAAACCCCAAACCGTAGAAAGACGCAAGACATGATCTGATAACATCCACGGTTTCGTACCTTCCAAAAGAGAAATCCGAGCTATGAAGGAGTGTTTGAAGAGGTCGATCCGTGCAGCAATCACGTCCTGAGAAGTTGAAACATGAGTTTTGGTTCTTTTTTGGATGATTCGTGAGTGGGGTCGGTTCACCAATGGGGTAAAGGAGCTCTCTGAAAAACTTGAGAACTTCCTCGATTCTGAAACACCCTTCGTCCGCATCGTTGAGGTGCTTTGATCCGACCAAATGACAATCTATTGAGAGGCGAAGGAATGGAGAATAATGGATCTCATGTTTAGGGAAAAACGAGAGTCAAGCGGCAACGGGAGTCACTCCTCCAATTCCTCCATCACCTTTGTATAAAAATAAATATCATGTGATATAGATATATTATAAATATAAATATATTAATAATATTTATAATGTACATTTATTTTTTGTTATTATTTTGATGAAATCTGTTTTCTCAGGGTCTATGATGGGAATTTTTTGTTTGTCTTACATTAATTTCAATCAATAATGTATTCCATTTATGATATTCTCTATTAATTTTTATTTATTTATATTTTAATATTACATATAAATATTAATTGCAAATTTGATAAATAATAAATTATATATCTGAAATCAAAATCATTATATTCATTCTAAATGTAACTTGAAATTATTAATTATTAATTCAACCAATATAGTGAAACTCAAATGTATATATATAATATTATATAACTTATTCATAGTATTTTATATTTTTAATTCTAAAAAGGATTCCAATTCCATGCGGGATAATATATTAATTTATATATAATTACATGGGTATTATAAAAAATTGCATGTAATAAAAGAATATAATATATGTTTTATTTAAAAATATTATTCCATGTTGTTTTTTATGAGCATTTATTCATTAATCGTAGTTAGGTATTTTATTAATATTAAAAAAACTAAAGAGAATTCATCTATCAATTATTTAGTTTTTGATGATTTCAATCCCTTGAAAAAATGAAAGAATTCATACAATATATTTTTACACTAATATTAATTGATGGAAAAGAAGTAATTATTTTCTTTTTATCTCATCTATTATTGAATTTTATTGGTAATATAGTGTGAAGTATTGATATTTGGTGACATTTTGATTATTATAATTTCTAATAAATATTTCATGTCTTAATGGTGTATCAATTGAGGATTTGTAAGAGACATGTGGTTGTGGAATAGGTTACAAACCAATCAAATAACTGACATTAGAGATCACAAAACACCTATGTATAATAAGCTCCATTGCGTTCAACCATCGAATAAGTAATTGTGGATTTTATTCATATATAAATTTCACCTTTTGATGTGTTGAAGATTGTTTTTTTGTATTGATTTTTGTTCTTATACATGCCCAAAAATTTAAAAATTTACCCACTAATCATCATAGTGTAAAAATAATATAAATTGAAACTATAGGTAAAATATAAATTTCAAATTGGTATTTTATTTTAATGAATTTCATATGAAATATTTTAAACTATTTTTTACTTATAATAATATGTCATATGTTATAGAGGATTAGAGTAGAATTATCCCATTTATATTTAGTCTAAAAGTATTTATATTATTATAGATCCTAATTAATATTGAATTAGATATTTTTTCTGTTATTGCTTATATATTATCAAGAGTGGACAATATATGTCTCGTAACATTAGTTTTGATTCGAAGTATTTTAATGAATAAAAAAATATATAAATTATTATTAAAATATAAGTGAATAATATTTTTTTTTGCATACCGTAAAAATTGTTTTATACCCATATAAAAATAATTAATAAAATTAAAGGGTTTTAATTAAAAATACCACTAGAATACAAATTATTTTAGTTATTCATGACTAATGGGACTAAAGGCTCTATATGTTTTTCATTTATTTTATTGAAAATTATATTTGAAACACAACACTTTTCTTTGATGAAACATGATATATATTATAGGGAAAAATCTTAAAATTCATTATCAACAATAATAAATTATGATACTACAACAATAAAAATCATTTCAAAAAAAGATTTCAAAAAAGAATAAAACTAAATAAATGGTTCATATACATGAAATCCTCATCCTCGAGGATTACATCAATGAGTATACATTCAATAATAATTACAGAGGGAATAAAAAACATTGAATATAAAATTAATTAGATTAAATAAGGTAAATAAATAATATTATTGATATTATAGTTTTAAATAATTCAATATATTTGAATATAACATGATTGTTGTCTAAATAGCCATTTTATGTATTTCCATTGGATATATAGCCATTGTATTTATGGTAATTACTGAAAAGTATTATATATATATATATATTCAAATTTGGAAATTGTTGATATTGAATTATTAATAATTAAATTCACCTATAACAAAAATTTATTCAATAATAAAAACTTATAGTATATTAAAATTTATTTTTATGAATATATGTTTTTTTAGTTAGTACTTATAGTTTTCAAAATCATTATTATAATTATTTAATATGATAATATTATTTAGATAATGTAACACCCCAAGATTTTATGAAAAATATTCTTTTTAATTTCATTAATGTCTTGTGTTGTACGCTACACCAAAAGGAGCTTGCACAACACGCATCCTTGACTTGCCTTGCATTAAACGCAATCACGACCTTCTTCGATAGCGTGTGTAGTACGCAATACCGAGTTTCACTAAACAACGATATGCTATTAAAATATTATTAAAACTAACCGTTATGAATAGTAATAACAACTTTTTGAAATTTTGTAAATTTTATTTTTCATAATGGACTTCATTTTTTGATTCGGAATATTGAAATTAGATTAGGGTGAAATTTTGGTACATTTCGGATTACTTTCATTTTCTGATGAATAGTGAAAATTACTAAATTTTAATTAAAAACACCATTTTTAATCGAAATAATTAATAGTGATAAATTATTAATTTGACTAGTTTTAAAGTATATTTAGAATATATTTTTACCATTTAATACAATGTTGGTCATTGGACATAATTTCCCAATTAAACCAAACATAAACAAGTATCAATCTTTTGATAGTTATTATATCATAAAAACACGCTTTTTGTTTTGATGACGGGAATTAAATTTTAAATTAATTAATGCAACTGATATGTTTTAAATTTGGTAAAATAGACATCATTTTTGAGTTCATAATATCAAATATATCTTAGGCCTAATTTTTGGTATTTTTCTGGAAACTTTCATTTTTTTGATGATTAGTGAAACCACTAAGTTGTAGTAAAAAAAAATGAATTTTTCATAAAACATAATTTTACCACATCTGTGAGTGGAATTTCAAAAATCTGAGAGACGCGGTTGATTTTAGTAAGTAAAATGTGGTTCAATGAGATGAAAATAATTTTTGGTGAATAGTAACTTTTTACTTTTTTTACCATAGTTAAAAGTAAATAATGTAATTAAGGGTAAATATGATATTATTATTACCCTAACACATGTCATAATTCTATTGGATAAGTGTAATTCGACCAAAAACAACCTTAGTAATAAAATATTACTATTTAGTCCCACATGGATTTGATTAGGACATTTATTATTAATTTATTTAAAGAAGGGTTAAAATAGTTAAAATCAAAGTTTAATAAGTGTATCATTTTTAATATAGGGTTATAGATAAGATAAATTTGACTATAAATATTCATTAGTAATATAAACATATTTCCTACATAATGGTATTTTATTTGTAATTTTTAGACATTAAATAATTTAATTTATTTATGACACAAAGATGATGCAGTAATGATCTTATTAATGAAATATTGACATAATGGATGTTATAAATACCCAAATAAATATAATTTTACATTTTTTATGAATTAAACTACTTTTATAGGTTAATATGACATGTTAGTATTTATTTAATTAACTTTTTTCGAACTAATAATTCTGTAATGATTTTCACAAAAATCAATTACTAAATAGTTTCAAAATTGACATAAAATAGTTTTTAAAAACAATATTATATTATTAATTGTTATTTTATTCCTAAAAATATATGGTTCGGCCAAATGACTTATATAAGGTTATATATATTAATAATAAACAACTTGGGGTTCGTTTGGCTTGATATAGTAAGTTTATTAACCTTATAGTGTAAGAAAACAAGAAGACACAGTAAAAGTAAAATTATCTAACTTAAAGTAAAATATAAATGATAAGGTTACAATAGGAACCTAAACTTGACTAAATTATATTTGATGAGAGGATTTCGACCCATCCCCACCTTAGCTTAGAAATAAATCAATTTGGAGCTATTTAAAACCGAACACGACTTTATAATAAAATAATATTTTTAGTTTTTCAAAAGGAGCCCCTCTCCTCCCTTATAAAAGGGAACCTCCTACCTCTCTTCATCACACCATTTTGAGCCCTCAAGATCATCCAATCCCTGACAAATTCTCTTCTCCACTTCCCTAGCAACATCCTAGAGGTTCTGGTCTTCCTCAAAGACCAATTTTAGTGCCCTAAAAGGAGATCTCAAAGAGGTGCTTCAAAGAAGAGGTAATGTCTGTTACCGATTCATTCACCTTTATTTCTTCTTCCACTTCTTCTTCTTTGTTTGTTTCATTATGAATTAATAAAATAAGTATAAATAATATATTAATATGTTATTATAAGTATTAAACAAACCTATTTCACCATCTATCCATCCTACGGAAAACGAAATCACCGCGCGTGCGTAAGTACGGAATACCGTCTCCACGCCATGGTGTAATCTATTTTCCACCACCACCTTACTTGGATGGGTATAATGGTGTAAATAATAACTATATATGATTATTTTAAAGTGATATTGATTCTGAAATAGTATACATACACTTCAATACAATTCCACGATCATGAGAACAATATCATCGCTCGTGCGTACGTACGGACTACCATCTCCACGACGCTATGTGATTCATTATCCATGTTAACCATTCATGAATGATTATAAAGTATATATAATAAGTAATCATGAAATATATGAAATAATAATTATACTGGATTTATGTTTATATATATGTATGTCATCTACTTAATTCCATTCAAATCAATAAGGAAATGAAAACAGCGTTCATGCGTACGTACGGCATACTGTCTCCATGAACGGTGTATTTCTTTCCATTTACTGATCTATTATATATATGTATATTCTTAATATATATTATATATAAATCATGTTTTATATTCTCGAATTAAGTAATCATGATCTATGTAATCATATGAATAATTACAAGTCAAAACACGGACGAAAAATGAAATGATTTTAACCAAAACGCTCTTTAACATGGAATTTACAAAAGAACAGGTAAAATAAAGTCATATGTGAACCATATATGATATCATAAAAATAATTATGATTCTGGAATAAGTAAATAACATTATTTAAATCATTATACATGATTTTCGGACACTTACGAAGCAAATCAAACCCAAGGTAAGGGAAAATATCACAATCTCATGTTATCTGAGATTGTTTATACTTTGAAATTTACTGTGGTGTATTTTATCATCCACATCCATGTTTCCTCAATATGTAATATTTTTATCCTTCAAAAATAGTTTATATCCAATTTTACCCTTCGTTGAGTTTTTAGTAAAGGATATGAAAGGAATCTTTTGTCGTTTTTCGTACGAGGTACTTTTTGACTTTTCCGAAAAAAGTACGAAGAATGTTTTTTTAACTTATACGACATGAATGGATTTTTAAAACATTATTTCCAAGAAGCTTCATTTACATGTTTTCATGTTTAATTTTAATCAACTTCTTTTAGTTTAGAATTGTACGACATGTTATGAAAGGAAACGTGTTTTTGAAGCAGAAAGGATATTTTCCTCAAGAATGGAGTTCAAGTGTTTTATCAAAATTATATTCCATATATGATAAAAAAGGGTTCTGTTTATATCCCTATTATTACATTGATTTGATTATGTTGTGATGTAATTATATTTATGAATTCCTTTATCTTATATGAATTGTTTTATGATGTCACGATGTTTAAGATTCCCATTTTTATTATATGGGTTATGCAATGAGGTATGATTTATGATTTTTTGGAACACATAAGAATGGTATCATTATGAGATGGGTGGGACCTATATCTCCCTCCAATTCATTGGGTGATGATTTTATATCTCATGACATAGACATGGCTGGAACGGCAGGTTAAACAGGTTCAGTGAAACAGGACTGAAACGAGGAGTGAACTCGGTTCAGAAATGGACTTTGTCCACTATGATAGTCTTGGCATTGAGTCTTGACTAACAAGAAATGATTCTCTATGATTATGTGTGTATGCCACAAAGTTTCATGTTTTATGTTATGATTATTGGGATTACATTTCACTACTATAATTTATCCCATGTTATGAAATTATGATTTCTTTTGCAGGTTAAGATTTCCAAAAGTTATGTTCTTATGTATATGATGTGATTGATATTTATTTTGTATTCCCTTACTTGGAATTTGAGCTCAACCTTTTATGTTTTCTTTTCCCCAACATATAAATAAAGGTTTTCGGTAAAAAAAGGAAGATCTTTATGGGAGATGTTGATTATCTTTCACCACGATTAGAAGATTATATTCCGAGTTTCCAAAGACACTAAACTATTACGGTCCTTGTGTGTGTGTTTTTTTGTTACGTACTAAGTATTCTGCAAAAGTAATGTAATTTCCATTTACGTTATGCTTTGGGTCTCTACAGTTGGTATCAGAGGCAAAGGAGGTAAGAGTGTATCCGATCCTTGGGAACTCTCACATGTGAGCGTTGGACGAAGCATGGCTTTCCGCCCAAGGGCTTCATGAGGAAATGGTTGCCACTGCGGATGGTGGTGTGTCCCACCCAGGGGGTGTAGCTGCCCATGGAGTGCCTTGATAGGTATCAATTATAGTCCACTGGAAGTAATTCCAGACCGTTACAGTTGGTATCAGAGGAATGGATTAGTCAACCTTTGGAAACTAGGATGCGAGAATGTTAGTGAGATCCCTAGAGATATGTCTAAGGTATGTCTAGGGATGTCTCTAAGGTTAAGTATACGTATAGTTTATAGTCCTAGAATTGAATTAACGATCTTAGAATTAAACCTAAGATGTTAGATATTGAAGGTAATCCCCCATTATTATGTTGTTTTCCCTAGCATGATCTTTGCCTCTCATACTATTCTTTTTGGGTTTTAGACGATGACTGGAACCCGAAGGAACCGTGTTGATCAATGCAATGGACAATGAAATGATTTTACTCCTGAACAATCAAATGCTATGGGATATGGAGTGAAAAATCTTATTGTTATACTTACACAAGCTATGAATCATTCTGGACGGGCGATAACCCGTCGCGTCGGACAAGGCCATGGGAATCGAACCCACAACCGAAGTGCGACTAGCCTTTCTCGCCTACCACTGGCCTATAGGAAGTCCATGTTTAGTAGAAACTAGTTTTATTTTGATATAATAAGTATAAGTCCATTTAAGGAACCATATATGATTAATCTCACTATAGATCGACTTATGTATATTTAATAAATTTTGCTAACCTTTTGTTTGAGACAGATGGAATGACCCGTCATTCTATCACGTGATCTGATAACACTTCACAAATAACAAATTCAACTTCATTTCTTTAAGAGATGAAGTGGAAATTTTTCAAGGCACGAACAACAGTGAGAATGTACCAAAATAAAGTAAGTATTTATTCTAATTCTTCAACTTTAGGGAAATGATCATGAAAACAAAAAATGTTGTCCTATTGATCTTATATCTGATGAATCAGATGGTACCATAGATCGTCACAAATTTATGGCTTTGTGATTTTTGGATTTTCCATAGCCATGTTCTCTACCACTCTCAATCAGAACATGATGGTAGATTTCTCTTCCATATCCATATTTTCACATATGTGGAAACCCAGTGATTAGTTTATTTGGGTAACCTTTACGTTTCATACTTTTTTTTAAAGATTGGCTTTGGTATTCCTTTTTACGATGTGGGTTTCTATCAAAGAAACTTTCAAATAGTAAACCATTTATAACCCTGACGAATTTCGAGGGCGAAATTCATTTTAAGGGGGGTAGAATGTAACATCCCGAGATTTTATGAAAAATGTACTTTTTAATTTCATTAATGTCTTGTGTTGTAAGCTACACCATAAGGAGATTTCACAACACGCATCTTTGACTTGCCTTGCATTAAACGCAATCGTGACCTTCCTCGATAGCGTGTGTAGTACGCAATACCGAGTTTCACTAAACAACGATATGATATTAAAATATTGTTAAAAATAGCCATTATGAACAGTAATAACCACTTTTTGAAATTTAGTAAATTTTATTTTTCTTATTGGACTTCATTATTGGATTCAGAATATCATAATTAGCTTAGGGTGAAATTTTGGTACATTTTGGATAACTTTTATTTTCTGATGAATAGTGAATATTACTAAATTTTAATTAAAAACAACCTTTTTAATCCAAATAATTAATCGTGATATATTATTAATTTGAGTGGTTTTAAAGTATATTTAGAATATATTTTAACCATTTAATACAATGTTAGTCATTGGACATAATTTTCCAATTAAACCAAACATAAACAAGTATCAATCTTTTGATAGTTATTATATCTTAAAAACACGCTTTTTTGTTTTGACGACGGGAATTTATTTTTAAAATAATTAATGCAACTGATATGTTTTGAATTTGGTAAAATAGACATCATTTTTGAGTTCATAATATCAAATATATCTTAGGCATAATTTTTTGTATTTTTCTGGAAACTTTCATTTTTTTGATGAATAGTGAAACCACTAAGTGGTAGTTTAGAAAAATGAATTTTTCTAAAACGTAATTTTACCGCTTCTGTGAGTGGAATTTCAAAAATCTGAGAGATACAGTTGATGTCAGTAAGTGAAATGTGGTTCAATGAGATGAAAATAATTTTTGATGAATAGTAAATTTTTACTTTTTTTATCACAGTTAAAAGTAAATAGGGTATTTAAGGGTAAAAATGATATTATTATTACCCTAACACATGTCCTAATTCTATTGGATAAGTGTAATTCGAGAAAAAACAACCTTAAGAATAAAATATGACTATTTAGGCCCACTTGGATTAGATTAGGACATTTATTATTAATTTATTTAAAGAAGGGTTAAAATAGTTAAAATCAATGTTTAATAAGTGTATCATTTTTAATATATGGTTATAGATAAGATAAATTTGACTATAAATATTCATTAGAAAGATATAAATATTTCCTACAGAATGGTATTTTATTTGAAGTTTTTAGACATTAAATAATTTAATTTATTTATGACAAAAGATGATGCTGTAATTATCTTATTAATGAAATATTGACATAATTGATGTTATAAATACCCAAATATATATAATTTGAGACTTTTTATGAATTACACTAATTTTCTAGGTTAATATGACATGTTAGTATTGATTTAATTAACTTTTTTCGAACTAATCATTCTGTTATGATTTTCACAAAAATCAATTACTAAATAGTGGTAAAATTGACATAAAATAGTTTTTTAAACAAATATTATATTATTAATTGTTATTTATTCCTAAAAATCTATGGTTCGGACCAATGACTTAAATAATGTTATATATATTAGTAATAAATAACTTGCGGTTCTTTTGGCTTGATATTGTATGTTTATTAACCTTATAGTGTAAGAAAACAAGAAGACACGGTAAAAGTAAAATTATCTAGCTTAAAGTTAAATATAAATGATAAGTTTACAATAGGAACCTAAACTTGTCTAAATTATATTGGATGAGATTATTGCGACCCATTCCCACCTTATCTTATAAATAAATCAATTTGGAGCTATTTAAAACAGAACATGACTTTATAATAAAATAATATTTTTAGTATTTCCAAAGGAGCCCCTCTCCTCCCTTATAAAAGGGCACCTCCTCCCTCTCTTCCTCTCACCACTTTGAGCCTTCAAGCTCAGCCAAACCCTGCCAAATTCTCTTCTCCACTTCCCTAGAAACATCCTAGAGGTTCTGGTTGAACGCATTGTCGAGCGTGTCAAATTATTCGTTTAATTTTGACTCGAATTTCTGCAGTATTGCAACAACCCTAGGTCGTCTCTCGACGGAGCCTTAGATCATTAATTCTAAAATGTGGTTCTAATTATGAAATTAAAAAGGAAAATGGGGTTTTATAATACTTGGGATTGATGATTAAAGATTACAATCGAAAATAGAAGCTATACAACTAAGTAGAGATTAACAGAATTAATTAAGCGTGATCAACCCGGGGTACTCGTATGATGTTTATCCTTCATCGCTTCATGATATAAGGTTGTGATCTTTTAACACCTGGTTTGTAACACCTATAAATAGAATTTTACTGAGTTTATACTAGTATACCTCCTAGTGTTTAGTCAAAAACACACAATGATTCACCGGACACCGCCGATGACTGAATGAATGGTGTTTGACTTCATAACCAAAACTCACCAAGGCAACACACGAAAAAATTGATGCACTGTCCAGATTTGTATTTTATTTATTTATGATACCATGAAATAAATTTACATGGCCTTGAACATGCTTGTGTGAGTTCAATTGACCAATATAAACCACACAAATACCGCAATTGAAAGTGGGAAAGAAAGTAGTGAACGGTGTGTGAAACATCACCTGAATGGGTACACCCAGACATGATCATATGAGTTGAGCATGACGTACCAGTACATAACTCAATAAAATAAGAATAGAGGATGATTAAAAACAACACAAAAATCTGGAATTTAAAAGATCATTCAAATATTACAAAAATGAAGCCCGAGATGTACATCGCATTCCTCCCCGGGTGATCACAAGGGGTTTAGAATCCCATGGGAGAGGAGGAAGAGAAATATGTTGGGGTAGAACTTCCCATAGCCTCCAGAACCTCTAGAGACGTTGAGAAGACTCCTTGGGGACTCCAAAATGGCAGCACCTTTCCTCTTGGCCTAACTTACAAATGGGGATCCCAAGGTGCCATTTTATAGGAAAATTGGAAGGTGGTTTTAGGCACATTGATTTCTTCAATCCACTTGTACCACACATTTCTACCTTCAGACAGTCTTATCTAGCTTTGGAGAAAATATAAAGGTTGTATACCTACCTCTTTAATATCTCCACCGAATGTTTGGAACCATTTGGACAACTACAGTTCAAGATATTGATAAAATACAGAACACTGCATTTGACTTGGTCCAATTTCGATGTCTTGGACAGATCAGTTCAGATGGGCCCCATAGATGACGAATCATAATTTTGTTCCTTAATATGAAATGTAGACAATTAAATTATGGACAGGACCAAAAACTTTCAGCCCATTTGGATGCACGGATTTCGTGTACTATGCAATACAGTGGACTGATGTCCATGGATCCATGCAATTTTGGCCCATTTTTCTTCCACTTCATCAAAGGCCCTCTAAATCACCTCCACCTACATTGAAACAATAAAAAAAGTAACATTTACCATTTAAATATTGATTAAAATTAATTGATTTATTCAAACATGAAGTTAAATTTTTTATTATATTTGGAATATTCATTACAAAACTAGTTTAAAACTGCGGTGTAAGGGTGGAATAAAACAGTGAATCGTGGTACGATCACACCCCCACACCTACACATTTGCACTCCTGGGCAAAGTCACATATCCCAATACAATGATTCATATATATATATTTCCAAAATCCTGAAGATTTATCATTTGAGAAAATTTTATTTAATGTAAAGTGATCAAAGCACGAACCACACCAAGGAGTTCTTCCTAGTGAAAATAGAAAAAGATGTCTAATAAATCATATCATAGAGAAATTCAAAAATATTCATGATACCCAATTCAGAAAGGAATTCATAAGTAAACCATGACACTAAATCTGCATGTGTGTGTGTGAAAACCATTCCATGCTATTCTTTCCACTTGCTATCCAATAAATACATGTTATTTTAACATCTTTCAGCTTAAATGATTTTTTCACCGAACCTGTCTTACATCCTTTGCAACCATATTTCAAGACTCACTCATTTAAGAATTCCCAGAAGTCAAACCATAAGCTCCCGACCTAGATATCCCCATATGTTGCACATTTCATCACTCCCCTCATTTATTATATTTTTTTTGATGTTGCAATTGGAACAAATCTCACACTCATCTCTCAACCCTTGTTTGATCTCCTCACGAAACTAATTGAACTAGTTATAACAAGATAAAAGGTTGAGGAAGAGTGGTTTTTGACCTACCCAAGACACAACAATTTTTTTGAGGGCTTACAACAGTCGGACATTAGGTACACACACATAGGCCAATCTGGTACAGTAATGAAACAGATTGGAAAAGGAATGAACATTTGGAAATATCATTTAAAGCTAAAAAATATTAACCCAACATATGTTTACCTTATATTAAGTGAGAAATAATCACACATTGTGGTTTGGTGCAAAAATTTGTGGAGATATTAGTGACACAGTTTTCCAAAAAACTACTCACACAAAGGGCATCAATCATCTTAAAGGTTTCACATTGATACAACCATTTATATCATTGACAGAAAACCAATTCACTAAAAATCACTCCTTGATGGTAAACTCATACATAATCTCTTTTAGCCTTCATTATGGTATTTTTACTTTCCCCACTTTATGGTCACCAAATCATGGAATTTCGAAATTATTGATGGGGAAAAATAAAAATACCATAAAGAAGACCAGAAAGAGAAAACAAAAGGAGAAAATGCTTAAAAATCCTAACTAACCCAGGAATGTATCCACCCACCCCCCCACACCTAGAATGTGCAGTGTCCTCACTGAAATAATTGAAAATGTGAGAAGGAAGGATAAAACTAGGTGTGTTTTATTGGTATGATGCATCGAGAAGGTGGATTTCCTCCACCAGATTCTTTGGAAAATCCTCATAGAAGTGTTTAAGTCGCCGCCCATTGACGGTAAGACTTCGTCATCTCTGCTCATGCAAAACCTATATTGCACCAAAATGGTAAACATTAGTAACAGTGTAAGGACCGAGCCATCGGGAACGAAGCTTACCTGGGTAGATCTTAATCCAGTAATTGTACATGAGGACTTTCTCACCAATATGGAACTTCTGCTGGTGAATCATGTTATCATGAATAGCCCTTGTCTTCTCTATATAGATTCGGGAGTTGCCATATGCATCATGTCAAATTTCATCCAACTCTTGAATCTGCATCTTTCTTTCCTCACCAACATCTGAAAGGTTCATATTACATTGTTTAACATCCCAATATGCATGGTTTTCAACCTCCACCGGGAGGTGAAAATATTTTCCAAACACAATCCTATATGGTGACATTCAGATCGGTGTTTTAAAAGCAGTACGGTATGCCCAAAGTGCATCATCCAAGCGCAAACTCCTATCTTTTCTATTGGGTTGTACATTTTTCTCCAAGATTCGCTTAACATCTCGATTTGAAACTTCTGACTGTCCTTTAGTTTGGGGATGATATGAAGTGGGGACTTTATGAACAACCCCATACTTACGAAGCAAGTTTTTCATGTAACGATTGCAAAAAATTTGAACCCTGATCACTAATGATGAATCTTGGTAGACCAAACCTACTGAAAATACGGGACCTCACAAAATCAACAACCAGACGAGATTCATCGGTCCTGGTGGCCTTTGCTTCCACCCATTTAGATACATAGTCAACAGCCAATAAGATGTACACAAAGCCAAATGAATTTGGAAAAGGCCCCATGAAGTCAATGCCCCATGCATCGAAGATCTCACAAAATAAAATGGGTTGTTGGGGAATTTCATTCCTCCTAGAGATATTCCATGTGAATTGACATCGAGTACATGATTTACAAAACCTATGGGAATCTCTATACAATGTTGGCCAATATAATCCTGAGTCAAGGACCTTTCGAGCTGTTCGTTGAGAGCCTAAGTGTCCCCCACAGGCCAAAGTGTTGCAGAAGGTCAAAACAGAGGTGAACTCATGGTCAGGGACACACCGACGAACTACTAGGTCACTACAAATTCTCCACAAGTATGGGTCATTCCAAATGAACCAACGAGAATCATGCTTAAGTCTCTGGGATTGTGAAGTGCTAAAATCAGGGGGGGGCTAGATATTTCTAGAAAAATCACAATGTCCGCATACCAAGGGGTAAGGTCCACAACATCACAAAGGTTATCATGAGGGAATAATTCTCCAATGGGTAGGGGTGAGTCAACATGATGGTCCAATGGTGGGGAAATCCTACTAATGTGGTCAGATACAAAATTATCTACCCCTCTCTTATCTCTAATCTCAAGGTCAAACTCTTGGAAGAGGAGCATCCACCGAATGAGGCGGGGCTTGGCTTCAGGTTTCTTTAGGAGGAAACGAAGGGCAGCATGGTCAGAAAACACAATCACTTTTGGCCCAAGAAGATATGAACGGAATTTTTCCAAGGAAAACACAATAGAAAGGAGTTATTTTTCTGTGGTTGTGTAGTTTACCTGGGCTGGGTCAAGGGTACGCGAGGCGTATGCAATGACATGAGGAGCCTTTTCAACCCGTTGTGATAAAACTGCCCCAACTGCAAAGTTAGAGGCATCACACATAAGCTCTAAGGGGAGATCCCACCATGGTGGTTGTATTATGGGAGGTGATGTGAGACACTTTTTTAGTGAATTGAATGCATCCTCACAATTTTTATTAAAAACAAATTCAGAATCCTTTTGTAACAAACGAGATAAGGGAAGTGCGATCTTGCTAAAGTCTTTAATGAATCGGCGGTAAAAACCAGCATGACCAAAGAAAGACCGCACCTCACAAACACATTTTGGAAATGGAAGGGATGGAAATAATTCAACTTTAGATTTATCATCCTTAATTCCCTTATTTGAAATGATATGCCCAAGAACTATCCCCCGCTCAACCATGAAATGACATTTTTTATAATTCAAAACAAGATCTTTTCCAATGCAGCGGTGGAGAAATAACCTAGGTTTTCCAAACAATCATCAAAAGAAGAACCATAAATAGTGAAATCATCCATAAAGACTTCCATACAACTCTCATGGTACTCAGAAAAAATAATCAACATACAACGTTGAAAAGTACCAGGAGCATTACATAGACCGAATGGCATCCTTCTATATGAAAATTTGCCAAATGGACAAGTAAATGATGTCTTTTCATGATCTTGAGGGGCTATATGGATTTGGTAATAACCCGAATAGCCATCAAGGAAACAATAATGGGACTTACCAGCCAATCGTTCTAACATTTGGTCAATGAAAGGTATAGGAAAGTGGTCCTTCCGTGTGGCTTGATTCAGTCGACAGTAGTCAATACAGACTCGCCAACTGTTTTGCACACGTGTTGGAACCAATTCATTCCTTTCATTTGACACAACTGTTAGTCCAGTTTTTTAGGCACAATTTGCACTAGGTTAACCCATTTACTGTTAGATATAGGATAAATGATCCCTGCAGCATGTAATTTACTGACTTCTAATTTTACCACTTCAAGGAGAGTGGGATTCAACCGGCGTTGAGATTGTCTTACGGGTTAAGACTCATCATCAAAAAGTATATGGTGCATACAAATAGATGGGCTAATCTCGGGAATATCATCCAATGTCCATCCTATTGCCTTTTTACACTCTCTCAAAAGTTTGAGCAGTTTCAATTACTGTTGTGAAGAGAGGTTATTGGAAATAATGATGGGAAATTGGTCAATACCCTCACGATATGAATATTTTAAATTAGAAGGAATTTGTTTAAGTTAAAAAACGGGTTGTTTCTGGATTGAGGGAGGGGATTTAGGGGGAGTAGGTCCATGAAACTATCTATCTGCTCATGTTTATTCTCAAAGGAAAGAGAATTTATTGAAATGAGATTTGCAGAATCATCGATAGTCATGGGTACCTCAGAATAAACACACTCATCAATTAAAGCACAAAATTTACATTTTTCTGAACCCACACAACATTCAAAAGAAGAACTAAAACTCAAATAATCCAAGGGTGAAGAAAACAAAAAAGAATCAGAGTTTGGGTTGAGGAGAGAATTGTGTGTGTGCATCGTTTGAGAGCAATTCCATCGAATAGACAGGAAGAGTGGAGTGCTCTTCAATAGGGTGTTTCATAGACTCAAGGATGTTAAAACTTACCTTTTCTCCTCTGAATTCCATGGACAGCGTACCATTTTGAACGTTGATGATCTTCTTTGCTGTTTTTAGGAATGGACTCCCAAGTATGAGAGGGGCATGTCCTTGGGTTCGGGTGTCTTCCATCTCAAGAATGTAGAAATCTGTGGGGAAGATGAGATTCTTCACTCTAACAAGGACATCCTCAATCACTCCTTTTGGATGTGTTGTACTCCGATTGGAAAGTTGCACAACAATGCCTATTGGTTCAAGATCTCCAACCTGTAGAGAAGTATACATGGAGTGAGGCATTACATTAATGGAAGCACCTAAATCTAGCATTGCATCAGAAAATAAGGTCTCCTCTATGGTACAAGGTATGGTGAATGTGCCGGGATCCTTGTATTTGGTTGGCATTGCTGGTTGAATCAAGGCTGAGACATTCCTTCCTAGGTTGAATCTTTCATTCCCCTTCAGCCTTCGTCGATGGGTGCAAAGTTCTTTAAGAAATTTGGAATAACGGGGATTTTTCTTGACTGCATCCAACAATGGAATATTAACATGAACTTTTTTAAATGTATCCATTAAATCATTTTGAATCTCATTATCAAAGTTTTTATTATATTTAGAGAGTCTTTGAGGGAAAGGAAGTGGAATGGATTGTTCATTTGAATCATCAATGACTATTCGATTACCATTTTTTTCTTGTTTTTCTTTACATGAAGTTTTTGAGGGTTGGGAAAGAGAGATTTCATGAGGGGGACATACCTGCTGTGCTGAATCAGTAGAAGGAGAAAATTATTTACCACTACGAAGTGTAACTGCACATACATTACTTTTATCATTTGGATTGGTAATCGGTTGGGATGGTAGTTGTCCATAACCTTGCATCTTAAGCTCACCTATGGTGTTCGCCAATTGTCCCACTTGAGTTCGTAGGTCTTGAATTGCTGATTGTGTGGTCTATTGGAACTGATGGTTTGGGGTTGCCATTTGTTTCACCATGTCCTCGAGGCTTGGTTCAGACTTTGGAGGAGGAGGACTGTTTTGAGATGTTGAAGGATAATAAGGTTTCATACCTTTTCCTTGTTGATACCAATTCTGCTTGGGGTAGCTTGAGTTTCCTCCTTGTCGGTATTGGGGTTGTGCTTGCCACCCTGGATTTGGATTTGGCTTGAATTGTTCTTGCTTGAAGGGAGGTACTTGTTGGAATGGACGCATAGGGAACACAGCTGAACAGGACTTAGATGAATCTTGATGTTGTGGGCACTAGTCAGAAAAATGAGTGTTATCAGAACAAATACCACAATGCATTGGAATAGATGTAGAGAGTGAGTTACCTTGTGTTTGTGATAATTGCCTTAGATGGGTATGCATCTCATCAAGTTTAGTATCTACCTTTTGTTCTAGGGCTGAATGACTTACCTCATGAACTCCTAGGGTTGGTGCAATAGCTCGTGTACCAAATTGTTTTGCATTTTGAGCCATGTTGGCTATTAAGTCACGAGCAATAGAAGATGTTTTGTCAACTAGGTCACCACCAGCTGTAGCATCAATCATTCCACGATCCATGGGGATAAGTCTCTCATAGAAGTATTGAATTAAAAGTTGTTCACTAATCTGGTGGTGGGGGCAGCTTGAGCAAAGTCTTTTGAATCTCTCCCAGTATTCATGATGGGTCTCTCCTTGCGATTGCCGAATTCCACAAATTTATTTCCTAATTGATGCAGTTTGGGAGGCAGGGAAGAACTTCTATAGAAAGAGTCTTTTTTGGTCATTCCAGCCCCCAATTGTGGAAGGCAAATAGTATATCCAATCTTTGGCTACACCATCAAGGTAGAAAGGGAAGTCCCTAAACTTAATGAGGTCCTCAGACACATTTTGGGGTTTCATAGTGGAGAACACTATGTGAAACTCTTTTAGATGTTTGTGAGGGTACCCTCCAGGAAGACCAATGAATTTTGGAAGGAGATGGATGAGGCCTGATCTTAGCTCAAAATTGGCCACTTCCTCAGGATATTGGATGTACGCAAGTTGGTACTCCACATCAAGGGTGGTCAGTTCTTTTAATGTTATGTTATTTGCATCCATGATCTCTGGGGTTTGATTTGGTTCAATTTTGGATTGGTTTAGGACCCTTTTAGGTTCCACAAGGGGTTCCACAATGTTACTTTATTTACCTTCTCTATATGCCTTGATTTGTGTGTGAAGTGACTTTTCAATTTCAGGATCAAATTCAAGTAGTGTTCCTTTACCAGATCTTGTCATGCAACAATAATGTCTAGTTTGATTGATTGATTTTTTTGTTATGTTTTTTTTATTTGAGATGGATAAAAAAATATTAATAAGGATGAAACAGGAATATAATGTTATACTATATAATTAGAGAGTGAGATGGAGAAGAAGAGAGAGAGAGAGAGAGAGAGAACACACCAAAAACAACAAAAAATAAAGACAAAACCCAAAACAAAAAAATCAAATGGGGGTGGGGTATTTAGAGGAGTACTAATTAAGATGTAAAATAACCTAATAAATGTAAAAAAAGAAAAAAATGATATTGGCTCCCTGGCAACGGTGCCAAAATTTGACCGCGTTGTAGAGTGCGTCAAATTAGTTTTTTAATTTTGACTAGAATTTCTCCAGTATAGCAGCAACCCTAGGCCGTCTCTTGATGGAGCCTTAGATCATTAATTATAAAATGTGGTTCTGATTATGAAATTAAAAAGGGAAATGGGGTTTTATAATACTTGGTTTTGATGATTAAATATGACAATAAAAAATAGAAGCTATAAAACAAAGTAGAGATTAACAAAATTATTTAAGTGTGATCAACCCGGGGTACTCGTATGATGTTTATCCTTCATCGCTTCATGATATAAAGTTGTGATCTTTTAATCCCTGGTTTGTAACACCTAGAACTATAATTTTACTAAGTTTATACTAGGATACCTCCTAGGATTCAGTCAAAAACACACAATGATTCACCGGACACCGCCGATGATTGAATGAATGGTGTTTGACTTCATAACCAAAACTCACGAAGGAAACACACGAAAAACACGATGCGCTATCCATATTTGTATGTTATTTCATTGTAATACCATGACATAAATGTACATGGCCTTGACAGTGCTTTTCTGAGTTCAATTGACCATTATAAACCACACAAATACCGCAATTGAAAGGGGGAAAGAACGTGGTGAACGGTGTGTGAAACATCACATGAATTGGTACCCCAAAACATGATCATATGAGTTGAGAATGACATACCAGTACATAACACAATAAAATAATAATATAGGATAATGAAAAAAACAAGAAAATCTTGAATTTAAAATATCATTAAAATATTACAAACATGAAGCTCGGGATGTACATCACATTCCTCCCCGGGTGATCACAATGGGTTTAGAAACCCATGGGAGAGGAGGAAGAGAAAGATGTTGGGGTAGAACTTACCATATCCTCCAAAACCTCTAGGGGTGTTGAGTAGACTCCTTGGGGACTCCGTAATGGAAGAACCTTGCCTCTTGGCCGAACATTCAAATGGGGAGCCCAAGGTGTCATTTTATAGGAAAATTGTAAGGTGGTTTTAGGCACACAGATTTCTCAATCCACTTGTACCACGTGTTTCGGCCTCCATAATTTTTTTTCTCGCATAGGAGAATATATAAAAGTTGTTTCCCTACCTCTTGAATATATCCACCGAATGTTTGGAACCATTTGGACAAATACATCTCAGGATATTGATAAAATACAGAACACCGCATTTGACTTGGTCCAATTTCAGTGGCTTGGACAGATCAGTACAAATGGTTCCCATAAAAGCTGAATATGAATTGGGTTCTTTAATATTAAATGTAGCCTATTAAAATTTGGACAGGGACACAAAATTGTAGCCAATTTGGATGCACGGATTTCGTGTACTATGGAAAACAGTGGACAGATGTCTATGGATCCATGCAATTTTGGCCCATTTTTCTTCCACTTCATCAAAGGCCCTCCAAATCACCTCCACCTATATTGAAACAATAAAAACAAGTCACATTGCCAATTATAATATTTATTAACATTAATTTATTTATTCAAACATGAAGTTCAATTTATTATTATATTTGGAATATTCATTACAAAACTAGTTTAAAACTGCTGTGTAAGGGTGGAATAAAACAGTGAATCATGGTACGATCACTGGTCTTCCTCGAAGACCAATTTTAGTGCCCTAAAAGGAGATCTTGAAGAGGTGCTTCAAAGAAGTGGTAATGTCCGTTACCGATTCTTTCAACCTTATTTCTTCTTCCACTTATTCTTCTTAGCTTGTTTCATTATGAAGTAATAACATCAGTATCAATCATATACTGATATGTAATTATAAGTATGAAACAACCCTATTTCATCATCTATCCATCCTATGGAAAGCGAAATCACCGCGCGTGCATACTTATGGAATACCGTCTCCACGCCGTGGTGTAAAAGAAAAGAGAGTTCATGTGTATTTTATCATCCACATCCATGTTTCCTCAATATGTAATATTTATATTCTTCTAAAATATTTTATATCCAATTTCACCCTTCGGTGAGTTTTTAGTAAAGGATATGAAAAGAATATTTTTTCATTTTTCGTACGAGGTACTTTTTGACTTTTCCGAAAAAAGTACGAAGAAAGTTTTTTTTAACTTATACGGAATGAATGTATTTTTAAAACCTTATTTCCAAGAAGCTTCATTTACAATTTTTCAGGTTTATTTTTAATCAACTTATTTTAGTTTAGAATTGTACGACATGTTAAGAAAGGAAAAGTTTTTTTTGAAGAAGAAAGGATATTTTCCTCAAGAATGGAGTTCAAGTGTTTTATCAAAATTATTTTCCATATAAGATAATAAAGGGTTCTATTTCTATCCCTATTATTACATTGATTTGATTATGTTGTGATTGAATTATATTTATGAATTCCTTTATCTTATATGAATTGTTTTATGATGTCATGATGTTTAAAACACCCAATTTTATTACATGGGTTATGCAATGATGTATGATTTATGATTTTGTGGCACACATAATAATGGTATCATTATGAGATGGGTGGGACCTATATCTTCCTTCAATGCATTGGGTAAAGATTTTATATCTCATGAGATAGACATGGCTGGAATGGTAGGTTAAACCGGTTCAGTGAAACAGGACTGAAACGAGGAGTGAACTCTGTTCAGAAATGGACTTTGTCCACTAAGATAGTCTTGGCATTGAGTCTTGAATAAAAATAAATGATTCTCTATGATTATGTGTGTATTCCACAATGTTTCATAAGTTATGATTATTGGGATTACATTTCACTACAATGTTTTATCCCATGTTATGAAATTATGATTTCTTTTGCAGGTTAATATTTCCAAATGTTATGTTCTTCTGTATATGATGTGATTGATATTTCTTTTTTTTACCCTTACTGAGAATTTGAGCTCACCCTTTTATGTTATATTTTCTCCAGGATATAAAGAATGGTTTTAGGTAAAAAAAGGAAGATATTTATGGGAGATGTTGAAGATCTTTCACCACGATTAGAAGATTATATTCCAAGTTTCCAAAGACACTAAACTATTATGGTCCTTTTGTGTGTGTGTTTTTGTTATGTACTGAGTATTCCGCAAAAGTAATTTAATGTCCATGTACTTTAAGCTTTGGGTCTCTACAGATAATTTCATCAATACCTATAGATTTATAAAATCAAACTAATATATTATACATAATATAATTTGATTATAATTTTTTATTTTAATTTTCATTTTTCAAAGTGGTATTTTTTAATGTTGTTTATTTTATCTTAAAAAAATCAACTATTATTATCAAAATGATAATTAAAAACTGTTATCATTCATTATATGAAAAAAATTATTTATAAATTTATATCAGATATGATTCATATCAATAATTTTTTAAAATTCATTTATTTCAATAAAAATGGGATTAAAAAGGTCATGTTTTCATTTAAAATTTTCTCATTCATAAATTTTTAATTAGATACTATGGTTTGATTCATTTGAATCAAAACTTCAAGTATAAGTAATTAGGGGAATCATAAATTCTTAGTAATAAAATATTAATATTTTTAAATAATTAATCATGATAAAATTAGATGAACATTACATGTCATAAATTATTATGAATTAAAATTATATATATTCATTTTAGAAGGCCATTATTGTGTTTGGGTTTATTCTTATTATTTTCAGGAACATTTCATTTCATGTCACACCTAACTTTACTATTATTAAAAAATTTCCATTCACCTAACTAAATTTCCAAACAATATACATATTAGTAGATATAAAAGGATATACTTTCCACCCATACCAACCCAACTATATCCTATAATTCTCTCATGAATACTATAACAATGTAAATATAAATATTTCTTATCCCATTTTTTGCATTCTTATATCACATAATTATTTCATTTGTACATGATTTTGATGAAATATTTTTGAAGACTGATTGATTTCGTCGAAGTATGTAATGATTTATTATTAATTAAACCCATTCAAATTTTCATATAAATATTCAATAAAAAATTTATAAAATATAGGGATATAAATAAAAATAATTATAAAAAATATAAAATTCAATTATTTATAAATTAAAATTATTCTCATACTGAATCAATATTTAAAATATTTTCTTGTAGGTTCTCTTATAGAACATACATGATTGTTATTGTAAATTTACCATTTGGGATGATTAATAAAATGAAAATAAATTCAATATGAATCACTATTGTTTTATGTTATATGGGTTCATTATTATATTCTAGAATGTTATAATATTAATTTGATTATTTCTTTAAATTCATTTAATTGATAAAAAATTACATAAAGGATGTTTCATATACCCATTATGATAAAATGACCATAAATTACCTTAATAGAAAATAATACTTCAGAACTATATAAAACATGAAAATTTGATATCTATTTTTTTATAAATTTTATTTACACTTGATTTAAGGCCATATACCAAAACCAACAAACCAAAGATAGTACAAAACTAATGGGAAAATTCACGTCCTAATATTAATTTATAAAATGAAATATTATTAAATGGTTATGGAAATTTTATATATTTATTGTATCAAGTAATTTAAATATAAACATTAGTGTTATATATAAATACATTATACATAAATTGATTACAAATTATTTGTATCATGATAGACCAACATTGAATTCCAAGAAAGGGTTTGTATCGAAATTTTCCATTATTGACATATGTTTTGTATTAGAAAAATATTTTTTATTATATTATTTATATAAATCACTAATGAAATATTTTAGATTTATTTTAATGTTATTATAGGTATATTAAAATCCAACTTTTATAGACCATGATAAGGAATTTTGTTTAAAATGATAAAAAATAAATTATTATTTTTCATCATCACATATTATACATGATTTTCTATGACCAAATATCTATTATTAGTAAATTTAATGAGTTCTGTTAATAGAAATTTATTTGTTTCATCTATTATTATTATTTATTAGATTGACACATCTTTTTACCATAACACTTCCCTTTTGTAAACAATTCATATAAATTCATTCTTTTATGTGGACTCAATGTTATGTTCTTTCTATTGGAGAATATGTCTCCTCTATTTACATTTTTAAAATATTAAAGTATTCATGTCATCAAGATATTTTATATAATATTTAACAATTACTATCAATCAAATATTAATATCAATATAATTGACTAAAATTTATTATTGTTAACATTTTATGAATTTTTTACTCTCTATTTTATTTGTATTTCATTATGAATAATTCTATAATGGTATTAATGGATTTAAGATGTTTAATTTATTCACATTCTAAATATTTTTTGATTTTTTTTAAACTAATATTTTTTAAATTTTGGTTTTTGAAATTAAAATAATACTTATTCTTATTTTTTTACATAATTTTATTTTTATCTTGTTATATATGTTCAACTATGCCAACTACGATTAATGATTATTATAATTAAATTGCAATATTGTCTTATTATAACATTAATATTGAATACCAATATGTGTTATGAACATGTATTCAAAAATTAGTTATGAGAACATTGTCTATATCACAGTTTATGTATAAAATTGTCAATTTATGAATGTGATTACGTTCATTCAAGGATTTTATATATGGTTTTTCATTTATTGAAAGTTTGTCCCATTATGTACCCCTCTAATGAACTTGTTAATTCTTTATTTCTCATGATATGACATGGAATGGGTATTTATTTCAAACATTTATGGTTTTTTGACCCAAATGTGATAGGTAAACCCAAATTAATATATATATCCATTACATAGAGTAAATCCTTTTATATCTTCATGTGACTCGAAATGGACAAAGAATTGAGATAAATCCACCATGTTACCATATATAAAATGTGATGATAGTTTTTGAAATAAATCTAGAACTATGTATTTATTTTCAGCGATATGTTATTCCATATGCCATTTTTATTTTTCATTAATGTCTTATATTTTCATAGATCATTGAAATTGACGGATTTTTCCACATTCAAATCATACAATTTAAAGTTATTGAAGAAGGAAATATATATTAACTCAAAATCTTTTATCAATTTTTTATTTTGATTGATTTTCATATGTAATATTCGTGTTCATTGACCATAATCCCATATGAAAATGTTCATCATATGATTACATAAGTTAATATAAATAATAATCATACCTTACTCCTCATATGAACACACCCCTTTCTTTTAATTTCATTCCCTAGTTAATGAAAAATATTTATGAATTATGTGTTTCTATAGGATTCATCTGAGAATATTATTTGTTAAATATCTCATAGAATTATTGTATGAAAATTTTTTAGGATATTTATTCTCTATATAAATTAAACTTATCGGGTATATGGAATATTTTATTATCTATTGTACCGAATAATTATTTTTAATGATGTAATATTTATATATTTAGTTTTGGGTTTTCCTTAATTATTATAAAGTAAGGTTATTTTTGGTTGAGGGATTTGGTTAAAAAAATAACATGATTGAATAGAAAATGAAAATATTATACCAATATTGTTGAAGGATAAATCAAAATTAAAATCTAGTGAAAACAAGTTGGCAGAACATGATTCATTATATGATTGATTTGCATTATCATTATTATATTTACTCATTCTGTGGTTACACGATGCCCAAAAAATATTTTTATATTATTCAATTTCTTTTTCAAAGATGAATTGTCAAAAACATAAATTATGTAGTCATTTCAATGATTTTCCCAATTAGATTCAAAATTGAATGGGAATAAGAATGAATATTAGCATGGTTATTGTCATGAAAATATCTCATTATATAAAACATATAGAATAGAGCACTCTATAAAATATTTATTATGGTGACAATTTTAAAATTTATTCTTTCAAATGAAGGAGACCATCATCCTTCATTTGGTTATATGATTCACTATTTTGAAAATAAATTATTAACTCAATTATATATCTATATATATTACATGGTTGGGTTTAAAGCCTCATTTATTATGAAAGGGAAGACCTCTTTTCTGAAATGGTAGAGGGAGAACCATTACATGGCCTAAACACTGAAGATCATGTGGTGTAAAAAAATGCTCGAGGGCCTATTTTTGGGCCCAATGGTCCTTCAGTGAATAGTACTACTACTCTACCAAGGCCACTATAGTAATATCTATAGTACCACCACCACTATATCTCCTTCAACAGTACCCTATGCCGCTACAATTTCACTGCTGCTATAGTCATCCACTACTATAATAATACTACAATACCATACTACTATGATGTTATAGTACTCTGGAATTCGTCACCTGTTCAGATTTGATCATGGGTCAATCCCTCAAGGAAATTAAACAAACTTCTAAGCATGGAAAATACTAGTCAATGATATTCAAAAAATAAAATACATATATATATGAATATATTTTTTTAAACATTATCCTAACCCACATAAAAAATATTACATTCTTGTGAGATCACTATAATACAAAACTTATAAAATACATATTTCCACTATACTCATTCATAATATAATTAAATGAGATACTCTATATATTCATCCAATTAATGAAATAAACTGACAATCTATCTTGGAATGTTTGAAAATAAAAAATTTGAAGTTCATACTTTATATAGAGAGATTTTTAATTCACTATATTATTTAATAAACACACACGACAATTTACCATTGAATCTATTAATAATAAACCTATTTTGATTATTTTGGGTGAAAAAATAATTCATTTTCCATGAAACTCTTTAATTTATTCTCAGACCCTAGAAACATAACTCATATCCTACAAACATTTCACGAGGAACTATAATATAATTTTCTCCTTCCCTCAGTTTTTTATGCAAAGAGTAGAATAGATCACTCATAAATTCTCTATTTCATTCAGTGTTACTTGACATGTGATTCCAAAATAATTGGGTCAGAACTAAACACTTATTATTTTACAATAATTTTTGTGATCTCCTTATTTCCCTTTAACCACTCACACACACAACAAAAAATAGTATCAGTGTATGCTTTTATATCTTTTTCTAATTTAATAGGTTCTAGTGGGGATACGATGTATTAGCATTAATTTTAATGTCCGAAAATTGCATTCAAATGAAAAATTATTTTCCTGTAAAAAGTGGTGAATTTTTAAAAACACATTTTTTTATTCCCTATTAATTTTCAAATATCTCTCTACAAATACATCAGGTTGTACATAAAATAATTCTTATATCTCTTATTTATGGTCAATATGAATTATAGATAAATTCATATTTTTAATATAAAATTTTAGAACATCACCATGTAATACATTTAAATATTCAAAAACTAGATCAACATTATATTATTTAATAATATTCCATTATATATTATTTATATTAAAATCCATAAAAATATTAAAATATATATAAAAATGGTTATATTATGATTTTTTTTGTGGAATGAGATATTCCAATGAAAGCAGCAAATTCCTCATGCATGTTTGTATTTAAAATGGTTACTCATCAATTTCTGGTAAATTAATCATAAAATTAATTACAAGGTTATTGTATTTAGATATTATTATAATAAACTATAGATATTCATTAGAATTATTTTAGAATACGCATGATGTTAAATAATTTTTAACAAGTGACACATCCATTTGATATTTTATCATGATTTCATACATTTATCCTAGAACTAGAATTCTATTATTTAATACATAATCATCTTTCTATATTGGACACATTTAAATCTTCCTAAAATAATAAACGTATGCTTTTATCATTGGATTCGTAAATATGGAATAATCATATTTTATCAAGGATGAAGTGATAAAATTTAAAGTATAAAATATAAAATATTCCTTTTGTTTCATATTTCATTATTTTATTATAATATTGTACGCTATTTAAGTCATACATAAGATAACCATATTATATTCAATATATTATTGTCCAATCAGATATGACATGGGAACTCAATGTCAGGATATTGACTTGAAGTCATATACTATGGTATATCGATCTTACTTATGTTATGCAATTATTATTTTGTATCATATATTTTACATAATGATGTAATCAACTATTGTAATTTGCATATTACAAAATAATAATTTTAATGATACTATAACAATAATATTTTATTCTCTAAAAGATTCATAATCTCATCCAGTGACATGCGGTGGATATATTCCCCTGAAAAATTAATAAAATCATCATGAAAATTCATAAAAATTAATATTATACCACCTTTCATGATTCAAATAAAAATAGATCATCCTTAAATGTAATTATGGTTTCATCAAATTTACTCTATCCATTATGTATACTTTCAATTCAGCAAAACAATTCACCATTAAATATAATAAATGACGAAAATAATTTCAATCAAATTGGGATTTCCCCTAGATATATTTGTCGTTTTTAAATACTAAATATAGTATATTTAAATAATTTTCAATACCTTATTCATATATTATGATAAACATTATACTATGTAGGTTTAATTATATATTTCATAAAAAAAGTACTGATTAAACTATAGATGGTTTATAAAAATTATATTATCTCTTTAGAACACATTAAGAATATATTAAATATCATTATTTATATAATAAAATATGTTCCCAAATATAGTAATGTATAACTATCTTTCATCAATTTTTTACAATTCAATTAATTTTTTATATAGTAATATTGAACGTAGTGAGTTATAGTTTAATGAACCAACCCATGATACTATAAACATTGGCACCCTCTCTAATCTCTCACATACCTGAAAGGAATTCACGATCGCCACAGGCTGGCTAAAATCACCTGATCATCTGTCAAAAAACCATTGGGAATGATTTCTCCCAACCTATACAAACAAATCTGATATATGTGCATACATAAACGAAATAGGAAATGGAATATTAATAAATATATTCCATAACCATGAGAAGATAATGAAAGAAAATGGATGTAATAGTTTATGAAACTCCAATAGATAAGTCCAACTGTAATGGGGAAAGATGAAACATTTCCTAATAATGATGGAATGGAAAAAATCCCTCATCTTACCATAATCTACCCAACTCAGCATACATGAAATCTCACCACCTCACTATAGTACATTTCCCTTCCCTAAAATAAAAGACATAAAATGGTTTGCGCACCATTGAAGTTTTGCGTAGGGTGTCAGATAATAGGATTTGTATAATCTCACATTGTTGTTCTATAACCATTATATATAAATAAATTTTTCTTTTATCATTTTAAATTAAATTTTTAGTGATATGAAGTAATGCAGTTTTATAGAATACAAGGTAAATATTTCTCTTTTTATCACAGTTCTATATAAAATAACTTTTATCAATTTCAAATTACATTTTCCCACATCATCTTCCAAAATCATCAAGATTAATATCAATGATAAGAAATTAAAAATACAAGAAACAAACACAATTTTAGTAGTATTGGATTCACAAAACCTTGGAATACCAATAGGTCTGGTAGCAAACTACTCATACCCATTAATTTATGAAACAGCGTACTGCGGTAACTGGAGCCAACTAACTACACTCCAGGATTTGTAAGTAACCCTATAAAGTGAAACACCAACATCATATGTGTAACTATAAAAAATAAATTAAATTATATGAAAATAGTAATACCTTAGAAAATAAACGATCATAGTGGATGATGGCCTCATGTTAAACCATCCTCCTTGTACCCAAGGAAACTCATGTGCTCATTTTCATTACAATTTCAAGGGTTCAAAAATATTTTCAAATCCATTTCATAAAACCATTTTCAATGATTTTAAAAGACAATTTTATTTATTATATTCATAAATAATAATGGAAAACACATTTTTTCATTAAATAATATATTTAACACATAAAATTAAATCATGAAAATTCCATGTATTAATTAGTTTATAAATATTGAACAATAAGAAGCATAAAAATAAGATATAGATTTAACAACCTACATCAAAACTCTGGTTCCACATGACCACAATTGGATCAACTAATAATGAAAATCCAACTACATTTATAAAGGACCTATAATCCAAATACATACATCTTAGGATGGATTCAATTAAGAAATATTATTGGAAATGAAGAGGAAACACAATATACCTCATGAATTAATGCTATCCTCACCAAAGAAATGAATAACTTATGGAATGAAATTGCACAACTCATCTAGGAGAAGACAAGAGAAAACAGAGACATAGACCAATGAATCTGACTACACAACCAAAAGGTACTAGCATGATCAACATCAAAGATGAAGTGAAAATATTACTTATCCAATGAAATGAAACACAACTGCAATGAAGATTGAAAAATGACAGAATAATTCTATAATTATTAGAGTCCTCAAGAATCAATTGAGATGATCTATGGTTTAAGAGAAGTAGAAATGAGGTAGCTAAAGGGTTACTAAAAACCCCGAATAGCACCCAAAACTTCACTACTTGGGATGTTACTTGGAGTGTAATACTTTTACATGATATTATGTCCATGATTTTTTAGTAAACAATAAATCCATCACTTACGTTGAAAGATTCATTACATAAAATAATCCAAACGAAAAACTTGTGTTCATGGAGGGTATCCTTTCACAGTACGATGTAATTCACAACATGCATACACTTTCCCTTACATGATGTGCAACCTTCTTACAGGGATATAAATCCTCATCCATCATGAAGAGAATGCTGGTTAAAGCTAATATTCCAACAAATCATTGAAATTACAATTATTGGTATGCTTCTAATTTCGTCTTGGCCCTATACAGACATTGTGAAATGGAAAACTATGATGAGGTTAAAGACATTCCTGCTAGATCGGTAATAGTATGTTACAAACTCGCAATTCTAAAGACATTAAATCTATTATAAGTCATGTTTAATATGTAATACCTTTAAAAAGATGAAGCCACATCTCCCTCATCATTGAATTGCATCCCATGTCTCATGAGAATCTGAAAACTGTTTCCATTGTATTATGGCCAATGAAATCAACATCCCAAAAAATTAATTCACTTGAGAGTCAATTATATTAGTAGGATTCTACATAATAGAAACATCTAGATATAACATCATGATCTCCAAACATCGAATATGAGTGGGATCAGGATTGTACATCCTGAGTTGAGATTTCTAGGAATAATCATGATTATCATTAAAATGAACTATAAATGACAATCTATAATGAACTTTTCTGGTGTACAATATGACTTCAAATGCTCCAAAAAGTCTCGGAGCCAACTTACCATATTTACCATGTTGACGGTGACCCAAATATGGTGAGACATTCATGAAAACATAGTCACCAAGAGAAAACTCTAAATGGTAATGATGCTAATTGATATATGATTTCATTCATCTGTGGTCTGTAACCATATGTCAATGTACCTCTTGAATAATTTTTGACATCTCTAGGACCAAACATGGGATAACCAAAGCTAATTCTCCCACATACATCCAATAAAATGGTGAAAATCATAGGTAACTGTACAATGCCTCAAAGGGGTCCATTATTATTAGTGATAACTAAACATTGGTCAAACCCATGTTTGAAGCATTTTCCTGAGAATCTACGAGAAACTAAGAGAAAATCCACACAAGTTTCAACTCCTCCTTCGATTCTATAGAATCTTACGATGGTATATTCTAACTTTGAGCATATATAACAACATTCCCCTTCCTCAGGGGGTATGTTATAGGGATATCAAATATCTAATGATATTTTACAAATTTTATCAGTTTGAGATCTAAATCGTTCAGATAGAATTGTTAACTCAAACTCTTATAATCATAGAAGACTATAAACCTCTCTGAAAAAAGATAGTTATGCCAACATTTAAGCATATTCATAACATCATCATTCCTTAAATAATGAGTGGGGTAATTATTGTTATGTTGTTAGAGAAGAAATGATCCATAAGCTACAACATGATCATATTACATAAGAAAACATTCTAAACTATCAAAATAATCACCACAAAAGACCATGTATACCCTATTGGTCTCATGTAAGATCAAAATAGGAGACAATACTAGAATTAATTTTATCTGATCAAAAGAAGACTGGCACTTTGTGTCCCATGTGGATTTCACCCCTTACCTTATAAATGTTTTCAGATATGATACCATTATAGAGAAATCCTTAATGAACCATATGTAACATCCAACAACAACATGGGAGCTCCGAATTCATATACATTCAATGGTTCATTAAATGATGAAAAAATTTAACCTTCTCCAGATCAACTGATAGGACATTTCCCAACATTTTTTCCCTAATAACATCACAACTTTAATGATAAAATACATCTAGAATGTTTTCCCTACACATGATGAATTATTATAATTTCAAGAACCAAACATAGTTGGTGCTCATCATCAAAATCAGATTTCAAATTGACCATAATATCACTAATGAACACTACACAATGTGTCATGATATTGTTAGAATATCAAAATCATCAAAGACATAAAAATTTTAGGAGATTTAGTCATGCCAAAAGGCATTACAAGATATTCATAATGTTTATACATAATACTAAATGTTTTCTTAAGTATATCATACTCTCAAACTCTGAGCTGATGATATCCTGAATATGGATAACACTTTGAGAACCAATTTCCTCTTATAATCGGTCAAACAAATAATACACATGATGTAAAGTTTATTTTTTCATAACTGTTACATAGATCAACATCTAATAGTCCACAGACATCTGAAGTTAACAATCATCTTTCATTGAAATTGGAATAAGATATTCCCAAGGTGAAACACTATGTAGAATAAAACCCTTTACAAAAAGGTCATCCAACTGAATAATGAAATATTTCAGCTCTTCTAAATCAATAAAATCTGAAGGTATAGATTTTGGTTGTATACCTAGAACCTTGTAAATCAAAAAATATACATCTCTCTCTGGAGGGATACTAGGGAATTCATCATGGAAACATTCCTGAATGTATTGAACAATAATAGGAAGTTCTAAAAAAAGTATATACTTCATCAGTATCAAATAAAATTGAAGAAAACCAACTCATTTGCTCTAGGAAGGAAAGTCTTTCACATCACAATCTCCGGTACCACTCCCCATGAAACACGTTAGATCTTTCATCAGAAACAAGAAATGAGATATGTTAACAATAACAATCAATCTCAACATGATGAATGTAAAAAAAATTCAAATCGATAATGATGTAAAAAAGATCCATATCAAGAATGAGAAAATCCTAGACCAACATCGTATTAGAAATCATTAAATAACAAGAAGGAATTGAAACCATTTCTCTATACTTATTATAAGAGGTTTCCCTAAATCTATTGAAAAGTACATAAGTTATATTGGAACATTATCTATATCAGAAAAATGTTCAAATATTAACGATTTGGAGGCACAATTATCAAATAAATAAATTTCTATTAAAGATTGAATATGGATAGTACTTCTCTCTATTGTTAGGCCTACATTGAAATATGATGGACACTCTTTACTGCATGAATGTGCTTCACTATAAATGCATATGGATGGAGCCCTATAGTATTTTAAGATTATGACAATACTGTAGTTGCCTTGGGAGATGAAAATCCTTGACCATAACATCCATAGCTATATCACTTCATAACCTGAATGTGAAAAAAAAATGTATGACCCTACCACATTGATATCATGTCAGAGGAACCCAAATATATGTATCAAACTATGTAGATTATAATCACTTATGAGACCCACCTCCACCAATTCGTTGATGATCCTTCTACTTATTCTTCTTCCCGTGCATCCCACTAAAGATTTCAATAGATGGATGAGATGAGTTAGAAAACCGACCTTCATTTCTATAACAATATCTTCATCATATCTCTTTCTATTGTCTCTGCCTAGGTATAAAGTTTCATCATAAATAACATCAAACTGATTCATAGTCCAAACCCTACAGGAAGTTCTATGCCTTCAGCTAGTCATTCTTCACCACTGCTAGAGAAAAATAGTTATGCTCCGAAAACCAATTAGTGTACAATGAAACTTAATGTACTACCTATAGTAAAGAAAAGAGGTATATAGACTAATCCAACATCATGACTCTGTAAAAACATCTGGAAGAATATATTTTTTAAAACCATAATACACACTTCCACATGTAATTATTCACACTTTAAATTGATATTCAATGGTGTCTTTAGAATGTAGAAAATTTGATCAATAATATCTAACCAATATTCCACCACTTGACGATCATTTATTCCTTTAATAGATGGGGACATCTCACATAAGTATTTCCTCAACTGTTCTCTTTATCGGCATGCTCCTAGATGTACCATGACAACCACATTCTCGACATCTAGTGCATCTTGACCCAAAGAATAGACTTACCATATTATAGTCTGGATGAGAATATGATCTATTGGATGCTTCCCTTATAGAGCATTAGCTACACCCTCCTGTGGAACCCAAGGATAATGTTTCATAATCTTATTACTGCACCCTAAAAAATAATAAATTATCCAACAAGAGGGTAAATATCTTCTTAAAATAAAAAAACCCATAAGTAAAAATGTTATTTGAAACAGAACCCAACACTATGGATATATATACCATCAACCCATGGTATCTTGAGCCTCATCACAATAAGAACTGGCTAGGAACATATCACAACATACCTCTCAAGTACACACAATCCAATCTCCAAGTTGAAAGATGACCGAAGATAAAGAATCTTGTGGAAATAACTCCTCTGATACCATCTTGTACAGAATCTACCTAGGTTACCCTCAAAACTAGAACCCATCCTTACTTATCACCGACTAGAATAGTGTTCCCCATCCTCATGGCCTGCCGACATTAACCCATCCATCAATCAACAATCAAGAGAAAACATTTTTGAGAAACCGTTTCTAACAAATGGAATATATATAGACACTTAGTGGAAAGATACACTGAAAGACTAATAAATATATGACATAATTGTGAAAAGGAATTATAAAAAACAATAATTAATGAGGCTAAAACTCCAAGAGAAAATTCTAACTGTAAAGGCAAAAGATGAACCGGCTAATCCATGTAATTGGGTGGATGAAGTCTCACCATCTTACCATCAACTAACCAATCCATAATACTAGAAAACCCGTAGCCAAATTAGGGTACCTTCCTCTTCCTTTCATTACAGAAAGTAAAAAGTTATATGGACCACATAATAGTTTCATAATGTGTGAGAATATAGGCTCAGTAGGATCACACCCAGTTGTTCCATAACCATTCTTTATAAAATAATTCAAGTATACTAATACTATGTAAAAATGAAATTAAAATAAGTAAATCTGTTGTATATAAAACATGGTGAATTTTTTCATTTTTATCACATTTCAAACAAAAATTAATTATATCAATTTAAAAATAAATTTTCCAATATTTTCATTAAAAGGATTCATAATTAATATAAACGATAAAAGAATACCAATCCATGAAAAGAAAAAACAGTAGTAGCATCACAGGAATCACAATACCAAGGAAAAAAAGATGTCAGGAAGTAGAACAGTGCAGTACGATACCTAATGCTAATGATCTACACAACAGGACCAGGGAGGCACCCATAACGTGAAAACCCAATATCATATACATACTTAAAGCCAATAATATATAATCTAGGATAAGAGGAACACCCCATAATTAAAATACCCATGAAGGAAGATGTACTCTAGGTAATCCTTCCATCTATTTCCTTTGGAAACCCATGCCCTCATTTTTACAACCATTTAAATTTTTCAAAAAACATTTCAAAACCATTTAAATATGAATTAAATAAATATTTAAAAATACCTTATTTAAATCAATTATAAATATGGGGAATTTTTAAATATAATATTTTAAACAAACACAAATAAATCAAGCCAATTACTCGTATAAATTTGTTAATAAATAAGTAAAAACATGGTTCATCAACATATGATACAGATAGAACCACCTACCTTGAAGCATTGGGTACACAAACCCGTAATGGGATCCAACAACAATGAAAACCCAAATATTTCTACGAGGACCCTAGAATCCAAATCCACACAGCATTGGATTGAATGGATTGAGAAAGAGGGTAGGTAGATAATATGAAGCAAATCATTCCTCATGAAATAATGAACATTTCACCACAACCATCAATGGAACATCCTTTGCAATGAGATCTCACAATAGATATAGAAGAAGAAAAGAGAAAGGACTGAGTTAGACCAATGGATATGATAAAAAATCATAAAGGAGAAACTGTTATCAGTGAAAATGAATATGTGAAAATATTACATACTCGAAGAGAGGAAACACAACAACAACTAAGATCAATTTCCTATCGTATTACATTATTAGGATTAGTGTCACCAAAAATATTCTGATAGTAGAATTGGTTTGTGAGAAATGGAATATTTGTAGCCAAATTTTTAATAAAATCATGAATGGTGCCCTGAAACTTCTCTAATCAAAAAATTACATGACATGAAACTTCATTAAATGCCATGATGTCAGTATCATTTATGTATGCTGAGAAATATATGGCCTCATATTGAATATATATTAATTAAAACATTCACAGATGTATCATATCTTCATGTTTTGTAACCATTCATAGCATGATGTATATCACGACATGAATTAAGTAACTCTTACACAACGTGTAACCTAGTTACAAATCCTTAAATCATAGGGTAGCCTATAGAGAAATCCGATTAATTCTAAAAATGCAAAAATTCTATGATTTCGCCATTATAGGTATCATTCCGAATCCTTCTCATCCCTATACATACAACAATCAAATGAAAACCACAACATTGTTTTGGACATATAATATATATCGATAATGAGATGTTACAACTACTATTTGAATTTAAGTATTAATTGACAATCATCACATGTTTAGGGTGACCTTTGAATATATCCAACTAAATATCCTTAGGATAAAAATCTCCATCCATAACCATTTTAAATGTAGTAATCAAGGAAAAAAATATTTCAATTAATAGTGAATATATTCCTAGAACTTTAATAATTGTTTTTTTTGATACTCAATCCTCCATCCAATATATCACCTTAGAATTTTTACAATGAAAAATAGATAGAAATATAGATAATTGAGTAAAAATATATCTTTGTTGTAAGGAATCATCAATATAACATTGGGAATTGTTTTTCGTTACAAATTTTCATCAACATCTATATTAATAATTAAACCACTAATTTTAAATAAATGATTTTTTTAAAATTAATGTTTCTACACCATAAATGTTAGGTTGGGTAGAAATGATGACGTTTTTATCACATTTAATCATCCTAAAGCATATATGTAAACAATATTTGATGTGAAGGTGACAATTAAATTTTTATAAAACTCATCATCTCAACATCATTCATTTTCACATCAACTGTTTTTAATGTATTCTTTGAGATAAGGATAATGAAACATGTATCATAGAAAGTATCCATCAACTAACCAATTCTAGTAATAAATTTTTTATTCAATCTAAATAAAATGAGTGGCATATATAGTAAGAAAAACTACCTATAATTGTCCATAATGGGATAATGAATTATAAAATAAAAATAGATATATCATGAATGTTAATCATCCTAAACCCACCAGAACTGAAACGTCATGTACAATAATTTCAATGTATTTGAACCCTATTTATTTAAATAATCACTTTCCCTAATTGAACATTATTTATTTATGATATTACAATGATTATAAAATGAAAATATTTCCTCAACATTCAAATCAAACAAATTTGTAATGTTTTGTTGATTAATATTGAATGATAAATCTCTAACACGCTCTATATCTTTTGAAATATATGTTATAGTATTTTCATTACACATTTCATTAACAAAAATTCTAGGTTCATAACAGTAAAACTATATAATGATTAATTTTATATAACCTTCATTACTTACTATATTATAGAAAAAGGTATGACACTATTTTCTCATTATTGTAACACCATTTGTATTGGTCCAATGGTTTTAGAATACTTCATAGCTACCGCATTATTTATTATTAAATTTTATTAATTTTTTAGACTCATGCAGTCTCTTAAAATTTCATCATCTTAATTACCTATAGTGATATTATTTATATAGTAAATAAGATAAATATATTTTTATTCACAATGATAAAACCATGTATATTCATATATTAGGGATATTCTTATAGTCATAAAAAACTTCTTCATTTTATCATCCATGTTTTCATGTGTATGATACTTGATTAAAATATCATTCTTACTACATAGAGTCCTTGATTCTTGAATAATTTTTATCAGTATCATATCATACTGTGAAATCAATTTCATGGACATTATAGTTATGGGTATTATCTTATTTCCATGTTGAAACTCAACTTCACCAACATTATTACAATCCTTCCTGGTAATAATCTAATCACATTCAACAAGAGTTTCAACAAAAATACAATATAACTATATATTCCAAAAATTTAATCATTTATTTGATGAAATAACATTATCCCTTTTTCATTGTGATTAAAATATATCATGAAATATTCAATGATGTGGCCTCTCATTCCATATCTTAATCAGATCATTCTTGTTCATTGGGAACAAAAATTACCATTCTCCACATTCTTTTTTTCTATATTTTACATCATAGATATAAATATCTTGGACACCATGTTTATATAAACAACATGCAAAAAATTCTATAGATGTAAAATATTTTATTTAGTATAACAATATTACGTGTTAGTGTTATACAAGAATTAATGAATATAGTGGCCAATAATGTTTCATAACTCAGTTATATTTTTCAATGAAATAAAAAAAAAATTTAGATGAATAATTTCTCTTAACCATTGATTTTTTTTTCAAATAATATTTGTTTATATAGTAGATCTACTCTACCTTAAATTATAAATTTTTTAAATATTTAATACAAACATATTGTACCTGAAATAAATTTACCTTTAATGAAACATCTATAGGATTTAAAATATTTTAATAAATAGTTTTCTCATTTCGTTAGATCTATTTTTTCTTTGTTAAAATGTATAAAACAATTATAAATTTATAACAAAAAATTATAAATAATATTATGATATTATCATCCAGATAATAAAACCAGCTACTACTGATATATTTTTGTTTTTATATTTTTCTTTATTTTTATAAATTAGTTACTAAAATAAAAATAGTACTTTACATCGAAAAAATTATATTAAAAATATTTTTTTTTAATCCTGGGGTAACATTTATAATTAGCATTAAGATATGGTACTACATATGTACTCATGATATATTTTCCACGATAATTAGTTATATTTCCTAAAATAAAAATATTATAATATTTTGTGGTAGCACTTCACTTAAAAAAAAATTATTCTTTTTTTCATGGTTTTTTACTTTCCATGATTTTTATTATTATTTCAACTCTATAAATTATAACCTTATGATAATTTTTATCATATAAATCTGATAAATTACATTCACCCATTTCCACTTTAATATTTCAAGTTCAAACCTTGTGTAATTGTATCTGGTCCAACCAGAAGTTATTCATATCCATTATTCATTTATAATATACTTCGAATTACTGGTATTATTATAAATGTATAATATATGAAAAGTATCCATATCATGATGTAGTTGCTTGAATTCATTAACAAAACATAATTATAATATCCACTTCCTTAATAATATTTGTCATCCATATAAAATCCATCATTGCAATGAGGGTGAGTTTTACCCTTCACATTCAATATATTTTTAAGATTGAAAAGATAACATCATTTCCTTTTCAATGATCATATATAAATTCAGTGTTAACCTATATGTAATATTTCACTTCATGAAGATCCATGACTAATCTATAAATACATGTCACAAATTTAGTTGTATCATTTATTATGTATTACATAACCTCATTTGAGACAAATTGAGGAGGTTCAATGTACTATACAAAAAAATTGTTGTTTTTTTCATTAAATATTAATTAAAAAAACACTCATAAATCAGAATGAATTCTGTTACCAATTTTTATTCATTATATATTAATGATTTTTATTATATGAAAAAATGATTAAGGATTAATTATTATTATTATTATTATTATTGGTAGTTATTATTATTATATTGATTATTATTATTATTATGTATAAATATAATTTATAATAACAATTTTATAAAGTATTGAAACATGATTAAAATATTTATCATATATTATATGATCCCGAAAATTCACAGTTTCATTGAAATGTGGGGAAAAAAATCACATAAATCTATGAACTACACAGTATAGACTATTGTTAACCATGGATGATGTATATCTATTAAAAGGTCATAAATAATTATGGAAAATAAGTAGAATAAAATAAATTCCACATGATTAATAAATATCCTACAGAGTCATCCACCCTAACAATCATCAATAGAAAAACTGTCGATAATGAGAAATGTTATTATTAAAGGAAAAAAATATTTAAAATCTAAAATTTAATTTCTGAATGGTGCATTGCGTTTTGAGGGTTTAATGAACTAATGGTTTTCTAAGTCTATATATTATAATTAAATATTACATGATTAAATATATTCATTAAAATTTGAAAATTTAAATTATGTACATTGTGAATATGTTCATTGGTCATATACCTCATACATATACTAATTTAGTTAATTACAATGTGGTATATTTTAAATAATATAACAAATAGTGATATAAATATATGATATTAGAAAATTACATATATATATATATACACAGTACATGTAAATATAAATACTATTATTCATAATGTATAACTTGAATGGTATATATGATTCAAATGATTATTTTAATATCAATAGTGTAGTAAAATTAAATTTCTGAATATATATAGTCCAATCTAATGGTATTTATTTCAGTCAATTTAGTATAAAAGTAATATTTTTCACTACGAATTAATGATTTAGATTTTTTGGGAATACATTAAACTAAACACTTTAAAATTAATAATTTACGTTCATTAGCATGTAAACATCTTGTAAATTATACATTTATATTCAATAAAAATATAAATTAAGAACGTTTTGAACCATAAAATTTCATTAATAAAATTCATTAATTATTATATTTTCATTTCAAAACTAAATTTATACATCTTTTATTTTAATTAACTAAATGTTACATAATTTTATTGTTTATAATGTAAAAATTAAATAAATTTTTTTTATTTAACATATAAAGAAGATATTAAAGAGAATAGAAGAAAAATAATTTCTACAATAAAACATTTTCTGACCATATAAATATATAATAATTAATTGAAATATCAAATAGTTAACAAAATATGGATTTTATTAGTGAAATTATAAATTTAGCTTTTTTTCATTTTTTAATCCCATGTTTTACATTTTATAAATTAAGAAATATAATTTAAAAAATAAATCATAAACAATTTCTTATTTTAAAATACATTTTTTTAAATATTGAATAAAAATCTATTAAAAATATGGATTCACTAGATCCAAATAATAAATAAATTCAAATTTTGGTCATGAAGGATAAATTACGAAGGTAGAAACGCTTTATGGGTGTGAAAAACAAAATGGATCAAATGAGTAACCAAGGAGGAAATCATTATAACATGTTATAATCATGATTCAGTCACTGTATTTATTTTTGTATAAATATTATATCTTCTACCCTAAATTATATTTCATTTGTGATATATTATTAATTATTGTGGTATACCAATAAATGATAGTTTATTGTGTATTTAAAAATATGGATTTCCATTTCAATTATATAGGGGTTCTTTTACTCACATACCCCTCAAATCATAACCACCCTATATTGAACCAAAATCACCCCAAAGCACTCATAAACACTACAGTACACCATTATTATGTTTTTTATTCTCAAATGACATTCCACCATGGAAAAAACACCAACACAATGTAAATAAACCATGTAATGAGTTATTGATTTGTAACTGATTATTTATATTTTATTTTCATTTATGTTCATATATTGTTTTAAAAAAATTCCTCTACATTACAAAGGAAAAAATTATTTCACAAATTATAATTTTTTAGTAATAATAGTAAAGGTACATGTTTAACTAAAAATGCAAATTTCTTAAAAAAATAGACAATTCAATTTCTTTGTGTCTGGAAAACTACCTTAATAAAACATAATGTGTTGATTTAACTAATAAACATACCCAAATGGCCAATGTTTTGAATTTAATAAATAATTTAAAATTTTATAACTAAATTTATATTCCTAAATAGATAAAATACAAACATATTTTATTATTCAATAGAAAACAAAATAGTCAAACAAACATTTGTGTGGACTACCCCTACTATTAGACTATATATCATTTATTTTCATTACGTAAGCATATTAAATGGATGGTAATGAAAATGGTTTTAATGAAAATATTTTATAATCAATATATTAGTACTGTTATATTATGAAAAATTTGATAACATATTATTGAGATGTTTAATAAATGATATTCGATAAATAATTAATTTATAACAAGAATTAAAAGAGGGAAATAATTATTTAAATAAATTTACTAAAATTAAAAGCATTAATTAGAATTAAACATCCATAAAATTATTAAATATATAACAAATAAATAGTTAATGATATCTTTCTTATACTAGTTTTAGGATATTCAAACTAAATCATCTCATTATCATAGTTTAAGCATAACATGATAATGTTCAGGTGTTGCATCACCATATCAATGGGAAATGAATTAAAATAATATCATATATGTTTGTTAAAATGTAATTAATCTTATAATATGGTAAAAAAATATAAATAATTTTTTTTTGTTTCAATAAATTATACAAAAATATTTGAAAAATTAAATCAATACATATCAATGGTTTGTCAATAATATTGAAAATAAATATTTAATCTTAATTTTTATTCCTAGATAAATTCAAATATACTAATTAAATTTTATTCAAACATCATAAATAAGTATAATTAATCCTCTATAGTATCATTCTTGAATTGGTAATGATGAAATTTAGAAGAAGAACAAATTTTATGACAACTTTTACCAAACAAGTTCAAACGATCAAAATTTCCCACACCAGACATCAATAATAGGTACTAATATATATATATATATGTGTATATTCATAATGAATAATTATAATTGATTCATTTAAAATATTATGTATATTATGAAGTCTCCAAAAAGTTTATTTTTTATTTTTTATCTGATAGAGCATTCGACTAATTTGGGAAACAATGTATGGTGTTTATTAACTCGTATTTGATTTCATACAGCATATTTATTATTGTGAATAATTTTAAGAATAATATGGTATGATTACTGTAAATATAATTTATTTTTTCATATTATATTCTGGAATATCTACAACCATTTATTATTATAAAATGGTCACTGATTAAAAATATAGCCTTCATAAAAGTAGTTTGGATCATAATGTTACTCAAACATTAAGGGATTAGATCCTAATAAAATGTTAATTATAAATTTTGTTAATATAGTCCAAAATAAAAATAATTTATTTTAGATTGTTACATAAAATCATTGGATATCCATTTAATATGAACATATATTTCTTGTTATGGATATTGAAGAAATTATTAATTATTTTTTTATTTGAATCAATAAGAAACTTAATTTCATTCCACGGGTTACTAAATATAACATAACTGAAAAAAAATTTCAATACATTGATTCATTAGGTTGTTGGATATTATGATTTTCATTTTCTCTCTATTTCAAAATCCATTTCAAATCCATATTTTTTATGATGTGATATGTGATTGATTTTAAATGTTACGGAAATGAGTTGATAATGATGTGTGGAGTCCTATATGTACAACCCATTCATTAGATTTATCATTATATCTTAAGGGATAATAATTCAAGTTTACATTTTTGTTCCTCAATTGTCTTGGCATTAATTTTTTTTCCTGGATGCATTCATATATATATATCTGTGTATATTACATCCCAAAATGGTGATTAATCTTTTTTTATTCCAATTACTATTGTATGGTCTCATGGATCATGTTTATTGAATAATGTCCCCACACTCTATTGATTCCTGTATTATGAATGAAGAATTCATATTCCCTAATTTATTATCTATGAATTCATTGATATGAATTTTTTATGTCTCTTTATTATACTCATATTCCCATATTATGTTCTCTTATATATTTTAATTATTATCTATTATGATTACCATTATTAATCATTTGATTTTAAGACATTGTAAAATTATTATTACCAATGAAATTATGGTTATTATAACATTTAATATTTATAGATGAAGCTTAATGTGTCTTAACTATAAAATATTTATCCAAAAATCATTAAGAAAATATTATTATCTCGACAGGATCAAAGACATTAAACCATTTTGTCGTTGGGATATGAGAATCCTATGATATGTATAATTAAAATAAATATACTATAATACCAGTAATTATAGTTTTATAATTGGTATCTATTGATGAATATAGTGGAATTATTTAATATCATAGAGAATATAAAAACGTTTTTATGAATTACAATTAGAGAAGATCATATAAAAAACATTGAGGTGGAACAATGTATTAGTTGTAATATTGAATTACTATTAATGGGAGATCATTTGATACATTAGATTTTCCATATATACAAGTGGGGAGAAATAGTCAAATTCATATAGTGGGTGAAAATAACGGAAAAATTGATCACTTATGTCCTTACATAATAATTATGGTTGGGTTACACCCAAACCAATAATGACTTATGGAACTCTTCAAAAAAACATATTTTAGATTAATATCAATAATAAATTTTGTAAAATATATACAAAGTAATACATGTTGTGTAATTTTTTCTTGACATATATGGTCTTATTTTTTATTTAAATCATACCCCCCTGGATATTAACATTATCAGCTATATATAATATTTTGGAACTTGTCATGTTTTCAATCATTCAAGCCATGTGGGATCAGTTATTCATAAGATGACTATCCCCATTTGTTGTTTATAATATATTCATTTCAATGAACCCACATCATTTAGTATTTGAGGAAACACATTCAACATTTTTTAATGTGAACACATTACATTTATATCATCATGTTGTGCACCAGTGTGTCTGAAGATACACTCTTATCAAATTTTTGAAATCCATAAAACCAATTTCAGTTGTTATAAAATATATTATAATGAGATATGGATGTTAAACATTTAAACATTGTGTGTATGTGTGTATTAATCACTATATGTTTATTTCAAAGAAATAACTTTTCTCCCATTCAGAATGTGATTTCATATTTTTAATCATTTTAAAGATAAATATGCTCTGTTTATGTTAGTGATAATATAATGGAAATAAACAATAATGTAAGAGTATTAAAAAAAATCAATGCAATGAAAAATGAGTAAATAAATAATGAAAAAATTCATTGCATATTATATAATTACATATTTAACATGTGACCTCTCTGATACAACAGGTATGTTTTAGAAACTTTGGTAGAACATTAATGACATGACCGAGATGGGTTTATGTATTAATTTATGAATGTGCCTACTATGAATGACTAATAACATCGTTTCTAATGAAATTTTTATAATTTAATAATACCGGTAACAAAGGTTACATGAGAAAATGATAATAACATGGAATTTATAAATAATTATTCGGATGATATAAAATTATATAAACTTGTAATTACACATTAATTGATATTCTAGAAGATGAGATCTCATTGTAATTTTATTCTAATAAAGGATCCAAATCTACAACCCCCAAATAGGTGAACCACAGAGGAACCACATCTCTTAATGTCATTATTGTATCATTGGGCTCTAGAACAGATGATATGTATCTCTTATGTTTTTGTGGTTGACCGAAATGCAATTCTACATGATACAGGAAAAACTCTTAGTGGTTTATCAACATATTGAGAGAGAAGGAAGAGGGATAGTTTCATATATATATATATATATAACTCTCTATATGGAATGTGATATTTTATCCCTATCTTTTATGAACATAATGAGTTATTATAGAAAGTGATATAATTATATATTTATGTTGACATTTTTTTGGGAATGAAAAGTTCACATATTCTAATTTCCAACATATAAATTTTCATTTGACCCCATGATAAATAGTAATTATTATATATTCACATGTGAAATAATTTTTTAGTATAAATAAATACCATTTATAGTATTTTCAATTATATCATTTGGATTATTCTATATTTCTTCATTAAAATTTTTAGATCCATGAATAATGACTATTTATTTTATAAATAAACATCACTACATTATTCATTGCTTAATATATTAAATAATAAATTCTAAAAAATAATAAAGAAAATAACTCCTCTTATTAAACACAAATACTATTTCCATAAACATGTTATTAAATAATTTTGATCAATAAAAATGTGAATCAATATTATTATATTCCAAATTGAAAAATTCAATACATGAATTTAACTAAGATTATGGATACACTGGTATTGTGGCCCTGTAGACTACTTTGTCAATGTAATTTGTAAAAACTATCTAACATGAATGGTTAGAATCTAGAAACACGCCATGGTACCCATAGGTAATGACATTAAGACCAGAACAATATATAACCTCCTATAAATTCATACCATGTAATACATCCCATCAATCAAAATACCTCAAAACAAGATTGTTTGAATCCCATGTCATCATCCTATATTAACGATTACTATAATAATGACATTATTGAAATTGACACATCCTCCAAAACCCATGGTTATTTATTTCTAGAGGATTTTATAGTCCCATCAATGGGCCAAATATATTTATCTATGTCAAGTGATATATGGGATAAATCTTTCCATGAGTTTCCCATTAATTCAATATCACTCGTGAAATAAAAAATATATAATCCCTCAATAAAAATATATTTATCTGGAATTTCATATATATATATATATATATCAATGTGGGATACGAAAAATATCCTTCAATGATCATTATAAAGTCTAAGGAACATGACATTAATATTTATATAGTAAAATATATTGAATGATGGAAATTGAGGGTTTAAATTGACTTGTCTATTCACATAACAACATATCATAGAGATTAACAATGTCCATCAACATAAAAGGTGTATTGATGCATTCTTAACCTCCTACCCATGATAAAATAAATCATCTGTGTCCCCTCAGTCAACATCACCACATCATAGAACAATATTAGTGATTAATGTTGTGGAACCTCTAAGTTTTCATCATGTTGGGGATCTTCAAGGACCTATTCAATGTGAAACACTTATAAAAATTATCATTTATATGATCAATAATAACTTGAAAATAAATCATCGTTGTTACTAAAAAAATGAAATCATGTAATGAGAATGTTGATTTTAGGGAAATGGCTTAAATACATTCCCCCTTCACTACTATATTGAAGAACAACAAGAGACGAGAGAAATGTGTTTGCGCAATAACTATTGTAAAAGGAGAGTCATATTTCATATTGTGGTCTAATTTTTGAAAATCAAACACTAAAATTCTAAATAATTAACTCATATAAGATATAAATTAGTATTAAAATCACACCAGTGGTATTATATAACTCAAATGGTTAGTAAGGAAAATATTATTTGGATTATTAATATTTAAATTTATTATTTATGAAATATACTCTATTATATAATTACATTATCTATTATCATATAGTTACTCCTAGCTAGTTTCATTATAATTTAATAATTAATATTGAAATGAAACTATTAATTAATTTTGATTATATTGAAGCAACCTATGTTTTAGAAAAAACTATTGATATTGTATTTATTTATTTACATCGATAATGTTTAAAGAGGATTATTTTTATGTTTAAAAACAATAAAAAATGATTACAATATAATCCCAAAATGACATAAACAAAACTAAATATACATTATTCATTAATATGTTATACTTTAACAACTCGAATATATATAAATATATATATATATACATACAATTTTGAAGGATTAGATTCCTTATTATAAAATTGAATTATAATAAAACACCTCATTGGTTATTTTTGACTGTTATATAGTCTTATGGATTTAAAATAAATTTATGAATCATAACAACAGATTGTAAAGACACTCTATCATGATAATATTATTAGTATATATTAATTTGTATGATAAATTCCAATTGAGACTAACAAATGAAGTGACATCCTTGACTAGTAAAACCATTCCATATAAATTCCATTCATCAGAACATAAAATAGAGAGAGATTCTCCGATAATATCCATTACCATGACCATGATGAAATTCCATAACTGAATATAGAATAAAACTATTTATTGGATAAGTTGAAGATAATCATGATCAAATCCCAAACCATATTTTCCAAACTACTCCTTGAAAAGCATACCATCCTACACCATAAATTTAGAGCATTTAATGGTTAAATAAAGGGTCATGTATTGATACCAGTAGAGTTATTTTTCTTTTTTTAAAATTAAATAAATTGTTCTATTTATCCTTTTTATTTAAATATTTTAAAATTAAATAACAATTATAACAAAAATTTTATTTTGATGTGATGAAACATAAATTTTATTTCTTATTTATGTACATTAAATCAATTAAATCAATTTATTAAATAAAATAATTGTTGAAGTCTGTGAAATTTCAGAAAATATTTACTATTAAATAAATTAAATTTATTATAAATGACATTATAATTTTATGAGGTAAATAATATTTATTATATTGGTCATATAACTATTATTTTTTTTACAAAATTACTATCATTCAATTAGTAATATTTTCTACATAAAATATAAACATAGGTTACATTGTGAACTATTTGGGGAAAAATAACTTTATTTAATAAATCATCAAGTTATAATTATCCAATAATTAATCAATCATAATAAATAGATACAATCATATTTTTGGATCAAAATTAAATATGTTATAAATAAATTTTTTTTATTATTACATCCTAATGATCCAAAATTTAGGAAATATATTCCATAAAAATTTTCCAACACAAAAAAATATTTATGGTTGAAAATTATGGGTTTTGATAATATTTTATTAGTTTTATAACCACTTAATTAATCATCCAAAATTTATATAATAAGTAATTTTATAATAATCAACACATGTAAAAAATGAATCACATTAAAAGCCTAAGGGTATTATTTTTGAGTTTGTGGTTATTGAATTATAAAATAAATAAAATGAAACATCTTCCTTATATACCATAGAGAAAATCCATTTGACTGTTTTTTGTTTTGATAATGATAGCATATAGATTCCAAAACATATATTTAGATGTTCATAAATACTTTCCTTATATGTTAATATATAAACATGTGAAAAAATATACTCAGAACTGTTATTTAATGAAAGTAAAATTTAATCTCTTATCTATATTTCATATAGGGTACCCCAAGCTCTTACAGTCCTCATCCCAACAATGTAGATTCTCTGAATCAATGTATGGAATCCTCTCCTATTCTAATTTATTCAATAACCATGTTAATTTTTTTTCTTTGGATTCCAAGTTTTTAATATTGGAAATTTGTTTAGTACATCCCTCATACATTCCTAATTATGTACATTTCATTAGAGACCATTTTCACTCTCATTTAACCCTACTATAAAACATATTTGTACCCCTGTTATAATAGAAAAACGTACTTGAAAATTTTCATGCCAAACAATTGTATATTGAATATACATCCACACATCCACTCAAGAGAATTCACCTAGATGTAATTATCCATTATTTATTTATTAGTACTATGTAGTTAACCCAAATGGTTAATAATGGGGTTTAATGTGGTGAAATATTATCCTATGTTCAATGATATATATAGGAAACTGATGGACATACATAATATGAATTTGAAATTTGGTTTTAAAATCATATAGTCTTACAATGAATTGGGTAATTTATTAATCTGAGGAGATTGAATATATATAGATTGGTATTGTATCCTAAAAAATCTATGTTATGGTTTCTATGAATTTATCCATGAAATTGGAATATGATTTCATGATTTTTTTTGATTTTATATTCCCATTTTGGTTTTATATTATCATTTTATATCATGCATCAGTATTCAGGATGATTATTTCCTCACTTAATACTTTACCTTGTTATGCCTCATGGATTTCATGTACCACATTTCCTAGTTATAGTATTTTTTGGTCCAATATACGATTTATTTATCAAAAAATTATTATGTATATTCCATAATTATCACAAGATTTTTTAGATCATCCAAGGAAATAATGGTCACGTTTTAGAGTTTAGTTTAATGATGTTGAACTTTTATGGATATATATATTGTCATGTACATATTTCTTTAATGTTACTCATCCTAACAATCTTCTAGGATTGTATAATGTGTACTATTTTTAAAAAAACATGAATATTGTTTTATTAAATATATTAATTCTCATTGTCGATATAAGAGAAATGTGTATTAAACTTTTGGATTCATAATAACTAGTGAAATTATATTGGAAAATAATATTCATTGAAATAAATCAATAAATTTTAATACTATATATTGTATTTGGCTTCATGAAAATACATACCTTCCTATATATTATAGTTGGATGTAGATAAATCACACAAAAAAAATATTGGTAATTACATAAAATGTTATGCATTAAGTTGTACTCATTCATCGCATAAAAAACAATAATATACAATTCTATACACATCCTTTGACACAACTATGTGACATACTTTGGTAAATATGTGGTCTCATAATTAACTATTATAATGGGATAAAAATGCATATAATTATTTATAGTATGTAATTGTTCATGATTTATATATATTGAAACCTATAAATTCATATGCTAATGAATAGATGTTAATTACTCTTTATTCCATATTTTATCAGTTCCCCTTTTATATGATTAATATTTTTAACATTATCATTCTTGTTGATTGTATAGGTAATGTAAATTTGTAGAACCAGAATATCATAGTGATATGTGTTCATATCGTCCATGGTTTTATGTATTCTTTCTTATTATTTATATTTATTAGAACTATTCCACTGCTACTTCAAAATACTAAAGTCGAGTTATCAGGGATGATTGTTAATGGTTAAGTTGTTACATCCTATGAATACAACTCTTCCACAATAAAACAATTGGGATAAATTTCCTAAATGAACTTTGCATAAACGTCATTAAAAATTTGATGCAATTTATGGTAATAAAATGGATTTCATTATATTGTGAAATCATTAAATTTTGATAGAATTTAATCACCCTCCATATAAAAAATATCCCATCAATTTTATACAACTGAATGGAGGATGATGAATCCACATTCGTACATATATCTCAAGCATATATATTATTTAATTGTGAATATTCATATATTGATCAAATTATTTAAACTGCATAAAATATTATGCCTGATGAAATTATCTGGGTACAAGAATTCATCAATGTGTCAGCCAATGTATGTCCTTTTCTTCATCATATTTGGAAGTTTGAGTTATCAAATGAGAACATAAATAGGGAATTTCTGTATCAAAGGCTATATATATAATGAAATTATTAAACCAGATTAGTCGATGAATAAGTATTAATGAATTCTTAAAATGTTATCATATAACAATTTTATTCTCAATTAAGTGAAAATTTTCTTTTATTAATGAAAAATAATTGGTCATTAAACCTATGAATTTGTTATCGTGAGATTTATATGATCATGATTTATAAAAATTATCCTCTACTACATATTGATGACTTGGTTGACCAAAAAATTAGATACTATTATTTTTATTAGGTGGATCATTGATCTATATATTGTCAATTAAAGGTGATGATGGTGGATATCCAAAAAATTTATTTTCGTTAAATGTATCGGAACTATTATTTCATAATGAAGCCTTTGGGACACTCTATTTCTCAATAAATTTGTTTTAAATAATTATTATAATCTTCTTTGATTATATGTAAATATATTTTGTTGTATTTATGGATGATATTTATATATTGTGCACAATTTTGGAGGACAAGAGAAGAATTTGAATTTAATATTAATGACTTTTTGAAATGAGATTGTATTTTTAAATTATAGTAAATATTTGTTTTATCTTAAAAAATCATCATTTTTAGTAAAATTTATCAAATTATTTGGTATTTCATTAGACCCTTCAAGAGAAATATGAAATAAAATAATGTCCCGGAATAAAATCTAGATAGAAATCATTAGTTTCCTTACAATTTTTGGGAAAATAATCTGATTTTTGAGAAAAAAAATATCAAATATAAAGATAACTATCCAAGAATACATGGATTACAATTCTATATACATTGATATGAAATGATAAAAACACATTAAATTAATGAAGAAAATTAAATTAATTTCTTTTATGCTTACATTACCCTCCAATGGGGGGGGGCTATGTAATCTATAGTGAAGCATAAAGAAAGTCATTAGTTGATTGTTCATGCATGATGAAAATTATATTGAATATGACTCACAATAATTTAGGATCCATTAGAATTACTACCTATATAATGTCATATAAATGAAATTAGTTATCTTTTAATTCATGATATGGAGATAGTACCTCTATGGAAAAATTTGTTACTTATATACATATGATAAAAACCTAATGCATATATTCAGAAAAGAGTAACCTAATATGAAACAATGACATTGTTTAAAGTTGGTAAAGGATTATGATTTTCAATCTATTTTCATCATGTAAATGGAAATAATGTGCTAGATGTATTGAGTATTAAAAATTCTGAAAATATATACCTGAGGTCTATCTTAATGGAAAAAATATTCATTGACAAGAAAATGAGTGATTTCGGAAAAAATAATAGTATATTCATCATACCCTACGCAAATAACTAAACACCCATATATTCTTGAGGGGATCATGGAGTCCTGCAAAGAGGATTAGTAGATATTAAATATGGTATAAAATATTATAGAGTTCATCTTTGATAAATATGGATTTTTCATTTTGGTAATAAGATATGTGTACTACCAAAAAAAGAACTCAGGAGTGAACTTATAGATGATGTTAAAACATAAACCATCTCTATTATTCTAGGAAAAACTAATATTTATAGTTATTTAATGAAATAAAAAAATTTGGATAACATGTTGGGGGAGATTTCATATTTTATACCCCAATAATAGATATATAATCAAGTCAATGGGGAATGATCAATATCTATATGTGCTATGAAACCATTTACCATACTATTATGGTAAAGGAGAAACATTTCCATGGGTTTTTATTTGGACTCGTCAGAATATCTAAAGCAAATAATAGTATCAAAATGAAATTTGATCACCTTATATAGATGGATCGTTTTATTGTTGTAAGTGAATATTTCTTACATGACATGCAACCTATGGTATATATAATTAAATATGAGTACTATAGGGAGTTCTAGAAACTATTTTATCTTATCATGATATTGGGATTAACATAAGGATTAAGAGAATCCTTTGGAAATCATTGTGATGAATAATAAGTGGAAGTACAACATATCACCACAAGTCATATGGTATGTCTAAAATGACCATTCAAACTCTTTTTTTAGGGACAATATCTACAAGGATCAACACATTGATGGTTTCAAAGGCTTGACAATCCCATAGGAGTCTTGGAGGAAGTCTGGAGTAGTTCGGTTTCTATATACTAGATGTAAGAAATGATATCATCTAATGAATTTTTTTAATGTTGTGAAAGTTGAGTTCACATCATGAAATTGATTGAGGTTTGAAAAATAAAATAAAGTGAATAGGCAGTGCATTTTTTGGTAGAATATAAACCCTTAGAAAAACATGACATTAAAGGGTATTAAACATCATGTAATTCCCCATTGATGTATGTTTTATAACATTTCCATTCACTTGAGTTTTCAAACACTATAGTTGAATCATCACTCTTTCAAATCAAGGTGATCCCCTCTTCAAATATTTTGTTATTCCTTCATCATGGTTTGATTCCTAGCATTCATCTTTGACTCTTTGTGACATAGGTTGATCCAAGGTTTTTTTTCCTTTTTTTCTTCTATCTAGTTTCATTGATTTGATATTATTTCCTCTCATATCGTCTAACCATGCTATAGATTTTTTTAACCATTGTTCTAATGGGGTTTCTCTAGTTTTTTTGTGATGTTGTGATGCGACATCCCAAGATGGATGTAGTTATTTTGGGTGAGGTGACCATATATCCATTACAAGATCATTTCTCAAGAAAATAACATTGACACAATTATGATGTTGTGGATTTCATTCTTTTCTATTTAATTACATGAAATTGTAGTGTTATAATTATTTATCCCTTTTTTATTGAATTGAAATTAAGTTAATAATTAATTGTACTAGATTAATGAATTGGTGTTGATCTCTTGGAGATGTTTTTTTGTTCTATGATAATATTATTCATCTATATTATTAAGATATTGTTATATAAATTGCCTTATGGGATTACCATATTATTCTTGGGTAAAATTGTAAATAACATAAGGAAGAAATTAATTGATAAATATTTGGAAAAACTAATTAAAAATGATTTTTTAATGAAAGTTTTAGTTGTTTTTTTAATTTTATGATAATCAATTTGATTCATGTTGTCATGTTTAACTAAATTTTTTAATGAACCTAATTCATGATGATTATTTTTTATAAAATAATTAATATAATTTAAAATTAATTTTGTAATTAATTTGTGATCCGTATGATATTTTTTTTCTTAGGTTACCCATGCTGGGAACCTGTGATAATAAATTGGTTAATTAAAGATTGAATATAAACTAGTTTTGTGATAAAATATAATTCATTTATAGGGGAAATTTTTCTCATTTTCTTGTAAAGTCCACGTGCCTTGTGATATGGAGCTGAGAGAGCTTATTGTGTGTGAAGGTCATATGCATTGATTTAAGTCTAGGAGCCAAATTTATGTGATTGCTTCCTGTTTGTTGTAATTTTTTTGTGACACGTGGATGAAATAGTTTAGAGTTCTATTATGGTATGTGGGGAAGGGATGCACGTATATATTCTGATATTGTGATGGATGAGAATGGAGGGTTATTTTGTTGTGTGGTGTATAGAGGCCCATATGCATTGTAGGCATGGGATGTATGAGCCTCGAGTTATGTTGAAGTATGAGTTGTGGGGATTCCTTGTTGTTGGGGTACTGGTTTACACATGGAGGAGTGAGATGCATCAGAATATGGATGTGAGTCTATAGGAGGACATAGGGGATGAAATAATGAGTTGAATATGGTTAATACCTTTGTTATGGAAGTTGGATGCTTGTTTGAATCATTTGTTGTCCGATGAGCATGGTGTTATTTATCTACATTCTGTTCCCCATTTATTGAGGTAGATGGTTTTTATTTCTCTTCTTCTTATAGAGATAATGTTGTTCGGGGTATTCCACAAGCTTTCCCTATTTAGCATCTTATGTTTGGATGAGTCTACACTCCGTATATAGGTTATGAAGACTCGACAGGTAGTTCAACTACTCACCATGTTGAGCCCTTGTGATTGGTAGCATATAATGTTTTCTTATAACACATTTTAATATGTAAATTAATTTTGTTATATACATTAATTAATGTTTAACCTTTGGGTCTTGATCTAACTATGATGCATTGCTATGGTTGTAATTATGAGAAATCATTGACTCGTTATTCTTAAGGATGGAGGTTATGAATATTTGTTGTGATGATAAAGTAATGTGGAAATTGGTAATAGCCAATTATATATTATGAGCTAATTAATATAATGTGGGACTATTGAAAATATGATTAGATGACTTCATGTGTCTCTTGAATTGGATGTGTGATTATATGATGTCTGGTTTTAGTAATGGTTGTCACGATTCTGAGAAAAATTAGCTGTATTTGTGTACGATAATAGGATATTGACATATATTTCAATTAAGATATATTATATCATTAACTTTTTGTGTTTCAATATGCTACTATACTCTTTCATTTAGGGAAACTAATAACATAAGGATTCTGAGCCCCAGAGGTGTTATTCCAAAAATCCCAGTGGGAGGATGGATGGGTGACTAAAACCATTATCCCATATCTCTACTCTTTGTTGTTAATTGTGATAGTATGAAAATCAGTTTGTTTTCCCTATATTCATGTGTATATGATTGTGTTGGTTTGTGGATATTTAAAACAAATGTAGTATAAATATAGTATCTTATAGATTACGATAGGTATAACACACATAAGTTGTGATGGCATGAGGATCCTAACTCAGTGTATGGGTTGTGATGTCTTGAGGTATAATATAAAAGGAATTGTAAATTTAATGTAGGTTGTGGTGGCTCCTAAAAACTGACTAGTTACTTTTGGTTATATGGACTTATTGGTATATTACAAAAGATTCATATTATTTTGCATTTATAGGTGTATGTGGGATAGACATTATGTAGAGAGATGCTCTGGACGTGCGACATTAGGGAAGAGAAAAAACCTATTGGGGAAGCGATAGTAGGGTACCCTTGATATTATTTATTATATGTCCTAGAATGAAATATGTTGTGGGATTATCCAAGGTGAGGTTGGGATTTTAATATACCTATATAGATGATGAGTTTCTTACATCTATTGTTCACTATGATTTAGCAAGCTCGATTTACCTTTTGCACAAGAGGTTATGTGGAGGATCCTATTGATTATACTATTATACACACCCTAACATATATAAATTATTTTTATTGTCAGTGAGATTAGGTTGGAGTTCAGGCTCCTTACAACTAGCTTGGGGGTTTTCATGGAGCTGTTTGGGATTCGTGGTCACTTCCATCTATAATATTCTTTTCATTCCTACACTTTTCCATTCAGTTCAAGTAGTTATTTCATGATATTACATATTTGTACATGTGTTTTATTTTTTATTCTAGTCTTATAAGGAGTTTTATGGTGTTTATATTATCTATATCATCTACATTTTTTGTATTATAGGGTAATTCCTCCCATATGAATTTTTATTATTACCTCTGAGCTACTCTCCATCCCGATTCATAATAGAGGAAGGACTCAGGTTCACTATCTCTCTTCTCCCATTCTCGACCTATGAGGTGTACACAATTAGGAAAGGGTTCATGAAATAGTGGTATCAATTTTCTGATTGAGGGATATGATGATGTTTGGAGTTTCACATATGTTATTTTTCATGGGATAGTTGAGAAGCAGAGTGAGATAAGCATAAAGAAAGTTTTAAATAGGGGTAAATGATGAGACATGTGTATTTGGGGCTCACTATGATTTGATTCAGGGACCTTTTGAGATTATTCTATCTTCTAAAAAAATTTGATATGGTTTCAGTGTAGATACCTAGGAATGTATCTTAAATCATTAATTTTTATTACCATGTGTTAATGAGTAGACTATGGGATATGATAGCCTAAAAATAAAAGAAAACAATTAATTAATATTAAATTCGTCCATATTACATGTTTAGGGGATCTAACTATATATTATTTTTCATGTATGGATCTTGTTATATGTCCACCTCAGGTTCTCACAATTTTTTTTGGAAGATGCACTAGTATATCGGCACAATGTTTGTTATGATGATGAAAACACTTGCAGTAGGACACTATAAGAGTTCTAGTATTATTAAGTATAGAATTATGTTGCCTTAGTTTCATATATAATTAAAAAATGAATATTTAGAGGTGTTTGAGATAGACTTTAGTTCGATCTGTGCTGAGAAGGAGAACTAGGTATCGTTATTTTTGACGATGTTGTGTGTGGATGTGAGGGAGTGGTTTTTCAGGTTCCTCAAAGGACTCATGGATTCTACAGTCTAATGGGAGGAGTTTTGAGACCAATTGAAACCATTGTTGATTTCATCTATAGTGAAGGAGGCCAGTTTCTAGAGATTATTACACACTGGTAGGTGAGTAAATGTGTTTGAGAGTTTTAGATCCACAATAAAATCATTCTACAATATGATTCAGACCTATTATCAGATAAAGAGGCTTGTGTGAGGAATTTGAGGAGGCATTGAATCATGTGATTTAGCCTTAGGTCACCCCATTTGTTCTAAGGATGTATCATGAGGTTCAAGATAGAGAAGATTTCATCAAGGGGGTGATAGGAAAAACTGGATCATTATACGAGGGAAGTCATCAAGAGCCCTCATGAAGAATAGGTGTGGTGCAGGGATCCCAGTTGTCTGAAAAAAGAGCTTCCACTTAATATGGTGTAGCAACCAACCTTCAATGTATTAATTATCAGTGGTAGTGGCTCTCAAGATTATTATAGAGAATTCGAAACATGTTATTCATGTGTTGGATAGGGTCATCAGTGGTGAGACAGTCAGACCTTTCTTATAAGTAAGCATGTGCTGGTTGTTTAATGTTAGTTTCCTCTATTGAGGCTATTACAGCGGAGGTAGAATTAGCAGGATTCTCCAGTTTGGGATCAGCAAAGAGTAGATGGGGAATATTGAGGACATCCCCATGATACTCTATATATTTATAGTGGAGAGTTTAGCCATGGATCTCCTCATATTCATGGTCAGGGAGGTCATGGATTAGGTTGGGGATAGATTAATTCCTTATAATTGATAACGATATATGAAACATATGTCATTCTAGGTACCCTTTTCTTATTTTATTCATGGGTACATTCCTTTTTTTATCTAATAGATACACAATAATTCATATCACCTTCCCTTCTCTATGCATTGGGAGTTGAGTAATATATGATTACACAACCCTTGGCATTCACAACACTTGTTGGAGGTGGAGTTGACATGTTTGAATTTATTAGAAATAGAGAGCTAATGATGAGGCATCACCACTCAAGGGGATATTTCCAATCATTATTGTTAAAACCATTTGACATTATCCTCTATCTGTATTGGTTGTATTTGGGGTAGGATATCATTGATTTCATCAGGAGGATGGTTATGTTATTTGATTCTAATGGAGATCTTTTAGTGTTTATTAGTGAGAGAGACCCTCAAATGAGACATATGCATGTTTCTTATTTTTTATACGTGATGGATGAGTTATGGTTGAGTTCATCTAAGGATCAATAGTTGGTGATTCTCATGGTCATAAAAGTGTACCCATATGTCTTTCCAGATGAGGTTGTTCTAATACCCCATTAATGGGAGACCATGTTTGGGATTGAACTACAACAAGGAATATATCATATCTCGTTTTATTCATATAAGATTATTCCATCAAATTTATGATAGCTTCATATATAGATCTATGGTTTGTTCTAGTCTGGTTTTTTTTAATTATGTCACTATGTGGTATACCACATTATCATAAATAAGGTGGATGGTAGTTTATAGATGAGTGTTTTTTATCATCTCTGGAACCAAGTGATAGTGAAAAACCGCTATCCTCTTCTACATATTTATGATTTAGTCGATGAACAAGACGATTAAAGTTGGTTCACGATGATTGATTTGTTGTCATGATATCATCTAATATGTGTGCATGATGAAGATATCCTGAAGACTGCTTTCTGTCGTCATCATCACAGTTACATGTTCATTGTGATATCATTTTTTGTGACGAATGATCCATCTATTTTCATGGGGATTATGAACAATATGTTCCATGTATTTTGGGATATGTTTGTTCTGGTCTTCATCAATGAAATACATGTATTCTTGGAGTCTATTGAGGAGAATTTAGAGCATCTATATGCTGTTTTGGGAGTTATTCATCATGATATGTTGTTTTAGAAGTTGTCTAAGTGTGAGTTCAAGCCTTGAGATGTCCATTTCATGGGTCATGTTATATCCCATCAAGGAGTATATGTGGATCTGTCGAATATATAAGAATCTGTGTCTTGGTAAGTGTAACAACCCAAACTATTATAAATGGGATTTATCCCTTCTTATCATAAATTAATTTATAAAAAAACATGTAAAATTACATATATTCCATAATAATAACATTATAAATTAATAATAAATGGAATAATAAGAGTTTATAGAAGTTAAGGAACCAGTACTGATGAAATTGTAACTTGGCCATAAGAATAGTAATAAGATCCTTATGAATAGTAATTAGACCAAATGAATAGTATCATCACCCATTAATGTATAAATTAAATTTATAAATCTTATAAATTGTAATATTACGTAAATATATCATTGTATAAGTAAATAAATTGTTTAAAATTTTTATATAAGGTGTTGTTATTTCTGTAATACGTAAATGTTGAATTTAATCTTTTTTGAATAAATTATTATTTTAAAAGAAAATTTATTTTTGTAAATTTAATTCATAAATCATTATTATTAGGTATTATATTATTAAGATAATTTTATGAGAGTGTATGTAATTTTTCAATGTTTTATAAAATATGTTATGAATTTAAAATCTATATTTTCCATGTAAATAATGATTTAATAAAAAAATTAAATTACACAAATTTAGAAAATTATTTTTATAAAATTGATTTCATTTTCAGATTCTACACAATGAAAAATGGTTATGTTAAATTTTTTGTATTTTTTTAAAATAATTGAATTATTTATGAAGACTAAAATATGAAAATTTACAATAAAAGACAAATACAATAATTGTGAAGTTATAGATTATGTAATGATTATGCAAGCCCAAAATATCAAACAATACTCAACTAATAAAATATATTTATTCACTAGACTAAAACTATTCATTTTCTTGAGTCAAATTAATAAACTAATGAATATAATAATGAGAAGACTGCCCATCTCCTCTGCCATCAATACAACACTTGGTCCCCTCTTCTAGTCACACCTCTCAAGAATCAAGCCTTGATAATAAACTTCCCAACTAATACCTCTAGATCCTACCCCATATCCATGAGCTTTTAGTTCCATTAAATTCCCACTACCATTTCCCAAAAAAACACTGAAGGAGGATGAATCCGAGATGTAAAATATGCTTACTTTTTTTTTTAATTCCATTTCAATTTCATTTATTTTCTTCTATTATGATAACCTCCCTTTATCCAAGTGGCATGATAACTCTAATAAATTTCATATTCTGGAATTATATCATGTTAATGGAATCTAAAACATTATAATTCTCTCTCTCTATTTTATTTCATGAATGAATATATCCCATGTGATTTGTTAATTTACAGACACTATGGGAGATGCACATTCATTTTCTTTTAATGAAATCAAGGCTGTTAATAAAAAAATTAAATGTTTGAAAAGCAAGTTTAAATTTGATGTTATAACCCTTTTTGTATAATTAATAATAAATGATAAAAAAATGACATTGTTGTGATCAAAAAACCAAAAATGTCAACATAAAACAATCATCATTGTCTTTAATATAATCATTAAACCTCATTTAATATATCCCAATTCATTATAAGTTAATTTATAAATTTTTAAAAAATTTATAATATATAATAACAATTCTGTATATTTTTTCACATTTTTATGAACATCTATTCATTCATATAAAAGTGAATCGAACATGAAAACTAACTAGAATAACACTCCCAAACATTGATATTAAACTATATAACCCATCCCATGAACAATAGAAGAACATAATAAATATATAATGAATACAATTCATGTATAAAAAATTCTTTATTGGTGAATTAATAAATCTAATGTGATTATATATGGTATTAAAGTAAATAAGGTTTTCAAACACAATTTAAGAGGAATTCCCAAACCCAACTCCCTCCCATGGGGTTTCCCTCCTTAACCACATTTTTTGTATGGATATTCCATAAATTTCATTTATTCATAATTATATTACCTTTTATGGGATATAAATTAAATCTACATGAGTTTATAAAAAACATAATATTTTCTAAAGGAACTCTTCTTTCAAAAAAAACAAACCCTTTTCTTCCCGAGATTGTTTCTTCTTCACTCAAGGTTGATGAATCTTTTATGGAGTATGTAATTACCTATTTCATTTGGGAACCAAATATTAATGAATTCCTGATTTATGAAATGATACCCATTTCTTTCCATGTGTTATGTTATGTCCAAGAATGAAATATGTTCTATGTGGATGCATGATAATGCAAATGTTGTGATGTGACAGGTGCACTTGAAATTATATAGTGCAATGTAAATGATATTATGTGATGGGTGTTCACAAAATTATATTGTGATCCAATTAATTTTGTAATGTGATGTATCGCATGGGGAAACGAAAACATGTGTGAACATGATGATATCTTTGTTCACAACTACTCTGGTAGTTGACGCCTATGACATTATGTTTCATATTTATTCATTTCCACATTCCATGCCATTAACTAATGATTCCTATCATGAATATGATGATTATGTTATTATTATTCTCACACCATGTTATATTGTTTCATTTTTTTATCTATCATTGTAGACTGAATTTAAAACTCACCCTTTCTTAAATCCTCAGGTGATTACTTGTTCTATGGGAAATACAATGAAAAATTTTTATCTTTAGAAGAAGGAAGTAAATAAATTGTTATTTTTTAGGTGGAAAATGTTATTTGAGGTCCTATTTTTTCTAATAAACTAAACCTCTACATCTTGGTCAATTAATTATTTTATATTTTTATCTTTAAAATTATTTAATATTAGTGTAAAAAAGTTGGGTAACTATAGTTGGTATAAGATCCTGGTTTAGTTAATTTGGGAATTTGGATTTGATAACCATCATGAAATACCTTAGTATGAGACTTTGAATTAGTATATACCCATTAATATTTATTTTATAAAATGATATACATTGTAATCCCATGGGATATTTATTTATATTAAAAAAGGGATAAATTATTTATTCATGACTTGTTGAATTATTTTTTGTTCAAACTTTTTATTTTAAAACAATGCTGGGAACCAAGAGAAACTAGATAAAAAACCCATGTATGAACATTAAATAAATTTCCCAAATGACATCCCTAATTCACTATGAGTTGGTGATTCAAATTTCATGTCTAGGCATATCCCTTTGTCTTAGGTTAAGAATTATAACCTGAATAATGTGGAATTTATTTATTAACATAAGTGGGAGAAAATGGCTATCGAGTGTTCAATGTTGAAACGACCACAAAAATATAGTGGATCTTCCAATCCTCTTGTATTTGAATAGTGGGTAAACTTAATGAATATGATATTTTCTATTATTCACTATTCTATGATAACGAAGGTGACTCCAGTTGTTTATCTTCTAGATAGAGAGGCAAAACAATGGTGGGTGTTTAGAAATAACACCATAATGATGTATGAAATTAAAGAGATTGAGTTAGAAGACATTAAGATAATTTTTCATAAAATATATTTCCATCAAACTCTTCATACAATGATTGAGAAAGAATTCATAGAGTTGAATCGAAAGGAAGTTTAATATTTTAGGGACTATGAATTAAACTTCAAAAGTATTTCAAAGAATGTGTTGGATTTTTTTTCAATAATGATAGAGAAAATATTATTCTACATATTGGGTTAAAACCATACCTTAGAAGGGCCCTTGAAATTTAATACAGTGGGAGTTATGAATAAGTTGTTCTATGGGGAATGAAAAATCAACCACCCAGATGTGAAAAGTATGGGAAGACGTGTCATGGGAACTGCCTCAATGAAATAAGAAAATGCTTCAAGTGTGGGAGAGAAGGCCATCAAGCTCATGAGTTTCAAAAATAAAGGACAAATAATGAGAATATGGTTTTGGGGTTGAGATAACCACCCATGTTCCAATACTAAAACATTATATAGCATGAAAATAATGCAAGACATTTTACTAAACCTTGAGCCCTCGAGGGTAATCAGTGTCAGCATCTACCAAATCCATAGGATCTAGGAAAAGCATATTCCATCACAGTAGTAGAATTTGAAATAGAAAATTAAGTAGTAAATGGTACACTTCATATTAACTCATGAATGGGAATTTTATTCTTTTATTCTAGTTCTACAAATTTTATAGAATCTTTCATGTTTAATGGAACTATAGAATCAATGCCTTGAATCCATGAAGTAGAGATATCTATAAAAACACCAAGTGGAAATATCATTGAAATCCATGTGTTGGACTATTATCCTATTGGAATATGTTGGAATATTCATCCAATGAATAGTGTGATACTTCCCTTGGTAGAATTTGATGCTATAATGGGAATATATTTTCTAAAATTATATAGAGATCATATAATTTATTAGGAAAATGAAATATGCTTTCATATTCTATACCTTCCTATGTCCCTCTAACAATGATAAAATGGTCTTGAATATCCTTCAGATAATTCTTCAATGGTATGTGTGTTTATTCCCTATGAAGAAACATACTAGATCATACGGTTGAGTCTAAGGAAGGTATTAATATATAGAAAATTCACATTTTGATGGAATATAATGATGTATTTTGCGAAGAGTTACCCGAACTTCCCCTAAATCGTGAGGTAGAGTTCATAAAAGGAATCATATCCAAGTTTACTCCTATCTCAATGTGTCCCTATAGGATGGATCATATCGAAATAGAGGAGTTAAGGAAGGAGTTATAAGAATATTTGGAAAGAGGGATCATACGCCCTAGTGCATCACCTTGGGGTGCACCAATTCTCTTTTTCAAGAAGAAGGATGGATATGTATAGCTATGTATCGATTATCCTGAACTCAATAGAATAACCATACATAACTAATATCCTCTTCCATGGATTGATGAATTGTTCGATCAGTTACAAGGAGATCAATACTTCTTAAATTTGGATCTTTGTTCTTGATATCATCAGCTATAGGTTAATAAAGAAGATATTCAGAAGACGTACTTCCATACAATCTGTGGGCAATACGAGTTTCCAGTGATTCCCTTTAGACATACTAATGACCATACAATCATCATGGATTTGATGAATTGTGTCTTTATACATTACCATTATAAATTATTGGTAGTGTTTTTCGATGATATTATAATCTATTCCAATAGGAAGGAAGAACGTAAAGAACATACAAGGAATTTGTTTTATAATGTAAGACACATTCATGAGACATGTGATCCCATGTGAGTTAATTTTTATGGACCCTTTAAAAAATGCAAATTAAGAATGACCCCGAGCCTAAAGTTTCATGGATATCCACAGTTTTCCTGGATTAGCAGGGTAATGCAGAATTTTTTGAGAAGTTTCTCACAATATTAAATCCCACTAACTATGTTAAGGAGTAAATTGTTAAATAAAGTTTGTATGGAATAATGTGATGAACTCATCATGGAGTTAATGATAAGATTGATCACTGCACCTGTATTCAAATTACTAAAGAGTGGAGGATGTTTTTTGATATAAATTTATTCTTCAATGATAGGATTGGATTGTGTACTCATGAAAAATGATAACGTGGTTGACTACACATCACAGAAGGAGATGATAAATGAGAAGAACTACCCGACGCATGATCTTGAGGTTGCATCTGTGATTTTTTCCTTAAAAACATTGCATCACTGCCTCTATTGTGAGAAGGGTTACATATATACCAATAATAAGATCCTAAATTATATATTCAAACAAAACTATATCAATATGTATCAAATGACATGGTTATAGCTAATCAATGATAACACTTTCTCAATTGATTATCATCCTAGAATGGAAAACACGGTAGCTGACTCTCTTAGCAGAAAGAAAACCACTACTCTATCCAGGGTGTGGATTGAGAAATACCCCATATTCATGGATATGAAAATGATATATTTGAAAATAATAATGGTAGGGAATAAATATTTACTTTACCAAATTATTTCATAACTATCTGTCCATGTGAAGAATAAATAGGCAAAAAGGATGATCTGAAGTTGAAAAATAATGTTAGGGTAATAAAGGAAGGGAAGATGTAAGAGTTCCATATCAATGATGATGGTGTGATTCAGTTTGGAAGAATTATTTGTGCTATTTCATCCCCCCGGGATAATTATTGAGCTATTTTGATAACACACATAGCTCACCATTTCCTATCCTTATCGGGATTACAATGATGTACCATGTTCTCTGAGAAAACTTACGGTGGCATAATAAGAATATGGGGATTTCTGAGTATATCTCAATGTTATTGATATGTCTTCATGATTATTAAGAAGGAAAGAAATGAAAAGGGATGATGCAACCATTGCCTATATCCATATCAACATGTGCAAAGGTAACTATGGACATTTTCAATGGTATTCCCAAGAAATCCTAAGGAACAAATGTGACATGGGTTTTGGTCGACCGAATCACCATGATTGTCCACTTTATCATAATTTAATAAGATCTACCTTGATAAAATCTTTCAAAGATATATGTAAATGAAGTTGTGAAACTACATGGGGTCCCACTCTTGATTGTACCTAATCATGATATCATGTTCATTTCAAAACTATGGAGGTGTATTTACCATGTTTTAAGTATTGAATTAAATTTTTGCACGACCAATCATCCATAAAATGATGGAAAATCGTATATTACTATTCAGATGCTCAAATATATGATAATATATAGACCAATGGAATTCCAAGGGGGATAGGATCACCATATCCCATTGGTTTAGTTCTCATAAAACAATACCTTCCACTTTTGAATTGAGATGGATCCATATGATGTTTTTTATTGAATTTGATGTTGAACTCCAACCTATTTGGATGATTTTTTTGAATGATGGCTACATGGAACTGCTCTTGCGTTTGAGATGATAGAGGAGGTATAATTCATCAAAAAATATATCATAGCTAATTATATTAGGAAAATGAAATAGGAATGAAACTTTCTAATGGTCATAGATTTTGACGTTGGAGATTAATTCATCCTTAGGATTTCATTATGGAATATTTCCATGTGTGTTAGAAAGAAAGAGAAGTTATGAACAAGGTACATTGGCCACTTTTAGATCCTTGAATACCTAGAAGTCGTGGCCTACCAACTTGCACATCCACCGAGTATAGCCAGAGTTCATTATTTCATTCATGAATAATTCTTGAGGAAGTACATACCAGATCCTTCACATGTACTAAACTTAGTAGTTGTATAGCTGGAAGATTGTCTGTCTTTTGGGGAGCATCCAATAATGGTTTGGAACTGCAGAGATGAGGATCTCAAAAATAAGAAAACCCACATTTTCAACTTGTTTTAGAAGAACCATATGTTTGTAGAAGAAACTATGTAACCATATGAGGCGATGAAGGAGTATTACCCTCACATGTTTTTGAAAAAATTAATTTTGAGGATGAAATTTCCAAAGGGGGAAAGAATGTAATAATCCCAAAAAAATTTGTTGGAGTTTATACCTTTTTTATAGTAATTTAAATCTGAATAAATCAACATAAAATATCTTATAGATCATAATGAAAAACATTATAAATTAATAATTAATTAGATAATAAGTTTTTTCATGATGTTAAGGAACCAATACTGATAAAATAATAACATGACCAGAGGAAGAGTAATCTGACCCTTATGAATAGTAAACTACCAAATTAATACAAACTCGCCGATGAAATTATAAATAAAATACATTAATCTTATAAATCGTAAGATGATATAATAATATCATAGTGTAAGTACATAAATGTTTTGAAAATTATTTATTAACAGTTGGTTTTATTGTAAGTCATCATTAATTAAATTAAAATTCTACAATTTATTTAACAATTTAAAAGATGATTTATTTTCATAATTTTTATCCAAAAAATAATATTTTTCTGTCTTATTTTTTGAAGATAATTTTATGAGACCTTATGTAATTTTTAAATTTTTCTTACAATCATTTATAGTCGTAATATATGCAATTTTTACGTAAATGAATATTGTAAATAAAAATTAACTTATTAATATTTAAAAAATTATTTTCCAAAAATGGAGTTTATTTTATGATTCTAAAAAAATATTTTTTAGGTGAATATTTTATATTTTTCTAAAATACCTAGATTTTGATGTATAGTAAAGAACTATATTTTACAATAAAAGCTAAAAACAAGAATTATCGATTCATGGATAATGTAAGGATGAAAAAATCCACTCTCCTTAATTAATTTATTAAATTTAGTCCTAATTCTCAAAAAATTCATAGTCACGAGCAATAATAATAAACTAATGAATATAATAATGAGATAACCCCCTCTCTTCCACTATAAATACAGTCCTTCACCCCCTATTCTCATCACACATATCAAGCATCAAGACATGTCCAAATTTTTTCCAAACCACTTCCATAGACCCTCCTCCACATCCAAGAGATCTTGTTCTCATCAAAATTCCAAAACCAATTCCCTTAAGAGGTTCTCCTTGAAGATAAATCCAATATGTAAAATTCTTATCCTTTTTCATATAATTATTTTTCAATTTCATTTATTTTATTTTATTCTCTATACATCCCCCCATACAAAGGGAACATAAAATACATTTAATTTCATATAAATTACTTATAACATGATAATAAAATCAACATTATTAAACCCTTATTTCTCTCTTTTTTATTTTAAATACGAAATCATCACTCGTGATGTGTTAATTTACCCACATCAATGGTGATGCACATTATTTTTTGTTTAATGCCTTCAATGGTTTTAATAAAAATATTAAATGGATGAAAATGTATTGTAAATATTATTTTACAAACCTTTTTATGTTCAGAACCAACTTATATACATAATACTAAATGATAAATTAAAACAAGTTCATTGTGATTAAAAAACCACCAAAATTAACATAAAAAATTCAACAATAACATTTATCTCATGATTCATACTCATAAAATATAAAAAAAATTGATTATAAGATCATTTAAATTTATTTAATATCATAAATAACATGTAATAAAAATTATGTGTATTTATCCACATTTCACATAAACATAAATTCATGTGTAAAAGTGAACTCATTAGGAAAATAAAGAAAATAAACACTCCTGAATGATAAAATTATAATCATTAACTCTTCCAAAGTCCCATAATGTGAAAATAATAAAAAATGAATAAATATAATTTTAAAAAGGTTATGGATTTGTTAATTAATTAATATAATGTAATTATACATGATATTAATGTAAATAAATCATTCAGACCCCAGGTAAGAGGAATTCTCAAACCCAACTATTTTTTGGTTTTCTAACCTTCAACTGATTTTCTATATATATGATCCTTAAATTTCATTTATTAATCCTTATATTAACTATTTTTGGATATAAATTTTTTCTAATTGAGTATATTACTAACATAATGTTTTCTAAAACAACTATTCATTCAAAAAAAATACATTTTACATCTTGAGATTTTTTCTTCTTCACTCGGGTATGATGATTTTTATAACAAGTATGTAATTCCCTATTTCATTTGAGAATCCAAATTTTATCAATTTATTCTTTACTAATGGTTACCCATTCTTATAAATGGGTTATTTTATGTCCATTGTTGATATACATTCTATGTTGAATGTCTGATAGTGTAAATGTTATTATGGGATGGGTGCACTTGAAATTTTATTGTGTGATGTAAATGTTATGATTTGATAGGTATGCCTAGAATTATATAGAGCATCAATGCATTGAGTAATGTGACTTATCTCATGAGATAAGTGAAATATACAAAAACATTATTCTTCCTTTTTTCGTATCTATGTTTGGTAGTAGACCATTAAGACATGATGTTTCAATTTTATGCATTTCCATGTTCCAGACCATTATAAAAACAATCCTCTCGTGATTATTATTACGATGTTATAATTATCCTCAAACCATGTTATATTATTTAATATTTTTATATATCCTCTATCTAGCATTTTATCTCACCCCTTATTTGTATTTCTTAAGGTGATTACTTATACTATGGAGAATTGAAGGTCCAATAAAAAACTATGTAATAATGAATTATGTAGATGTATATGTTTTTTGTTGTAAATGTTATGTATGGTCCTTATTTTCCCATGAAACCAAACCATTGAATCATGGTGAAGTAAATAATATTTTTTTTAATTAAAATGATATAATAATATTGAATGAAAGAATAGGGTCCCTATAGGAATCCACCAAGACAGTGGTAGAGATTTGTTGTTTCCATGGTCTTGCAGGCCATTATAGGTGGATTGTAGCCATTTTTTATCATGATTAAACTCCTCTAAAATGTTTGAACAGAAATGATATGGTCCTTATATGGACTAATACTTGTATGGAAAATTATGAGTATATGAATGAGAAGTTGTTCAATGCTCTAGTAATTTGTTTACTAGAATAAGGAATTTTGATTAATGTTCTATAATCTTCAAGTCTTGGGTTGGGATGTATTCAACTGAAATAGAGAACGTTAAATTCCTATGGGTATCAGAACATAGGTCCCCATGAGTGTACCTATTCCAAACGTGATATCGAGTTGGAGATGGGGGGTTTTCTCTATGGTTATGTTGATATGTACCTCATAAGTGAGAATTGTTTTTGTCTTCATAGATCATAATAGCCAGAGGTATGTTTTCAACACATTTGACATTAACATTCCGTAACATCGGGGGATAGATTTATTCAAGGATTATGACATCAATATTAATTATACACTTTGAAAGGGGAATTTAATGGTTTATGCACTCACCATGATATCTCCGAGTGATGCAGTATAGGAATCAGGTTATTCCATGAGTATTATGAAAGAAAATTTGGCATTTTATCTTTATATGGGATAATTGAAGGGGCATAGGTTATCTTTTTCCAATGATGGTGTAGTCATCTATTGTGTCGTAGGTGGTAGATCCCTAATTGGGGGGACCTGAGGTGGAGTATAGGAGAGACTTAATAGTTTGTGGAGAGTCCCCTGATGGTTGGCCTTAGTATTAAGTAAACTGAGTGTTGTTTTAGAGAAGGATTTTCATTCCTCTAGTGAGTTGTGATATGTTTAATAAGGAGTCCCATAATAATACTTTGGCTATATAACCTATAAGAAAAAATATTTATAGAGCATTGAGAAGTAAATTTTTTTTCATGGGATGAAGCATGGTTTTAGAGGCTTTACGTCTCATTGTTTGGTCTTCGTAAAAGTTAGGTTTGAGCACCATGTTCCCAATGGTTTTATCCAGTTGTTAGATCTTCCTCAATAGAAGTGGGGGACATATACATGGAATTTGTAATTATTTTACCTCTATCATAGAGAGGTTATGAATCTATATGGGTAGTGGGAAATATTTCATGAAATCATCCAACATTATTGAGATTAAGGAGTCAATCTCAGTAGAGTTTTTATCGAGGTACTAACTAGATGACGTGTTCAGAATGGAGGGATTCCAGAGGAATAGAATTTCTAATTGAGAACCTCATTTTACATGTAGGGTGTAGATAGATCTAAAACATGCTTTTGGTTCTTGTTGATGCCTGAGAACTTCATTTCGTCAAAAACATATGGTAAGTTAGGTCATACCACCCAACTCTTGAAGATATGGTTCACACTTATGTCTTATATTTTGGAGGTTTGTGGAAGATGAATCTACCCTCATTAGAACACTCTTACAAAAATAGTTTTCAATCAACCATTAGTATTGAATCATTTGAAGCCTTGTATTTACAAACTCATGTTTTCTGTTATGTTGGAATGTGGTTTGAGAGTCAGCAATTCTCAGGATAAAACTATCATAGAATATAATAAATATGGTTTAGGTGATTAGAGAGAGGTGAAAAAGAATAGAATCATCATAAATCCTAGGAAGATCATATGATTAGAGCTATGGAGCTTGACGTTGGAGATCATGTGTTCCTAAAGGTGAATCTTCATCATGGAAATTTGTGGTGTGGTCATTGGATTAAGCATTTTTTTTCATTTTTTCACCTTTTTGAGTTATTGTATCATGTTAGAGTTATAAAATATTGGGTGGAAATTCCCCATAGATGATCTAGATACATGATTTTTTTCACATGTAACTACTCTGTCATTACCTACATGAAATCCCTCATGTCATAGATTCTGGTGAGATGGATATTGACGATGATATAACCTTCGAGGAGTGGCCTATATAAATCGAGTGTTGGAAAGAGAATGTGTTTCTTGGTTTTTCCCCCTTGGTTCATGTCTTGTTGTGGCAGAGTCGCATGGAGTAGAGTAAATGAGAATGTGAGTTGCAGCTATACACTCAGTAACCCTTGTTTCTTTGTGGGTAGCTCTTCTCCTGTAATGTTGTTCATTTTTTGGTTGTAAACATTATCATGTTTGTATGAAAAATTTATTATACTACTAGTTTTCCTTTCCTTCATTGGAATGTTATCTTCTCCTTGAGAGTTTGTTTGATCTAGTTTTATTTTTTTCATGGCATTTCACTGTCCCACTAATATGGTGGTTGACCTCCAATAGAAATGAGATCCTTGGCTGGTATCTCATGGTATGTCTATTCAGATGACCCTTTCTGTTTTCTCTATGTGTTGTTTGGGGATTATTGAGGATAATAATATTTTAAGATTTATTTAATGTGACAACCCTGTGGGGATCAACCCATTTCATGTCTCTATGTCTTAATCATTCCAGCAGAGGGTTGGATGAAGTATGAAGTAGTTCTGTAACTAAAACCTAGAATCATGGAAGGATTTCACATCAACACGTGTTAAATGACATAAATGTGTGTTTCACATCCTCCAATATATATGGATTTAAAAAATAATATAAATTGAATATTCCATAATTTCTTTCATCAGAAACCAATCCCTGAGATTTATACGATGATATAGGGTATTAAGCATTTTGTAATTCACTAGTGGTGTATGTTATAAAACATTTATAAACACTCATATTGTCAATCCCTATGGCTTTAGTGGGTCTCTCTTGACTCCAGGTGACCTGGAGACCCACTCTTAATTTTTTATGTGGATTCCTTCATCATGGACTGATTCATAGAATCCATCTTCATCCACAAGGACTCGGGTTGATCCATGGTGTGTTTTTTTGGCTTTTTTTCATAATTTTTTCTCCTAGAATTATCTTGTATAATACTTAATATTATAACTGTGCTATGAAATTTTAATACCCATGGTTTAATGGGGGGGTTTTCTCCATTTTTATGCGATTTTTTCTCGGTGTCCTCAGATGGAAGCATTTTTTATTGATTGCTTGATTGGAGATCCATTGCAGTTTCCATCCTCATGCGAAGAATGTCGAAATATTTTTTGAGATAATTAATTTTGTTACTCATATATTTAATTAAATTTAATCATATATTTAGCAAGATTAATCCACCTATATCATAATTAAATAAACATAATAATTACATGAATAAAATTAGTTAATTGGTATCGATTGCTTGAGATTTTGTTCTCTCTTCCATGATATTATTTTTCCACTTAATTTCTACATGATGTTAAATATAGTTTATTTATGGATAAGAATTTTGATCTTTATTGAAATTGGGAAACAATTTGAATCTTGAATTAGTTGAAAACTAATTGGATAATGGAATTTAATATGCATGTTTAATGATTCTGGTTGTTATTTTTATAATTTTTGATAATAAAATTGATACAAGTGAACATGTGTCATTTAATTGGTCTATGAAAATGAAGCATGGTGACAATTCTTGATAAAAAAATTAAAGTCTTGTTAAAAAAATTGTTTAATTAATTTTTGATAACTATGACAGATTGTTTCTTAGGATGACCTTATATAGAACCCATGAAAATGAATTAGTTAATTCATGATGGAATCATAACATGTTGTGTCAAAAAAGATAATAACATTCTTGGGGATTTTTTTTCCTATTTTATTGTAATTTCTATGTTCCTTATTCTTTAGATCCATGAGATATCATTTTGTGGGAAGAATGTATTACCTGATTTAGGGACAACATATCTATTTCTATGATTGTTTCATACTACTTGTTATGTAATGTGACCCTGGGATGGATTAGCCTAGAGGGTTGTTGTGTCATGTATTGCATGGATTCAATGATGTGTTTTGATCATTGGATGGCTGACCCAAGATGGACTTTATTGAATTTGGGGTGGGGAAGCCTGGGTGTGTTTCGAGTCTTAAATGGTTGATCTTGGAGGGGTGTTGTGGTGTGAGGGTTAGGGAGGGTTGGATGTTGTTGTAGCATTTAATTCATGGGGTGAACAAAATCATTAGGATATGCATGTTGGTGGTAAGGAGGACACTATGGATGATATAATAGGTTGAAGGTAGGATTACCCATTATTAATGAAGGTTGGTGCTTGTTTGAGTTAGTTATTTGGATGATGAACATGTTTTTTTCTATCTACAATTTATTATCCATTGATTAATATAGATTGGTTTGGTTACTCTCCATCCAAAATAAGTGAGTAATCATGGGGTATTCCACATTCTTTACTTGTCTAGATTCTCATGATTTGATTAGACTACACTCATGATATCGATGGATAAGACTCAAAGGGTAGTTCACCTACTCACCTTATTGACACCCCTGTGTTTGGTTTTTTAGATTTTTTTCCTAAAATAAATGGTAATATGGAATCTAATGTCATATAATGAAGGAAGAAATATAATTTTGTTGGATCTTGATGGGATGAAATGTGGAGGTTATTATTCTGAGATTCCATGGACTCAGTTTACTTATTCTTGGGGGGGATGGATGTTTTATGTGATGCTAATTTAATGTGTAACTTTTATGTGGTTAATTAACGGTTAATAATTAATTAAAATAATGTTAAACTGATGAAAAACGTATAAGATTACTTAATGGATCTTTTTAAATGGTTGTGTTGATAAAGGATATGTATTCTTAAAATTGGTAGTCGAGAGTCTGAGAGACATTGGCAATAGTTGAGTATGAGACGAGGATATGTCCATAGTGTTCTTGTGAGATATATTATATCATTTAATTTTTTTTATTTTAATATGATACTCCACCATTTCAGATATGGAAACTGAAACTCCTAGGATTCTGTGCCCCAAGGGTTTTTTCTCCAACATCTCGATTGAAGGATGGTTGACTGACCACACCCATTGGACCCCCACACATCTCTTAGTAGTTACTTGTAATGGTATGTAAAATATTTAGTTTTTTCCATATACATGGGTAGACTATTATGATGGATTTTCAATATTTCACACAAATATATTCTGGATATATTTTCTGAAGGACTAGAGTAGGTACAATGTGTATAGGTTGTGATGTCTGGGAGATCCTTACTCTATGAGTGAACTGTGATGGCTTGAGGTATAATTCCCAATTAATGATTCATGTTATGTGGGATTAGGTGGATCTTAGAAACTACTTGTTTACATTACATAACTTGGACATGGTGGTGTGGTGCATGAGGTTCATGTTACGGTCCATCATCAAGGTGTGTGTGGGATAGCCTTTTGGAGAGAGATGCCTGAGACATGTGATGTTGGTGCTTAGTGGAAAAGCAGTTGACAAGCGGTTGTCGGGTGACCATGAAATTGTTTATTTTAGTTCATTGTATACAATACATGGTGAGAGTAACCTGGGTGAGTCCAAGAAAATATTATACCTATTTAGGTTATGATATTGTATCAATTGTTGTTCACTATGTGTTACTATGATATCATTTCATTTTTTCATTATAGGAATTGGGGATGATCATACTCGGAATACATTCATACTCCTCCAATTTATATATAAATTGTTTTCAGGTTATTTGGAGCATGTTTAAGAGATATCTGGTTACTAATAGCTTCATTGTTTTTCAAGATCTACTTATACATTTTCGTCATGTCCATATTTACTTTTCTTTTAGAACATTCAGATTTACTTAAAGTTGTAGTACTTCATAAATGAAATTAAATATTTGTAATTGGGTTTTATTTTATATTTTAGTTTGATAAATAGTTTTTTGGTGTCAATCCTATCTATTACATCTACATGTGTTCTCTAAGAGGGTTTTCCTCCCATATACATGTTTATGACACCATCGGTGCTAGACTCCAACTCATGGCCTACTGGAGGTGGGACATAGGGGGTCATTATCTCTCTTCTCACATTGGTGTCCCAGGAGTGGTAAACTTTGTGGGGAGGGGGTAGTGAAACATTAGTATATTTGATGATCTTCTTTAATTTTATTGGAATGATTTTGGGAAAATTACTTTACCCTTATTGTGAACTCATTTAATAATAGTTTCCTTTCTATCATTCAAATTCAACCTTTTGATGTTATGAATTGTGAGATGTTTTGGACTCTAACATGATGTGACGATGATGGAGAGTAGAAGGTGATGGGATAAGATCATATCAATGAAATTATAGATATTGTTTTAACTATTCAATTATATATATGATTTTCTTTTGTTCAGAATAAATCCTATGAAATGAAACATTGATTAGACCATGAGTATATGGTCATTGAGACATTCTTGAATCATATATCACCATGGATAAAATTCATGAGGATTGGGTTGAAGTAAATTATTACTCATAGAAACATTATCTCCATTGATATCCATGGTCACATTGAATTAGTGATTTATTTACAAGCACACCTACCAAACCTATCTTATGTACATGAGGTCTTTCATGTATCCCTGTTGAGGATTTATATAGTAGAACCATCTAATGTATTTAATCCAAAGGTAGAACTATTAGTCAATTATATTTCAGATTATTTGTATATGGTGAAGTATGTAGATCATAGATAAAATGATCTATGAAATAATTCCACTGACCTCATCAATGTGTAGTTGTATAACCACATGATTGAGGATGTGACATGGGATCCAGAAAAGGTAACGAAATATTAGTACCCTGATATTTTTTTATGAAATTATAATTTTGAGGATGATATTTTTTATGGAGATAGTAATGTAATGACAAAAACATCTATAAATATAATTCAATTTTTAATTTTAGAATTATTTATTAAGAAATGAAATAAATAAAAATGTATTATATTAGTTATTTTGGACACGTACATGGTCTTTAGTATTTAAAAGTACGATAAGAATTGAAAAAATGGTAGTATTGTTTTATACAATGATTTCATGTTTAGTAAGTATCAAGGGTTATTATAAATACCAATTTACATTGACAGATGAAGAATTGTCCAGGATTGTTGGATTGTAACCTTTCATGGCCATTTATGTGAGCTTCCAAAAGAGAAAACATCAATGGTATTTTACCATAACCAGTCTCTAAATGAGTTTATTTAACTAATGAATGTAGAATAAAATTTTTGGAAGAACATTAAACTCATCAAGAATGTTTCCATAACCATGTTCACTAAACCACCAAATTAGATTCTCAACATAACATTGCTTTCCATTAAGGAATCTTCTAGTCTAATTATTATAAATTTATTCATATCACAATATTATTATTTTTTATATTTTCTATCCAAAAAATAATTTATTATATTCACCATTTTTATATTAGTTTTTAAATCATTGTATTATTAGTTTGATAAAAAATTATTTCAATATGAAGAAACACAAATTTTAGTATTGGAAATATATTATTTCAATCGACAAACTCATTTTTATTTAATGAATGATTTTTAAATAAATTATATTTATTAAAATAATAATATTATATGTAAATACTAATTTAATTTTATGAATTAACGATAATTTTTATGTGGTTTATAAAATTTAAATTTTTAAAGAACAACTATTTTACAATATTGGTATAATTATAAATTAAATGTTAAATTATCATATACAGGTTATTAATTTAATAAAATAAATATTACTGTCTAAATCATCATGTTGACTTTGTCGAAAAGTAATTTTATTATAATTTTTATGGGAATTCGCATCATTACATCAAATTTAAATATGATATAAATATATGGGGTGTATTATGAAATCATATTATCCCAATAGTGAGGAATTATATTAAATAAATTAATATATGACCAAATATAAATTTCATAATTAAAAAATATATGTTTGAGGTAATTAGATAAATTATTTGTACCAATACTGAATCCTATGAAACCAATATTATATTTTAATTATTTTGAATCTATTCATAATAAAATCACAATGGTTATTGATTATTGGTTTTTAGTTAATTACTGCTAAAATAAATAAATCCAATTTTTTTCATATAAAAATGGGCAATAACCATTGGAGGGTATGTGGCTTTTATTGATTTATCATATAGAGTCCAAATCCTAAATTTGGAAAGTAATTATGATTTATCCTCTATTTTTATATATATATCAAACAAGCCTACGTTTCTAATTCACTAACAACAAATTGGTCATTAAAATAAAATTCCACTCGCCCTCTAGAATCCTCTCATAGTTTCCACATTGTCTTATGAAGTAGTGCCCATGATATTATAAGTACCCTTTAAAGGTAAGAAATCTTATCATTCTCCTATTTATTATAGAAATGGGATTATGATATTATTATATACTCAGAATTATTTATATTCAAAAATATCATTAACAAATCACCCATAGAATACAAATTGTGTTAAGGTTGTTAGAGAACCCTTTAAATCTCATTCACCTCTCCCATAAATCAATTTTCTACCACTCTTATGAGGTTGAAATTATCTTCTAAATTTATATTCCAAACATCATTATAGTGAATACCAATCCTGACATGCAAATAAGTGTATACGCCTATATTTTATTATCCAATGTTGACATGGGTAATCCCATTCTTTTAAATGAACTCCAGAGTCATTTGATTAAATTTTGATGAAATATGATCATATATTGAATGATCAATATGGAAAAATTGTTAATTTAAATGATATGAATGTGATTGGGGGAATGAAATAATTTATACCCCCAATTCATTTGGTAATTTCATAATCTCATGAGATACCATGTATCATTTGGATGAGGTTATAAAAATAACATTATGTTATTATTTATTTCAGATGATCCCTAATTTATTTTTATAATGACATGTATTATGTTTCTTCCACTGTCCAATGTTTTCCTTATGTTGTCATGTTATATGTTTGTCTGTTGTAAAATATTTTTAATATCACCACTATTATGTACCATTAATACACCTATTTTTTCACATGAACGGATTTATCTTATTCTATAATTTATTTAATCTCTTACCTAGGTTTACAAAACACCCATTTATTTGGTACATATGATGGTTATCCCATGTAACACCCCATGATTTTTTTATTTAGTTCTTTCAAATTAATTTATCATTTTGACATTTTTCATTTTACACGATAGTATTAGTAATTATATATATATATATATTAAAATTCTATGTACAACATTCCTTTCACTCGAAACTGACATGGCTTGTACTACCCGCAACACCGGCTTGGGTTACTTTACACACAACACCAAGTTCCTAAAATGCATTGTTTTATAATAATTTTTAAAATGATATAATTATAAACTAATCCATTAAAATTGTTTTATTAATATTAATAACTAATTTTAAAATATTTTTTAAAATATTTTTATATTAATAAAATATATTGATAATGAAAGATAAATATTTTTGAAAAGACCTTATATGTTTATAAATACTATCAACTACAGTTCATTTCCATATATGAAAAAAATAAAAATAATATTAAGAATATCTATAAACATAATATGGTAAAATAAAATTAATTTTGGAATTTATAATTCTGAAATTATATAACGGTGAATTTCTAGAATTTTTCTGAGTATCGTCGTTTTTATAAATTCTGAAAAATACAAATATTAAGACTAAAACGACATGTAAGTTTAAATAATTAATTTTAATAAGTTTCATTTTAAATATATTTTAAGGAAAAAATAGTTCAACTATAAGTCTATTAATTAAATTTTTTTCATTATAATCCTGTTTAAAATAAAGTTGAATATAAAAACTTAATCAACATTTGAACTTCATTCTACTTTAAAAACACATAATTTCGCCGAGTCTGCAAGATTTACATTAATCCTAAATTTTCATATTCTATGAATTTAATTTTGAAAAGATGACATAATCCATGGTAATAAGTTTATTATTTATAGTCTAATAAGTTCAAATTAATTTTTTAATTAAAAATTAGTACATGTGATTAAAATTAATCTCAATGTTTAATGTCAAATTATGAACAAGTATGAACTAAACATTAAAATAAGGGTCCCGAAAGACCTAGAAAAGTGTCCAAAACACATTGGATGAAAATTTCAGCACATAAAATTATATTTTATATATAGGATTGTATTTATGACATTTTTAGTTAAGAACAATGTTTTGAAATAATTGTTTTTTAAAATTCCAAGAAAGTCCCTTTCGTTCCCTATAAAAGGCCACCACTTCTCCCACATCACCATAACACTAAAACCTGATTTGATAGTCTAATATATAACCACTACACATTCCAAAATCCCTCCATTCTTCCCATATTCCATACCTTGGACAAAATTAAATCCATGTAATGATTTTGGCACAAACATAAATGAGTAACCCAATTAAGTGGTAAGGTCTTCACTTATATCCTTTCATTTATTTTACTTCTCAACCACCTACTCTCTATTTATTACATTCTTGTATACAAAAACTATTTAAATCAATATAGAATTATTTTTTATTTAAAATCGGTTGATATAAACATACACCCACCTCCATCTAATGGGTATTGAAAATATTTTTTCGTCTACAACGAATTATCACCTCACTAAATAACGATTGTACAATTCTCCTTACCACCTCTCATGGTGTACATTATGATGAAAAATATTTTCAAATATTTTTTATATTATTTATAATATTTATTTAATAATTTTTTTTACCTATATATTTTTACTTTCCATTAGGTGTTAATATGATAATATTGTTTGAGGAAGTGTGGACTACAACCCCCTCAAAACAACATGATTCGTTCCCACAGTACAAGGAATGATCTAAGGATGGTTTTGTTGAACATATATGATATATATGATATAATAGTACCAATGGAATAAATATATATATGTAAATATATATACATACATATTTCATTTACGTTCTTTATTTCAACATGACAATAAAAATGGAAATATTGTTAATGTGTACGTACGACTTACCATCTTTGTTAATGATGCATTCCATCTAATAATTCTATATTATACAGATTATTATAATACTCATATATTTGATCTAAAATATATTTATTTCATTTTTCCATTTTGTAATCATGATATGCTTACCATTACAAACAATATAACAAATTAATCCATATACGAAGAATAAACTAAATATTACCCGAAGATAATCCATAACATATGAAGGTTAAAAAGGGAATAATATATTTTCATAATCAAACCATATAAGGTATTGGATATAATAATATGGTTTTATAAATGTTTTATAATTTATTTATATTTTTTATTCATCTTATTTGAATGAGTACAATATGTGTTAGGACACATTGTATGGGGATTTCATCTCAGTTTTTATTTTTGTGAGATACATGCTATGTTCGTCACTCATTCGTATTATTGGTATATATAATAAACATAATTTTATTCTATTTATATTCATCATAAACATATTTCTATTCAAATATCCATATTATGATCATTCATTTATGAGGTTCAACTTTCAAAAGGTTTCAAATTGGTAAAATAGTTTTTCTATGTTTTCTTATTTGAGACCCATGTTTAGTTATGCACAGAAATTATTTTATATTGTATATATACTTACATTGTACATGTTATATCATGAAATTAATTTTCTTATGATATTATAATACTTGTTTAATTTATTTTTTCTTAAATGGGGAGTAAGATTCAATTTTACCAAGTCCGAAGAGTTTATTGAGAAAACCACATCACTTATCGAAATTGTTTATGTTGATGAATCCATTGATGAATTATTAAGATTTATATCACAATAACATTAGTAAAATTTAATCTATAATATTTATTCATTATATATTTATGTATTTTTACCATTATTATACACTTTATTACGAAATATAATTTAAAATGTATTTTTAAGAATGGCCTACTTTACCATATCTTTGTTAAGAAATATATGTTTTATAAAAAGGGTTCCCTGAATATTCTATAATAATCCTAATTTTTTTAAAAAAATTAACCCTTTTATATTTTTCCAATTCTTTCAATGGATTATTTATTTTCTCTTTCTAAATATGGATTTTCACTACCTTTTTTATCTTGAAAATGAAATATACCTTTTACCTCATATGGAATGTACATATTTACCCACCGTCATTTATTTGAACCATACTATACATTTTTAAAAGGTTATTTTTAATAAAATGTTTTTTATAAGTTATTTTGAAGGTTTTTTTGAAAAATTTTTCTAGATTAATTTACATGTTTTCATGGGAAATTATTTTAAAACATTATCAGGTTTTTTAATATGATTTTATATAAAATTATTTTCGAGGTATTTTCAAACCTCATTTTAATGTTTGCAACATATTTTCAAATAAATGGTGTAGAAAATTTTTTATGATCCATTAATATGTTTTTTGGGAAATTATTTTAAAATACAAATTTAATCATATATAAATATATATTCAAATAAAATTGTTTTCCAAATTTTTTTAAAACATTCTTTATGATATTTCAAGATTATTATCAAGAAATTATTTTTCCAAAAAAAATAGGTTTTAAATACTCTTTTTCAAATAAGAATATATATATTTACCTTAGTGAATACTTTTGAAACATAGTTCCATGTTATTTTAAAAATTATAAATCTTCTGTTGATGTTACAAATTACCTTTAAGAAATAATCTAAAATATTCATTCATATTCATTCTTTAATGGTTTTTGTTTAATGGAAGAGTTCATATTATAGTTGTTTATATTTTATAGGTTACATTACTTTTAATCCAAATTTTTTTCATGGGTAATGCTTTAGATGAAATGATTATGAAACTTGTATCTTTTTTCATAGGCTATGATATGATTACAGATTTATGAAACCCATTTAATTTTAAGGGATATGATATAGTTTTTTATGTTTTTTTACCACTTAGATGTATGATTTAATTATGAAATGGGTGGGGAAAATATCTCCCTTTAATTCATTTAGTATTGATATTAATCTCATGTGATTGAGTAATATGATCTTGAGAGTCATCCTTCACTACTAATATGTCAATGGGAGTGATCCATGACAACCAATATAATATGTGAAGTAAAATAATTATACTAATATGGCTATGGATATGAACCATTATTACAAATATGGTATGAGGAGTGGACCCATACTACTAATATGGTCATGGAAGCGATTCCTTGGGTTCTTTGGAAATTATATTATATGCTTTTCAGTTTTCCACAATTCCATGTTCTATTCATATGCTAGCCTTTTATAGATTATGTTCTTTATATCTGTATGATTCATCTCTTGTGAACCTAAAATCAATATTATGATATCTAGTATGAATGATATGTTCTTCCAATGTTATTCTCATGTTCCATAAACTTTTATTCATGTTATGATAACACATTTCCTTTATTTACATTTCTGAGCTTCTGAGGTCACCCATTTTCTGTGTTTCCATTACCCATATGATTAACATATATTTTCATAGATCTTATAATGGTGGATATATATATGAGTTATGCTGAAGATCATTCACCAAGATATGACATCTTTTCCATATTTCCAATGACACTAAACTAATACGATCCTTGGGGTTGTATTGTTGTAATGTACTAAGTATTCATATAAAATGTTTACATATCCATGTATGACAGGCCTGGGTATTTATAGTTGGTATCGAAAGAAAGGTTTATTTAAACATTGTAAACTAGGATGATAAAACATTAGTGAGGTCCCTAGTTATATTTTGATGCATATGTTAAGGGGTGTATTAAATTATAAGTATATGGAAGAGATTATATTTGAAATTTTGGTAAAAGATAGTGTGAGTGGTTTCCTAAAAATAAATCCATATATAGATAATACAAGTGGTTGTGTCTTGAGAAAATATGTATCAAGGGGTACCAAATCTGACAAGATGTTCTGGGCCTGAATCAGTGTATACTATCCTGTGTCATCAAGGTGTGCGGTACACCTGTTTTGACACTCTTGGGGAATATTCATTGAAAAATCACATACTCTTCCTAAACCATCATGCAATATTTAAAAATAAGTTGGCTATAAATAACCTATGATTACCATAGGGTTTGACAGATTAAAAAATTTATACTGATTAATAAATCCTATAATTATATATTTTTAGGAATATGTGGTTTTATCCATTGATAAGTAATGCTCAAACTATACATCTTGTATTAGTTGATAGAGGGAACCATATGGATCTGGATTAATGGTGAATGAGATGAAGAATTATCTGATGACCAGTCAAGTGGGATAATAACTACAGTGAAATATGTTGTAATCATGCCTAATTAATTTTCATAGAATATGATTAACTACTTATACCTTAACCAACTCTCTAACTCCACAAGTAATTTAAAGAAGGAGATCACTGAGTTTTCAGGTAATGTAGACCATGGATGAAATAAGATTTGGTTTCCTTTGTTTCAAAAATGTGAAAATTATAATATAGCTGAACGTCTTATAGGAACCATAATATGTTTTGACATTGGAAAAAATGACATGAAGCTAGTGACTATAAGGGAAAATGAAGATCATGGTTAATGAAATATAGGAAAATGTTGGCCTCTATAGGACATCATTGTGGGTTAAGTACCTTAACTATGGATAAAATGATCACTAGGAATCTCATTGACCTAAAATGAAATCTCATGAAGAGAATCAGCAAGGTGGTGTGAGTAAGGGTTACATTTCTGATTATGAAGATACTATAGAATAAATTTAAATGTAATTGGGAATTGTTTAATAGGATTATGCAGCCTTGAAAATGGAATATGGATGAAGTTTAATAATCAATGTCTGCATGTTTTTGGAAGGAAATATTATGTCATATTAATGATGAAATATACAATGATTTTTCTACTTATGTTTTCCACTCAATATTTAAAAATTTATGTTAATGTTCTTATTGGATAGTTTAAATGTTTTAATTATAAGGTGATATTTTGACTAAGATAAGTTAACCCATAATATGATCTTTATGTTATGATAATGCTTCAATGAATATGTAAATTGGATGGTACTTATTACCTTGTAACTAAGTAAGGACTTATCGATAGGTGGGTTAGGGTATCACTAATGAATTTTACATCATTTTTTCTATTTATAGAATAGATCCATTATACTTGAGAATAAAGAAACATTAATTTTTTTCAAATTATTTATGGTAATTAAGGTTATTTCCATGATTTAAGGGAATATATTATAAGGTTATTCACATGTTTGTAATGTGACAGAAAAGTGGTATATTGTGAGATATATTAGATTAATGTAAAGTAGATTTTTGACCATTTTATTATATTTTGTATTTACAACATTTGAAAGGATTATAAGGTGAACCATTCATTAAATGTTTAAGGTAAAAATAAGTTTAATTATTTTTGTATTGGTACTGTATTCAGGACCATTATTAAATGAATATTTAGTTATTAACCTTATCTGGAGGATCTCCGTCAAATTTTGGGAATACTATTCTTAAGGTTTTGTAATGTACATCATGTATATTTGTGACAACCGACCATGTCCATCATAGTTGTTGGTCTCAATCCCATGACTAACGTATGATATCTAAATCACAAAATCCACTAGCCTATGTAATTTCCTAGTCATTGTATGTTTTTTTATGAGTAATATTTAAATTAAAACTATATTCTTATGTTTTATGATTATAGATTAATGTATTAAACATGTTGATTTGTAATAATATTTATAGATGAACTGTTAAACTTTTATGTAATCTCTCATATTTTTTTGTTTATTTTAATTTAATATTATATGGAAAGAATTTGATACTAGGAACTAAGACAGAATGTGATTTCATTCCCCAGTATTCCCAGATTAAATATTTGAAATATATTATAGATATAAAATAACTTTTGTGAGTAGTTTTCTAGATGTAGTGGAATAACTCTTGAACTGGTCCTGATTCCATTAATATGTGGGAACCATTGCATTCAGAGCAACGGACATAATTTGGGTTAGACATAATACCAGTGGGCATGGATCATCTGTGAATGTTAGTTTCTAGGCATTTTAATGAAAAAAATAATATAATGTTTTATTTTATTTTATCATTTTGAAGCGACGTTGTGATGCGTTTTTTGTTCTTAAATAATAATCTTGGAATGAGACCATGGTTTGTAATTTATAACACTAGATAAATCCCAAGAAGCTCTAGAGATATCCTATATAATTTTCTTAATGGAAACCTATGACGGTTCTTGGATCGGAGGTCTGTGGGCGTCGTTTTGGATGAATCATCCCAACATTCGATGGGATCCATTCTTATTCAATGTGGTTTTTATCAACCTAAATTCTTGGTGTTCTTCATGTTATTTATGGTTTAAAAACAAATGACCATTGAACATTTTTTTTCTCGGTCAAATGAACCAAAATTGAAGATCTGACATCGGTCTGACTCAAGGGAGGAATAACTATTGTGTTTTTAGAATATCAAATGATGGTGGGTTCTAATTTAACATGATTAATCAGAAAAGAAGAATGGTGATGATCGTTATTATGAGTTGATTCAAGGGTCAAATTTTATTGATTCAATGATGGAGGGACTATAAGACTTTATATATCATGTCTCTTGAATAGGAATTGCAAGGAACAAAGGATGGAGCTACAGAGTAGAAGATGGAGCACGAACAATGATTTCTGGAAAATTCCACAGAACATGGCATGTTGTCTCGACTACATGTCATGTGGACCCCACTCAAAAAAGACTAGGGTTTTAGGATGGATAAAAGTATCACCTGACAAATGAAACCTATCACACAGCATGGAGACCCTTCCCCGAGATTCGGTGTGTATTTTGGGAGTTACATGACAAGGGTTGTATTACATGGCTTTCCTACGCTGTGTGTAGCCCACCACATGACCAGACCCAGAGATTATCCTCAAATTACCCTGTGTATAAGTACAAAGACTGTAGAACATGGGTTGACACCATGTTATGGCACATGATCAGATTACATTGGTGGACCGCGAATAGTAGGAAACAATGTGTGAGCCTTTCTATATTCCATGTATACCTCTTATGCATGACATGTTCTGATGACATATGTCATTGAATGCAGGTAATACCCAAGGGCATGTGACACATCCTGTGACCCTACTACACATTGTTAACCCCTTACAAAATTTCTTGAATCTCCATCCATTTAATCATGAAAATGTTTCATTAGGGATGGTGCCCTATCTTGTTCATATGAGGGATATTTGGTATCGTTTCCTTTTAAAAAGTGTATGTTCCGTTTAGGTGGATTTTACTTGCTATAGTCAAGAATATCATCTGGGAGGCCCAGTGTAAGATCCTATATTCATTATTTTGGCCAAAGTATTGTCTTGGTATCAGTGTTTAAAATCCTACCATATGTCAATCCTCTACTTAGAAGATGAATGTGGATGAGTCTTAGTATCACCCCATGGCCTTGATAGTGACCCTCATCTATGTGTCATGATCTTCGCCACACATGGAGTGAGTACTCCAAGAGAGAGTGTATCGTATCTCTCTTTATCTATATCAATGTATCTCTCTCATGATGGTTCTCGATGAACAATAATTCTCTTGAGGATGTCATCAATGCTATAATACTCAGTTGTGTGTGCTCCTGGATGAGTTTCTTTGTGGAATCTTTAGACATAATCTCTAGTATTGGTATATGGTAGTTGTGACTATCCTATAGACTACATGTTTGGGGTTGATTATATATGGATGTGATTTTATTATATTTATTGTATATATAATGGCATGTTTCTAAGTGGTTTCAGTATTTCCTACAGAGTATTATTATTATCACCCATACACGTGCTTTTCCCATATGTGTTGTGTCTTGGGCAGATGACTGACCTTTTAATAAAGTCTGGGGTAGACCATGTCCAGACAATGATTTGTGATTTTAGAAATTCCAAGGTGTTATTACAGCTTTGATTAGCAGTTCTAGGAAAAAAATTTACATGATGGACATTTTATTTTTTAGACTCATTCTTTTGGTGGGATTTTATATTGGCATGTTTTACTTTACTTCAAATTCATTTCTGTATTATACTATATTGGTTGGATTTAGTGTTATGCATGAATTTTATTACTTAGTGGTTTTATATATAGTTCAAAAACTTTGGGCTTGGATACGTGTGTTTGTGTGTGCATATAATTACATAAGGAATTCCTCACATGTTAGTGATTTGACTACTCGGTGCTAGTCACAAGCCTATGGCCTATTAGAGGTAGACATGAGTTGTCGCGGCATGTGCCACGCTAGGGTGAGTCAATATAGAGTTGTATCAAAGGTGTTCAGTTCTACCATATGGCCAATAGTATATGAGATTGGTTATGGGAAATATTTGTAAGAGTTTCTTGTTCGGATTATAGGTCAAGGAATCATGTGTTGGTTCGGGAAGCCGATGTATCCATACACTAGGACTCTGATAACCAATTAATTGAATATGTAAATGAGAACACTGGTTGAGGGAAAAATAATGGTAGATTCATAATATATGAATGGGATGTGTTTACATTTATTTCATGACTAAGATATCGAGATGCACTCATTCTATATGGTACATTGTGTTTCCTAATAGTATGTATCCGAGATGCATGCCATCTATTAATTAGTTTCTCAATCATGAGGATGATCCCCTCAGTGATGAGGATTCAGTACTGGGACCAGTTTCCCTAATGTTCCCTCAAGGTGGTGTGCCCACTATACCACCACCATTGGAGTAGCACATGGTACTTGCAATGCCAAAAAATTAAGAGTACAAGATGACTGTGCACCATGAGTTTTAGAGAAAGATACCCCTTAGGTTCCATGGAGATCCCAACCATCAGGCATCTAAGGATTGACTTGAGGGGGTGACCAAAGTTTTTCATCATGTGAGGAAACTAGTGGACCAGATGGTTATCATAGCATCAATCATTCATTAGGGTTCGGTATGGAGATAGTGGATTTTTACCACACAAACTCACAATGAGGATACTCTTTAGTGGGGGGTGTTTGAGCTTCACATTAGAGATGAGTTCTCTATGGTTACACTAAGAGAAATGTTCATACATGAACCTATTTATCTCTACTTGGGTGGAATGAAGGTAGATGACTATTCATCATGGTTCATCGAGCTATCCAAGTAGTATATTGATATGTTCAGGGATCAATACTTCACAGATAGGACCTTCAGGAGAGGTCTATGTTGGGAGATCTGATCAAAATTATACCTCTTGGAATTCCAACTTATGATGGAGTGATCAAGAGATATTTGGTGGCCAAGAGCTTCTTGAATGATTACATGAACCCAGTGACCATTAGCAATAGTAAGAAAGGTGAAGAGACCTCAGTAGTGGGGGGCGACGTTCGGAACATGGATCTTGATGTGGGAGACATTATAGGATGTCAATGTATAGGGGGACTATTTTTCATGGCACTTAGGCTAGATCCAGTCATTATAGGGTGATGCAATGCGACACATGCGATGGTAGGTCCCATCACTCTAGATATTTCCCAACTCGTCAATCTATTTATGGGGGATGATTGTTGGACCATATAGGCATATGCAATGAGTGGAGAAGGCATATCTGCCAGGTAGCATACATGAAAGAGGAGCAGGGAGAGAAGTAGGAGGTGTATGAAATTTTGATATACTACCACCTCTACCCCTAGGAGGTCTGCACAATTCATAGGAAGCTGGAGGAAATGATTGAGAGAAGATACATGCTATCAAGAAGTATGAACCAAGGACTACATGGATGATCCAAGGTATAACCATTGTATTTTTTTACCTTAGCATCCATACTTATAAACACTTGTTCAGGTCATTCTTTTCTCCCACATACCATGTACGAGACCTTGATATTTCAATAGAACTGTAGACTCAAACCTTATTCTTGGATACACCTATGGTAAGAGACTTTATGATCACACAATTGTCCCAATAGTTTGATCTAGCCCTTAGTGGTGATAGTTTTAGTCTGAACCACATTATGCCATCATTGGGGCCTTATGACATCATTCTTTTGATGGATTGGATTTCTTCGGTCCATGACCAGATTAAATATTTTAGTAGAATGGTTTTTTTGTGTTCATATTGGTGGTAATGGATTTACATTTTTGAGAAAGGGAATCCCATGCCGCATAAGATGGGCTCATGCATTGTTGGGTGAATCAGATCACTCATTAGTTGGCTAGCCTTACCCTCATAGTGGTAAATGTTATGAGTTTTTAGTTTACCATTAGTAGTGGAGGAGTAATCAGACAATTTTATAGAAGAATTTATAGGGATAAATCCCCAAAAAGAGATAAAATTCTATATTGACATAAGCCCTGAGATATCAATAATATCTAGAACATCATATTAGATGGCTCCTGCAGAGCATCTTGAGAAGAGGGTAGAACTGGAGGACTTGCAGAGGAATGGATTTCTGAGGACTAGTGTTTCCCCATGGGTGGAAAAAAAATTTATAAGATGGTAGACTATAGAATGGGATATTGATTGGATTAAAAATTCATGAAACATGTGATCATGAAAAATATGTATCCACTATAGAGGATCAATGACCTATTAATTCAGTTGAGAGGGGATGATGGTTCTTGAATGTTGACCTTCGATTAGGCTATAACCAACTATGAGAATGATATGAGAATCTTCACAAGCAAACTATTACATACTACTATAGTCATTAGGAGTACATGTTGATGACCTTTGGCATAAAAAATTTCTCCAAAAATTTTCATGTGGCTTAGTAACCAGATCTTTCAGAATTATACATGTTTGTGGTAGTCTTCATCAATTATATCCATGTGTAATCTGCATCTGAGGATGATAACATGAGAAACCTATTGATGGTTTTTTACGTACATACAGAGCACAAGATTTATGTGACACTTGAGAAGTTCCAATTATGGATTCAAGAGTTCCACTTTCTAGGACATGTTTTCTCAGTGAATAGAGTGGTAATGGACCCGATCTTGTTGTAGTCAATGTTATTATTGGAGCCACCTCATTGTGTGAAAGAGGTTCAGAGCATCCTAGGGCTAGAATGTTATTTCTGAATATCCGTAAGTAATATTAACAATATATAAGTTCATATGATTGATTTTAGCAGAAAGGGGTAGCCCTTCTTATTGACAGAGATGCGCCAAAATTATTTTCAATTGTAGATGATGATTTTCATGAGCACTCTGATCTTGAGATTTCCATGGGAGGGATTTGAGTACATAGTATTATACAATGTAATAATGAAAATAATAGGATTCATCCCTATTTCAAAGAAAGATATTATTTCTAATGGTTCATTGATGTTGAGACAACATGGGCAGAACTATGTGTCCCACAATCTTGATTTAGCAGTGGTTGTCTTTGTATTGAATATGTGGCGAAACTGCCTGATAGAAGAGATGTATAACATTTACCCAGGCCAAAAGAGTCTCAAGGATATCTTAACTCATAAGGATATGAATTTGAGATAGAGGATATTGCGAGATACCCTCCAGAACAATGAAATTGAGATTATTTATACACTTGGTTATAGGAACAGGGTGGAAGATTATCTCATCAGAATATTTAGTTAGCAGTTTTTGAATGGGGAATCATGTTATTTAAAATCATTTCAATTATCCATCTTGGATGGAGATGGATCATCTTATATCTATTTAATGGTTTTCACCTACATACTCAAACAACAAGCTAGGGATGAATAGAATGGGCATACGAACAACATGGCCATACATGCTTAGATGTCCACAGGCCATGCACTAGATGGATATTCACATTCAAGGGAGTATGGTGTCCTTATCTATGGAAGAAAATTTTTAGTATAGGCATCACCGGAGGAGGATCTATGGGAGTTTCATGTATCCCCTTTTGCAGTACACCATGATGTGGAAAAGATGCATCATGACCTCCGACATCAGTTTTTGTTGATCGTGACGAAGAATGAGGTGAAATAGTTCATTTCTCAATGCATTATGTTCTAGTAGGTGAAGGCTAAGAACCGGGTTCTGGCTGGTTTAACTCAACACCTTGAGGTTAAAAAATTGAAGAGGGATGAGATATAAATTAACTTCGGGATGGGTTTACCATGTTTTTCCCATGGGAAAAGATACCTTATGTGTGATCATTGAACGACTCACCAATTCAACCCACATCCTACCTTTCTCGGAGATGAGTTCAGTAGATATATTGTAACACGTCTAAATTCAATATTTAGTTTGAATCCATAGAGTCTCATCAATAATAGTTTTTGATAGTGATGCATGTTTCACATAACTGTTATGGAATTGATTATAGGAGGTGTTTGAGACTCAGTTACACATGAGCCTAGTGTTTCATCCCTAGACATATGGATAGATAGTGGAGACCATTTGGGTTCAATAGTATTATTTGTTTGATTGTATCTTGGAATTCTGTTGTAGTTGGGAGGAAATCGTACCATTTCTGGAGTTTGAGTACGATAAAAGCTTCAACTCCACTATTTGTATAGAACCATTAAAGGCTCTATTCGGGTGACCCTGTAGGTCACCACATTGCTGGACTGACCGTGGAGAGTCAATATTCATGATAACATAATTCATGTGAGCTAAAATTGAGAAGGTTCATATCATCGAAAAACATAGTAAGATTGCATACAACCAACAGAAATATTATGATGATAGAAGATAGATACCTTTGAGTTCAGGGAAGGATACAGTGTCTCCCTTTATCTCACACCTTGATGATGGTTTAGAATATTTTGAAAAGGTGTAATGTTATGTTCGAGGTTTATTGTCTATTTTTAGATCCTTCATAGAGTTGGTGAGTTGGAATACCACTTATATTAACTTTATAGTTTGACCAAGTACATGATGTATTCTACATTTCATAGTTGAGGAGGTACATACATGACTCATTTCCAGTTCATCAAATGGGGTGAGATGGACGATGATAGTGAAGAAAAGTTTTATGAATACCTTGTTTAGATATAGGATTAGTATGATATGATCCTTATTTTGTGAGTGATTCCTTTAGTGAGTCTCTAGTGGATGCATAAGAATCATCATGGGAGAACATGGGAGCGGGAAGATCAAATGAGTTCAATGTAAGAAAATCTTTTTATGGCCACTATATTTTGGTAAATTGGGGACGTAAATCGCCAATGTGGGGAGAATTTATTATCCTGTATTTTTTCATGTATTACTTTTAAATATAAAATTGAACTAATTCGTCATTGGGAGATGATACCCTGTGCGATTCTGAGACCTGGTGTTCCCGTAATTAATGTTTAAAATATATTACAAATTTTGTGTGATAATTCTTCCAAAAATAATGGAATTGATCCAAAAAAGGTGCTTGCATCCAAAATCCAAGGGAAATGTTGTGTTCAATACAACTGTTTTATGATAGGTGAGTCCTAACGCTAGCTAGCGCTAGTGGAATGTGAATGCTAGTTTTTTGATGTTTTGAAAAATAATACAAATTAATGATTTATTTTATTTTAATATTATTCAGGGATTTATAGATGTATTTTCTATTTTTTATAAGCATCTTTGAAATTGATACTGGTTTATAATTCATAAACCTAGAGAAATCCCTTGATTCTCTAGAGGGAACCTAGAGAATTATATCAATGGGAAAAAATAAAGGTTCATTTATCAGAGTACAATAGACCCCATTCGTGATTAGTATATCCAAAAACAATGACACAGAGATAAAACCTCTACAGTGAACAATCCAACTTAGAGGTAGGGCATGTTATTTTCATTTCTTCTTCCTTATTCCTAGAATTGACAAATAATGTAGATCAACCCACGAACAGGTTGTCCTAGGGGTTGATAGTTCATGTTGGAGGGTTAGTATGCAGTAATTTGGGGATGATTATATAATTTTTGTTATCTTGATCATATTTATGGAATGGATCTAGGAAGGATCATAAATGTTCAAGCTCATTCCATGTATTATTCCATGCAGTTTTAATCTAATAAAATTCTCCACTTTCTTTTTGGTTTATGAACAAACTATTGTTACACCTTCATTTTAGGGTGATACAATCTGAAATTGAAGATAGGACATCAGTATGACTCTATGAAGGTGCAATGTTGGTTTTGATAGTGGGTCAAATTATAGTGGGTGCTGAATGTTCATTATTCTTAGGAAACAATGAATGATTTCTATCTAGATTTTGGAGTTGATTCAGGGATATAATCATACTGATTTGGTGATTATGGGACTATACGACCCAAAAAATAAGATGCATGGAAAAAAATGACGGTTTTAGTAGTAGAGAAGGTGATGGAGCATGACCCAGGTTTTTGGGAAAATTCTACAGAACACGGCGTAGAGGCAGGACTACACAGCGTGTGTCCCCACTCAACAATGGATAGGTATTTGGGAGGTAGATATGTATCACATTGCATGTGACCCCTATCATAGGGTTTGTGGATCCTACTATGAGACACAAAGTATATATCAGGAGGTACATAGATAAACAGGGTAGTACACGGCTCGCCTACAAGGTGTGCACCCCACCACAAAGCCAGACCTAGATAGGATATCTGGGTTACACAGTATTCAGGTACAAGGATAGGTGAACATAGGTTGACATCATATACTGAAACATGAAAATAGTAAATGGGTGGACCCCAGATAGTAGGATATGGTGTGTGATCCTTTCTACACTCCATGTATACATATTCTCTACGACATGTTCTAATCACGCGGTCCGTTGAATATGGAGAGAACCTGGGGTCAAGGAACACTCTGTGTGAGCCTACTACATGTCATGTACCCCGACAAACATGGCTTGAATATTGTGTCCACCATATCTCATACATGTTTCATTAGGGTTGTTTCCCTTTCTCAAACCTCTAATGTTTAGTTGTTATCATTTCCGATTCACATTAGTATATTCCCTTAAGATAGATTTTGTTGGATGTAATCAGGAATCTATTTTAAGAGGCTCATAGTAGGATCATGTATGAATTTTTGTTCCCTAAAGGAAATATTGGTCTTAGCACAACCCATCCTACTGGACGTCGATCCTCGGTCTGGAAGGTGAATTCAGATGAGTTGTGGTATCACCCCTAGCACTGGAAGTTATCCTCCTCTATGTATTATGATCATCCCCACTTGTAGAGTTAGTACTCCTAGATCAAGTGTATCATATATCTATTAAAATCGATCAGTGTACCTCTCCCAGGACATTTCCTAAAAAACAATACATCTCCTTTGGATGTCATTATTTCTAATAGAGTTAGGAGTGTGTGCTCCAAGATGAGTTTTTTTGTTGAGTATTTAGTCTGAATCTATAGTGTTGGTATGCAGTAGTTGTGACATACATCTAGACAATGGGTCATGGTTTAATTATATATTGATATGTTATTGTTAAATGTATTGTAGAAATATACTACTTACAAATTACTGCACCTTTACATTTTTTATTGAATAATTATTTTTGAGTGTCCAACTGACTATTTTTATACTCACCCCTGCACGGGCATTTCCCATATGTGTCATGTCTGGTGCAGACGAGCGACCTTTTGATGGATCCCAGGGTAGACAAGGACCTGATATTGATTTGCAAGTTCAGATCGGCCAAGGTGTTCCTACATATTTGAGCAAATTTCCAACTACCTTTTTGTTTATAGGATTGAATTTTTTGTTTTCAAACTCCTTGTTTTGGTGGTCTATTATTTTGGCCCAGTTTACATTAATTTAATTTACATTCCCTATTTTACACTATTGGTTGGTTTTAGTGGTCTGCATGAATTTTCTTCTTTAGTGGATTTTTACATTTCAGCATTATCAGTATTGGAGAGGTGTGAGTGCATACAGTTACATAGAAAATTACTTCCATTTTAGTAATATGCTTACTCGGTGCTAGTCAACATGCCCTGGCCTATTGAAGGCAGGTTAGGGGAGTCATAACATGGGCCCCTCTAGGATGGGCTATGACAATTTCCTTATTTAAGAGCCTTATGATTTTCTAAATGTGTATTTTAGAACATCATAAATTAAAGATAATTTTTTGACATCCATTACATAAAGTAATTGATGAATTAGAAATTGATAAAAGAACTAAAAAAGAATCAAATTTTTTTTATTTAAATATATCATGAATTTTAAATTCCATATATCAATGGTAATTAAAATAATTACTCAATATTTGGATAATAGTAAATTGAAAATATGTTGTCCGGAAAAATTAATTTTGTTGAATCGATGGCCTTTTGTATTATCATAGATTTATGACTTTGAGTCTCTCATGATTTCTTTGTTAATTAACTTTTTTGTGATAGATAACCTCAATAAATCCATATAAATATTTATTCATTTCCTCTATGTCAAATCTTCACTCCCAACCTATGTTATCCTACGTAGAAACAAAGTTATATGTTATTTCAGGTAACCATTACGGTCTCAAAGTTTCCTTTTAATGTATGTTTTAATATTCATTATTATGAGGTCAATTTCAATGAATGAATCATTAATTTATTATCCTTGGGTAACCGTGACTAATGTTTTTGGCAAAATTGATTTTAGGGTTGTAGAATGTCATATCCTATGATTTTATGAATTATTTTTCCCCGAATTAATTTATTATTTTGATATTTTGAATTTCATGTGAAATTGTAAAAATGTATATATATATATATAAATACATTATAACACAATTTTAAACAATCCTTTCACATGCCACATACATGGATTGTGCTACCCATAATAACAACTTGGCGTATGTTACACAGAACAACTAGTTTTTTTGAATCATCATTTTATTATTATTTTTTAAATGATATAATTACAACCTTGACATTTTACATTGTGATTTGAATATTAATAACTAAGATTAGATTTTTTTTATAATAGTTTTATAGAAACAAAACATATTGAAAATAAAATATATTTTAATGGGTAATGTCATTATATATTTGAAAATGAATTGAATTAGAATTGATGCCCTTCTGTAAAAAAATAAAATTTAATTTTAGACACATAAATAAATTTAATTCAGTACTATAATCCTATTTTTTATGTATAATTATATAATTATATTAGGGTGAATATTTAGTATTATTTAGGAATCATCATTTTTTGGATGAATAGTGAAAAATATTTCTTTTAGGTCAAAAATAGCTTCATCATTTCAATAATTATTAATGTTAAATTATATTTTAAAATTTTCTAAGGTCACATTTGATCAATTATACATATATATCTACAATTTAGTTCATTATTAACAATATCTCAATGAATTATAATATAAAAATATTATAAACTTTTGATCTTATTTCTACATTAAAACCCCTTAATTTTGTCTCATCTGTGGGATTAAAATTAATCATTATTTTTCTTCATTTGTGATATGAATTTCCAAAAAATGACACACACCACTATAATCTGTTTAATATTTGGAGTGTAATAATATCAACATAATTTTTTTACCACAAATATTTGCAAAAGTGATTAAAATCAATCGCATTGAATAATTTCAAATTATGATTAATTATGGACTAATATTTAATCGTAGGGGACCAAATAAACAATAAACTTGTTAAAACCCCATTTTATCTCCATATTTCATCTATAAATATTCAATTACTGATTTTTATTGTGTATTATTACTTTTTTTATGTAATAACATGTGAACATGTAATTTATTTTAAAAAATTATAAGTGAATCATTTTCCTTCCCTATAAATGGTCTCCTCCTATCCCACATCCTCACACATCTCAAAAATATTATGTTCTACCAATATATGCACAATACACTTAAAAATATCCCTCCCTTACTCTTATAATCATTCCATTTGGAGGATAGAAATCCAAGGAATACTTTTGGAACAATCCAAAATGAGTTACCCGAGTAAGAGGTAATGCCTTCTCTCAACCCATTTCATTTATTTGCCTTCTCCACCCCTCCAATCTCTTTATTGCATGAATTTATGAAAACATAATTATACTATATATTCTAAGATATTTTTAAGAAAATGATTTTACGTAAACATACACACACCTCAATATAAAGGAAATGGACATATCATTTACATGTACAGTGAAGTACCTCCACACTAAATGACGATTTTTCAATTTTACATACCTCCTATCATGGTAGAAATTTTGAGGGACATTATGTTTATATATGTTATATAGTATATTTATTGTTTATTTTTAATTATTTATTCCTTTCAAAACATGTATCGTTTTTACGTTTTTTTGTGTTAATACGAAAAGTCCTTTCGAGGAAGTGTGAACTACCACTCCTTCAAAGTGATGTGATTCATTCACAGACTACATGGAATGTATTAGTTATCGGTTTAGTGAAACTATATGAAATATATGATATAATAAATCATATAATTTAATGATATATATATATATATCATTTACTTATTTAAATAAGAAAAAAATGAAAACAGTGTTCATGCGTCAATACGACTTATCTTCCCCATGAATGGTTTATTCCATTACATAATATTATATATTATATATTATTATAATAAAAATAAAATGAATATACATGAAATTTATATAATTTTTTACATTCTTTATTTATGATATAAGTTAATGGTCCAACAATATAAAAAATTATGACACATACGAAGAACAAAGTGAATATAACTCAATGTTAATTCTTAACAGTGGATGGAAACAATAGGATATTGTAGGGACATAATAAAACTATATATGGAAATATATATAATAATATGGGTCTCGTAAAATATGTATAATACATTTATATTTATTATAAAGGTTTTTTAACAAGTACGATGAGTGTTAAGACACAGGGTAAGGGGATTTCATCTCATTTTTAATTTCCATGAGATATATGTTATGTTCTCCATTCATTACCTTTATATTGTGTATAAACTCCCATAACATTATTATATGTAAATTATAAATATATTTATGGGTATTAAAATATTATTTCTATGATCTTTCTTTCATGGAGTTTATGTTTCCAATGATACAAAATCTGTAAAATATTTTTTTCTTAATTTTTATTTCTTGGATACTCGTGTATTGTTATGAAAATAAAAAGATTTTCGTGGTGTACGTATATATTTTTCATGTTATATCATGAAAATAACTATTTTAATAATAGTTTTGAGCTTTAATTAATTTCATTTTCCTATGGGTATTGTATGATCCCATGTTACCCAGTTATAATAGTTTGTTGACACCATCACATCTATTTTCAAGATTTATTATGTTTATTCATCCATTAAAAATATATTATGATCGTTCTCTAACGAAAAAGTTTAAATTTTATTCTATTAATTTTATTCATTATATATTCATGTATTTGTACCATCTTTTTAATCTTTTATATATAAGATTGTTAACAAATTATTTTTATGAAAGCCCGATATTACTGTCCCTTCAGTCAGAAATCAATGTTTTATAAAAAATGGTTCTAATAATATTATATTATTATTTTATAATATTTAAAATAATTTTTTAATCCATTTTTTATTTTTACAATTTTTTCGAATGAATATATTTTAAATTTTATTAATAAGGAATTTCCCTATCCTCTTTAATATGTAGAAGGAATGTTCTTTTTACCTCGTAGGACCTGTTCGAATTCACCCACCAATAATACTTTGATGATTCCTTTTGATTTATCAAAGGATAATTTTAAAGAAAATTTTTTTGTGTAATTTTTAAGAAAAATTGTTTTCAAAATTTTTTCTATATTCTTTTATAACTTTTTAGGGAAAAATATTTTCAAAACGTTTTCACATTTATTTTATATGTTTTCAAGGAATTGATTTTTGAATGATTTTCATACCTTATTTATATGTTTCAAATATATTCTTAATGACACAGGCTTCAGAATTTTTTCTTGGTTATTTTTTATTTTTTAACGAAAATCTATTGTCACTATTTTTTCATGATCTCTTTATATGCATTCAATGAAAAAAACATCAAAATGTATTCAAATATGTTTTTTATAATATTTCAATTTTCTTATTAAAAAAATGGTTTTTCGAAAAAAAAATTATATTCTAAAGAGACTTTTCAAAGAATAAAATACATTTTCATATGTAAATATTCTCAATATATATTACCTATTTATTTTGAATTGAAGAAATCATCTATTGATATTACTCATTCCCATCTCAAAAATAATCCAAAATTTCCATTCATATGATTTCGTAATTACATTTCGTTTTAATGGAATGAGCCTTATAAAAATTGTTTATTTTTCAATGTTTATATTTTTTTGAAACCCTCTTCTCTTAAATGGTTAGGATTATGAAGAATTGATAATGAAACCTGTATCTATTTCCCCATAATAAAATATTATTACATTTTTTGATACACATTTCATTTCATGAGTTATGATATGATTGTTTATGTGTTTTTGGAACATGTTTGTATGATTTAATTATGATATTGGTGGACCATATATCTCCCTCCAATGAAGTGGGTAATTATTTATATCATATAAGAGAGACTAAGATGGTTTTGGGGGTAAACCTTGACTACATACCATTAGAATTAACCATGACTACAAAGATGGTATGAAGAGTGATCTCCAACTGTTAAGATGTCCATAGGAGTGAACCATTACTACCATGATTGTATTGGGAGTGAACCAATACAAATAATATGGTATTTTATGTGATATCTTAGGTACTATAGAAATCATATAATATGATTATGTGTTTTCCACAATTCTGTGTTTTATTCCTATGAGTTGATTTCATGGATTCTGTTCTTTATTTCCTTTGGATTCATGTCATATGTAATTCCAGTCGTTATTGGGATATATAATATATATGGTAGGATCTAAAAATATTATGCTCATGTTCCATATCCTTTTTTTCATGTTATACTTACTCATTTCCTTTATTTATTATATTGAGCATCTGAGCTCACCCTTTTCTTATGATTTATTTCCTTAGGTTAGGAAGAAATGTTTTAGGTAGAAGTACTATAGGTGATGATCATTATGGGAGATGTTGAATATCATTTACTAGGATATAATACTTTTCATCTACTTTTTCAACACACAAAACTAATATGATCATCAGGTAGGTATTTTTTGTAATATACTAATTATTCATCTAAAATGATGTAATATCATTTTCTGTTATGATTATGTTATTATTTCTTATATTGTTTATGAATATCCATGTAAAATGATATCTTGTTTATATGCTTAAATTAATATCCTTTTATTTCTATAATTTTTTTTATGTCATATACACGTTTCTAAAGTAAAATATGCTTCACAATGTTATTGAATTGTATATGGTTTAAATTCATCTAATAAAAATGAGGTATTGTGTAATGTAAATATTAGTTTCTATTGTGTCATTTAAAAAATATATGTATGATCCTAAATATAACAACTAATAAATTATTTCTAACCATGTGTGGTATATAAATTAAAAGGGAATAAATCAATAGGATCCAATGATATATGTGAATAAAATAATCATTAATTGGAAATTTACTTGATCATATTCAATCATGACTATACCCAATAACAATATACTACCTATAATGAGGAGTATAACCATGAATTTTTTATGTGTTACATAAAATCCATAATTAAAAATAATAACCCTCCATAGTGATTGGAGGGTGGATTAAATGACCTGGGTAGTAAGTCAATTTAGTGGAAGAAAATCATGCAATTATAAGAATAGTTTTTTCAAATATGTTCATTTAAAATATTGTTTTTGTTCATATATAGAATTATTATATATATTTACATTGTTGTAATGTAGTAAAAATATAAATAACATATCTAAAAATGAAATAAGAATATTATTAGAAAATAATATAGATACATATATATTATAAAAATTAATAATAATAGTATTCAATTATGAAATGATATATATATGAATTTTAAATAATGATTTTAAATATATTTGGATTATTGAAATTGAAATATAGGAAATATTTATTTTATTTTAATTTATTTTTCCTATGTTTATATTGTATAAAAGTTATTTTTTTAAGAATTTATTTATTATCCAAATTGATTAAATTTAAAACATTTATTATTCTATTATATATGAAATATAATGTTTCCATCATTTTAATTATTAATTGATTTCAAATAATAATAAGAAAACAAAATTATAGAAAACAATATTTTTTAGTAAACCAAATGTTGTATTATATATTATTTTATCATTTCAAAATGAAATTTAAAAAATTTAAAAAATGTTTTAGAAAATAATTACTTCCATTTTATATTTTTTATTACAATATTAATTAATCATTATTATTTTGGTCTTTTCTATAAAATTATTTTTATGTTATGGATTATAATTTTATATTCAATAATTAACATGATATTTATGGAATTAGTAGTATATAATTAAGAATATGAACTTAATAAAAACTATTTCGATGGAGAAATATTTATTTAATATCTTGATTTGTTGTCTTTATAATGTTTTTTTAACTTATAATCCCATAGTTGAAATTTTATAATTTGTGTAAAATATTCCAAAAAAGTAAATTTATAATAATAAATTATACATAGTGTAACATCCATTATCCTTTCACACTTCCACATGGATATGAAAAGTTTATTGGTATCCCTCAATAAGTCCTCAAATGTTAGGTGCTTCTAATTAATAATGGGAAATTATAGAATATAGTGGAGGTAATATAACCTATAGTATTGAGTTGTAATAACAATGGTATAAATAATTATCATTGTAACTGAAAATAGTAGAAATAATAAGACATATAAAATGAATATGAAGTAGGATGAAAAATAACAAAATAATAATAATCCATGCAATTTCAAACTAAAATGTATCAATATTATATTATTAATTTCATACTGATAAATTATAATGATGACCCAAAAACACTAAATACGCTAGACCGAAATCCCACATTTCTCATTTCATCATTATCTAACCCATACAACATGAAATATCATAAATATTTTGTTTTTATTTTTCATAAACATGAATCCAAAAAATATATTAAGGTACCCAATGATAGCCTTAAGAGGGTGCGGGTAAAAATAAGAACCTTGACATGATTGTGTCCATACTAAACCATTGTGATAGAAATTACAAGAAACAAGTCATAATAAGTAATTATTTAATAAATAAATAAAACAAATAAAATAAACCTACCAACCCATGAGTTCTAGTTTTACACCTAGGGTGAACTAATCTTAGTTTTTCTCAATGTTAGATGTATCTGCCATGTGGTTGTCTTACTGTACCGGGAAAGATCTCATGTACCATGTCTGAGGAAGCACAACTATTGTCCTTATTAATTCCAATACTAGATTCTCATACATATTCTCATGAAGCAATAAAATTCCAAGGGAAATTTAACAGTATCAAACAGGTCTTTAATTGAATTCGTAGGTAGAGGAAAGTTATGTCTTCTCATGTGCATGTAATATGGTGTGAATCTCTTCTCAAGTGGATATTTCTCTTGTTCCAAGATGAAAAAATGTTTCCAAATCACAATTAAAAGATGTATAATCCCTTTAGAATTCTATCATAAAACATATAAAAAATAATTCCATGTATTATTATAATCAACATTCATATCACATGTCAAGTTCCATAATTTATCTCTTTCTATTAACTTGGATTTTATTATTAGTTTGTATATTCTATTATGACATGAAAAATAACTAAAATAAAATGATTTGATTCTTCTTTTCTTCTCAAAAAATTTTCCATTCTCCAAAATTGAAAATTATCAATTCACGTTGATAAAAATATAACAAATATTATTAATACTAATTCATTTTAACACCATAAGATGGAATAGTGTAATGGTGTCTATTTGCCTGATCATAATGAAAATTGTCCATATGAGGTCCAATTAGTTCTTTATTACCATACATATGATAAAAAAGTTAATTAACAGGTTATTTAAGTCTCACATAAGGTTTTGTAGACCTCCCAAAGTTATTGAACAAAAATAAATAACTAGAAATAGACAATATGGTATTGTTTTTAGCCATCCAAATTAATCATACAATCAATGAAACATCCATAATAAAGAACATGTATATTCAAATAAAGTGGTAGGAAAAAATGAAAGCCTATATAAATAAAAATCAATATAAAAACCCTTAGTCAACAACTTATTAGATATCACACAACCATAAAATTGGATTATGGAATGAATAATAAAATCAATGTGATGTATCTCTAAAAATATCAAATTCTATATCATGATTTCATGATTCTAATGAATCAGAAAAAAAATTGAGTCCACATAGGGTTTGAGATAGACTATTTCAAAATTAAATTTTCACGGTTCAAGTGTTTTTTTAAATAATTGTTCTTAACGAAATCCTATTTTGAATCACATTCATGTCATGTATTGAACATATACCAAAAAACATGTCTTCTTATATAAAAAATAAATTGATCAAAATATTAACAATCTCTCAGAAATTCAAGACATTACGATCATTTACATGATAGATATATTTCATAGATTGTTACTAGGGATGAATACATGTTTTTACAAACAAATTGACATGTATTTGTCTTGTAGGAAGAAGCCACTAAATATTCCTATATAAATACCAAAAATACTTCAACTCCAATTGAGCCATATTAGAATCCCTTTCTGACCATAGACACATTTTATAGATAAAAAATATTTATAAAACCATACATCAACTAATATTATGTATTTTCACAACATTTTATCTATATAACCAAATTAAACGTGACTACTAAGGTTAAAATGAATAATTAACTAAAATTGGATTGAGAAATAAGAACAATAGGGGATTTAAAGAAGAACATTGGATCTTACAACCTACCCCTATAATACACCACATGCACATGTTATGATAACCATCACTTTGGGGAATCAACCAACATTTCAATCCATTTTTTATTCATAACACATTTCCTTTCTTAATTGACATGTTGGACACACCCATGTTACCACAACATTCATACTACAAGAAAATTATTTCCCATGAGATAGTTAACAATATGATCCACAATCCATACCAAATTATCCTAAAATGATGCATCTATACCATTATCCACATCATATATTTCTACCACATGAAAAGGGTTTATATGAAATAACCAATATAAAGATACATGGAACAAATAGTTCATTAAACCATTGTAAAGAAGAATTGATAATAAGTCTTCCACTAGACTGACCATTTCCACTATCTCAAAAAGCATGAAAAACACGCACAATAACATTCAATATTTCTAAATATTGAATTTTTTCCAACCTAGATGAAACTAGAATGAAACCATTACAACCTGCTACGAAATATGGAGGTCATATCCCCTAGATGGTATATGATTTTTTACATTCGTAATGTGAATACAAATGGATTATTGATGAAATGAGCCTACAAGGATATATCGTTCACAAGACTAGGTCATGGAAATGATGAATCACATTCCACTAACCAAATAAATTGTTAAAATGAGTTAATGGACATAATATCCTCAAAAGTAATCGTGTGGATAGATTCCATAATTTTTATTTGTACATAGATTTGTTGAGTTAAAAATATATATATATTAGACAAACGAAATCCATCTCAATGGATGGTAAAATATCCACAATAATCTAAATTATCTAGAACAATTTTCCTTGATTCTGATGCTAATTGGTTGTACTCATAAGAACTAGAATCCATTAGACGTATGAATACACATCCAGAACCATGATGACAACTGAAGATCTCTATCAGAATTGATATTCTTTAGAACACTATTTAGTAAAATGATATCCCTCGTGTAAAGACCATGATGATGACCAATGGTCGTAGTGCCCCTAATAGGAATTTACGGATACAATCATCAATTAATTTACATCACCGATAATAAATCATTTTTATGATGTCTCTTGGGTCATCCCAATATAAATTTTATATTGAAAATAATCCATTTCTATTTATGTATGGTATGAGGCTATAAATGTGCACCTAGAATCTTGTTCTCAGCTTTATCCTATATACATGTGAAGAATATTGATATAAATTTTACAACCTACTATTTCATTTATGACTACCACTAAAATTTATATAGATTATGATAAATCATTGTTATCTCAATATGTACATCCAATCTAGATGTGTGAAATTATATTATCTTCTCCTCATGGGAGCCTATAAAAACCCATAATATTTCATACATATGAACAACATAAAAACTAAAGAGATATAACCCTTGTGGTGACTCTCCACAATATAAGATATACCATAGATAAAATCATTATCATCATATAATTTCTCAATAATGATCTGATCGTAATGAATATGTAAAACAATTGTGGATATTAGAGTTACTCATCCCTTGGACTTTCCAACCACTATATGCTATTATATAAAATATTCCATCACCTTTCACAAATCGTATGATGTTTAAACTACCTCTATCTACATCTTCTAACTCATTGAATCATTAATGATGTTTCACTTTCTAGGCATATAATCCATCCCGAGGTAGAAATATTGTAGTTACTCTACCAACCTCATTTACCCAAGCTTCATGTCCCTATAAGATTTTTTTTGACTAAGGCTCTTGTAACATCCTGGACCCGGGTGCCACACAATGGGTGCCCTGAGCCTAGTTCGCCACGTGACCTCAAGCGCATTTCCCCAAATTCCAGAGGATGCTGACTAGCAGCGAGGGCCCAAGACTGATTGTGGGGAAACTATGCCCTCATTTTCCAAAGTGTAGCGCAGCAGAATACAAAATAAACATACAACAACAACGGAAGTAGTAAACCATACACATCTGAAATAAACTACAGTAGTGGATATAACCAGCAGTATATAAATGATGAATCTATATGTTTCAGGTTCTAAGAAAACAGTCAGAACATGTTAAAATCATTACAGTACAACAAAATACATAGTACATCAAAATAAGCAAAACAGCTGGAAGCGGCATCGTGAGCCTAGGCTCGGTCCCATGCCCTCCAACTCCTCAGCAACATTCAATTACCTGTATAGGAACTCTTTCCCCTATCTACACCTTCACCAATGTAATCTTTTTGGGCCGAAAAGTGTGACCCAAACAGGGTGTGAGAAATATATCTTAGTAGGAACCCACCAATGGCCCATGCCCAACTGCGTGCTAACATGCACCAATAATGTGAAATTGTAAAATTCAATAAAGTAAGCAGTACACAAAAGTAACCAACTCCTAGTTATATTTCCATTTTTATTATTCATTTAATCTATTTAGTATAAGAAATCATCACAATGCATTTCTAGTAAACAACTAGTGTCCTCAGACACATAAACTCCTACCCTCATGTAACGAGTATCCAATACATGATTCTACCCTCAGGCATAACAATGTTTTCCCTGAGGCGTAGGTAGTGTCGCCCACAGGCACAGAATCAGCTGCCCACAGGCCCGAAAGAAGTTTCCCTCAGGATGAAATAACTAATGCCCATAGGCTAAATAGTACAGTGCCCACAGGCGAATCAGAACTACGCCCTCAGGCTAAAAAGGTAACAGGGCCATGCCTAATAGATCAAAATGCAGTAAGCAGGCAATTCCAATCAAGTAAATTCTACAATTACTACATTAAATGAATACCCTCGGGTATCCTGGCCAAAGAGCTAAACAGTGAAACACACCCTCGGGGTGGTCCTGGATCCAAGCAGCGATCCCACATAGCATTTTTCACAATTTCATTAATTACCTATACAATTCTAGGTACTCAATAAATCCATGGCCTCAGCCACACGACACTTAAAATATGGGTTCTTAGCTCAAACATATGCAAAAATGCAGGCAAGTTCGAAAATAAACACCAAGACACTTACCTTATATGACAACAAACATTATACCCGAACGCCGACTCTAGAAACACACAAGAACAGTGTAGATCTGATGGAGAAGAGAACCAATTAAAACGTAAATAACTCCTGTTAGGAGAAGAATTGGTATGAATCATCCAAGTAGGTGGATGCCCTTACCCGTGCGGTTCCAATGGGATCGTCCGAGTGGGAAACCGATTCCAAACGAACACCTGGTGGATCTTCAAAGGTCCGGCCTCCTCCTTTGGATCCAAATCGTCTCAAGTGTATCCTATGCAAAATGAGGAGGCTACTGCCTATTTTAAGCCGAAAAAACAAAGTACACTGCGTTTAATTTTGAGTACACGACATGTACTTCCTTCATTTAACTATTCCTCTGGCGGCACCACCACACTTTTCATCCGTTGAAGGGAGTACATAGCATGTACTCCCAAGTACACGGCGTGTACCATCGCCCAGTTGTCAGCTGCTCCACTGCCTTACTATTTACGCCTGCTGACTGACTACATGGAATGTATGTACCACTACACGATGTGTACTCAGTTCCTACACCCTTTGTCGCCGGCATGGCTACACGCCCCGTGTACCCATTCCATACGGCCAAAAGTATACGGCATGTGGACAAGTACACGGAATGTAATTACTAAAAAATTAGGATTTTCCCCATTTTCCATATTTTTCTCAAAAACACTTAAGGAAAAGGAAAGTGAAGAAACTTGTACCTCAAAACTCTGAACCGGGTTCTTACAAACTTCCCCCTTATATAAATTCGTCCTCGAATTTCCCTTCCAAGTTTGGTGAAGATAAAGCTCAGAACAACTCTGGACACTAAGAACGTACGTCGGCCTCCCACTCCCAGGTCTCGTCCTGAACTTGGCCATGTTGCCATAGAACCCGTACGAGAGGAACTGACCGGCCTCGGAGAACCTTCATTCTCCAATCAACAATACGGATCAGATGCTCCTCAATGGATGCATCATGCTGAAGCTCAACCTCCTCTGTCTGAAAGGTGTGAGACGGGTCTGAATGGTAGCGACACAACTGAGACAGGTGGAAGACATCATGCATGGCTCTGTACCACTGCGGTAACTACAACCGATAGGTAACCATCCCGAATCACTCCAGAATATCAAATGTCCCACATACCTCGGTTAAATCTTACCATGTCTCCTGATCCTCTTGTGTCCCATCCTCAGTGAAACAAGCAAGAAAACCTGATCCCCGACCACGAAATCCAAGGGTCGTCTGCGGTGATCAACATAATCTTTCTGAAGATACTGTGTGGTAGCCATCCATTTTCGAATCAATTGGACCTGCTCAGATGTATCTTGCACGAGCTGTGGTCCCCGTAAAGCTGCCTCACCTGCCTCTAACCAGCACAAAGTTGATCGACATGACCTACTATATAAATCCTTGTATGGTGCCATCTAAATAATTTATTGGAATCTATTATTGTAGGCAAACTCGACTAAGGGTATATGCTTCTCCCAAGATCCCCCAATGACTAGGACCCATGCATGCAGCATGTCCTCTAGCACCTGTATCGTACACTCTGACTGGCCATCTATTTGAGGGTGGTATGTTGTGCTCAGAAGCACCTGTGTACCTAGTGCCCTCCGAAAACTCTACCAGAAACAAGACGAAAATCAGGCATCCCTATCAGAAATGATAGAATGAGGGACCCCATGAAGACATATGATCTCTCGGATATACATTCTTTTGAGCTCATTTACACTGATTGTCTCCTTGATCGGAAATAATTGAGCTACCTTCGTGAGTCTGTCCACAACAACCCACACTGCGTCATTGCCATGAGGTGACCTTGGCAAACTGGTCATGAAATCCATCGCGACATCATCCAACTTCCACTTTGGAATGGGTAACTGCTGTAACAGCCCCGCTGGTCTCTGATGCTCTACCTTCACATAATGACAGGTGGAACACCTCATAACAAAACCAACTATCTCTCTCTTTATACCCGACCACCAGTACTGACATCTCAGGTCTTTGTACATCTTGGTAACCCCGGGATGAACTGTCCAAGCTAACACATGAATATCCTGCATCAACTCCTCGTGTATATCCCATGGAACCCATACTCGTCCATGGAAGTTCAAAACCTCATCATCGCCTATCGTCCAACTGGGAGGAGGGTCCTCACTTGCCACCGACTCCCGTAGAACCAGGCCTTCTGAATCTGATAGCTGCCTCATCCTCAATCTATATAAGAGGGTAGAAGTCATTTCTAACATGGAATGATAAGTCCACCCCTGACTATCTTGCACCTCTAAATGCATCTCAGAGAACAAGGCCATGAGCTCCCACTCACCACTGGCCTCCTTCACTGCCTATATCTGAGTCTTTCTACATAGTGCATCGGCTACTGGATTACCTTTACCAGGTGTATAGGCAAGCTCAAAATCGAAGGATTGTAGGTACTCGACCCACCTCCTCTGCCTGAAATTCAGGTCACGCTGAGTAAATATATACATGAGATTTTTGTGGTCGGTGAAAACCACAAAATTCTCCCCAAATAGATAATGTCTCCAACAGCGCAACACATTAACAACAACAGCCAACTCGATATCATGCGTCGACTATTTCCTCTCATGTGGCCTCAACTGCTAAGACCCGTATGCAACAACTCGGTCACCCTACATCAAAACTGCTACAAGAACAATCCATGATGCATCATATTAAACTGTATAGCTCTTACCCTTCTCTGGGAGTATCAGGATCGGTGCTGAAGTCAACCTTACCTTCATGTCATGAATAGAAGTGTCTCAAGCTTCTGACCAATCAAACATCACACCATTCTTAGTTAGTCTCATCAATGGTGTGGCTATGTGGGAGAAGTCATGTATGAAGCGTCTGTAGTAACCATCCAGCCATAAGAAACTCCGTATGTAAAAAAAATTCTTAGGCTTCTCCTAGGAAACTACTACTCTCACCTTCTCGGGGTCTACTACAACTCCTGCCTCTAAGACGATATGACCCAGGATATGAATCTGGTCCATCCAACAGTGGAACTTTGAGAGCTTATCATATAGCTGATGCTCTCTCAGTGTACTCAGTACGATCTCAAGATTGGTGGCATGGTCATGTTGAGTGCGATAGTACACCAAGATGTCATCCACGACTACTACCACAAATGAATCAAGCTATGGATAGAAGACACGATTCATCAGATCCATGAAAACTATCAGCGCGTTCGTTAGTCTAAATGGCATAACCGTATACTCATATAGACCATACATACTCCTGAAAGCTGTGAGAGGTATATCAGATGGTCTAACGCGCAGCAGATCATATACGGATCTCACGTCAATATTCGAGAATAGTCGTGCTCCATCAAGTTGATCAAATAGATCATCAATCCTCAGCAAGGGATATCGGTTCTTAACCGTAAACTGGTTCATATTCTGATAATCCATGCAATGTCTAAGGGTACCATCCACCTTCTTCGCAAAAAGGATTGGAGAACCCCAAGGAGAAGTACTGGGTCAGATAAAGCCCTTTTCCTGAAACTCCTCTAACTGCCTCTTGAGCTCCTGCAGCTCAGGTGTATCCATCCTATATGGAGGAATGGACACCGGTGCTGCACCTGGCACAAGATCAATAGAGAAATCCACCTCACTCACCAGAGGTAGACCCGAAAATTCATCCAGGAAGACATCCCTAAAACAATCAACAATTGGAGGTAAATCTGTCTGACAAGTCCCATGATCATCCAAATACAAACTCATAATCTGGGATGTGACTCCACCTCACCCCTGATGCTCTGGTCCAGCTCGGCTCTCTTGAACATCCCATTCACCCTTGTATAGAAACTCTCCACCCTCTGGTGATGAGAAATGCACCCTGCGATGATAGAAGTATACAAAGGCTCGAATGGGAACCAACCAGTCCATCCTAAGAATGACGTCATAGATCGTCATCTCTAGGACATAGAGTTCCCAAAGGATGTGACACCCTCCAACCTCAAGGGGGAACTCCTTACTTTGACGTACACCAACTGTCATAGTCCCCAACGGAGTGTCTAGCGTCATGATATCAGAAGAAGAAGAAACACTGAGCCCAAGGCTCTCTAAAACATGTACAGATATAAAGCTATGGGTAGCACCTGTATCAAAAAGAACTGAAGATATGATAGAAGCTACTATAATAGTACCTCTGACCGTAGAAGGTCCGGGATCCTGCTCCTACTGGGTCTGTAGCACTGCATATTCCTGCACAGTGTCGCGGCCCTACGACACAGCCTGGCCACCCTGAGCTATCCCGCCCTGCTGCCTTTGAGATCGTGGTGTCTGGCTACCACGGCCACGACCACCATCTCTACCTGCACGCCCTGACGTATTCTAGTTCCCTGACTGGTAAGAAGCCACTGGTCCTTCTCCCTCATGCAGAGTCTGCACAGAACCCCTCTCACTAGCAACTGGTGGAAACACTCTGCAAAAGCACTGCAGATGACCCATCGTGCCGCAAGCTCGACACTCCACTAGGTCTCGTGGACACTGCGGTCTCTTGTGCCCCTCTCTACCACAATTGTAGCACATAACCTAGCCACCTGAAGCAGCTGCTTGGCTAGTACTGCCGCCTAGAGAGAAGTTCATCTGTCTCTTCCTCGTGCCAATAGAAATAGTAATAGAAACTGGTGCTAAACTGCCCTGGCCCACACCACAAGATTCCCACAGGTTTCTCTCAGTAATCAGCGCCTGGTTTACAATAGCGTGTACTAAAGGCAACCTAGAAAACATTTACTAGTGCTTGGATTTCAAAACGAAGACCATTCTCAAAACTTATGGCTCTCAAAATCTCATCACCCACCAGTACGGGTGCAAAACACTGAAGCTCGATAATGCGAACAGAATAGTCCATCACCGACATAGCGCCCTACTGAAGATTCATGAACTGTCAAGCTCTATCTTCCCTCAGCGTCTTGGGAAAGAAGAATTCATAGAAGACTCCATGAAAATCTTCCCACTCTATGTCTCTGTGATGCTCTGACTAGGTGGTAACATCCCACCACCTCTTGGCGGAATCACGCAGCATGTAAGTCGCGAGATTAACCCTCTGCCCTGGAAGCAACTCAACATTATCGAAAATAGTCTGCATCAATCCAAGCCAAGACTCCGTAGCCTGTGGTCAGTCATCCCCTAAAAACGTAGGCGGATGCTGTTACTGAAAGATACGAGTCAGCTTAGCCATAGATGTTGCAGCCTGCGGTGCTCCCTGAATGGTCTGCATGAACTGCATAAAGCCCTCACGGAACCGTGCCTCTGCGCCTGTGTCTGGTATAGTAGCTGGTGCCGCATCTGGCTCTGCTGGAGGATCAACTGGTAGACCATGGCCCACCATCTTCGGAGTATAATCGTCACCTCTCTCTTGGAGAACAATTTGTGGTCGTCTAGGTGGCATGACACTACATGGTAAAAAGCACACCATAGATTCAAGATTATTAAGGCTGAAAGTGAAGGAACCACAAATGAACAAGAGGAAGAAGGCATCTCAAAATTTGAAAAACAAGAATACATGGCGTGTACACTGACTACACATCGTGTACTTGACTTCTCTTCCACGACTAAGCCACACGGCTTCTGTTGAACAAAACAACACGGCGTGTATAATATCTACACGGTGTGTATGGTGTTAGTTTCCAACTTCCTGTGTCGTCTGTGACACGACCGACTACTCGGCTTGACACTACACGATGTGTTACACTTGCACACGGCATGTAATCCATACCGTTTCCCAGCCACCCATCTAACACCACATGGTCTGTCCTCAGAAAAGACTACATGGCGTGTCCCACAGGTACACGGCGTGTTCAGGGAGAGGTGACACCGACCTGTGTTGTTCATTACACGACCGCGTCCCCAGGCCACACTACACGGCATGTTCATCATTGACACGACGTTTTTTATACATGAGTTCACCGACCCATGTTGTTAGTTACACGACCGGAATTTGGGTCACACTACACGGCGTGTTTTACCCAAGCCTTTCCCTAACCTGTGCCGCCACCCACACGATTTTTGACACGAGAAGAGACTACACGACGTGTACATAGGGTACACGGCATGTACTAAAAAAGTTCATTTTTTACCCGAGCAGAAGAACATACACGGCGTGTATAAAAATATTACACGACGTGTATACTGGTTTTCCAGATAGTATGCCTCAAAAACATCCCCAGAACCCAGAAAATACCATAAAATAACACCTAAGTGTCAAATTCCGGCCATTGAGGGCCCATACTCCCCATGAATCAATGTATGACATCTTATCTGTGTTATAACCAATAACCAGTCAACAATCCACCAAATTCTAGTAAATGGTGGGCCATTCTCCCCAAAAACCAAAGTTTGGCATCCATTCTACAACCATGCTCACACAAGGAAATACCCTATCAAAAAGCAGGTATTTACCAAGAAGCTATCACAACAGCATGCTTTATTATCACAACAACTATCACAACAACATGAAAATTCTACTTCACCTACATGGCATGGAAACTATGTATGGTATGTGATATCTTGCATGTGAATATATGATTCATGAGATGGCATACCCTCATATAATCGGGTTGCAACTAAAACATATCCCATATATAAAATATAAACTGCACAATCTATAAGTGCGTCACCCAATGGTTAAAACATATCAACTGTAAATTGAAAAATCAATAAAATTGCAATCATGAGGTAAATTGTCTTTTCCCTGTACACGAGTTAGCTATTCCTGGGAATAACTTATTACCAATTACTTTTCGTCTTATCCCTGACAATAGCTCTAAATAGCAAGTCAAAAAAAGAACCCCTTTGATACCACTTTGTAACGTCCTGGACCCAGGTGCCACGCAACGGGTGCCCCGAGCTTGGTTCGCCACATGACCTCAATCGCATTTCGTCAAATGCCAGAGGCTACCTACTAGTAGCAAGGGCCCATGTCTGATAGTGGGGAAACTATGCCATCATTTGTCAAAGTGTAGCACAACGGAATACAGAATAAACATACAATGAAAGAGGAAGCAGTAAACCATACACAACTGAAATAAACTACAACAATGGATATAACCAACAGTATATAAATGATGATGCTACATGTTTCATGTTCTAAGAAAATAGCCAGAACATGTTATACCTCAATACAGTACAAAAAAATACATTGTACAAAAAAATAAGAAAAAAAACTGGCAGTGGCATCGCGAGCCTAGGCTCGGTCCCATGCCCTCCTACTCCTCACCAACAGGAAAGTACCTGTATAGGGACTCTTGTCCCTATCTACCCCTGCTGCAACGTATTCTTTTTGGGCCGAGAATCATGACCCTAACAGGGTGTGAGAAATATGTCTCAGTATGAACCCACCAAAGGCTCGTTCCCAACTACGTGCTAACATGAAACAATAGTGTCCCATGGTAAAATGCATTAAAGTAAGTAGTTCTCAAAAGTAACTAACTACCAGTTATATTTCCATTTTTAATATTCATTTAATCCATTTAATATAAGAAATTACCACAGTGCATTTCTAGTAAACAACTAGTGTCCTCAGACACGTAAACTCCTACCCTCGGGTAACGAGTATCCAACACAAGAATCTGCCCTCAGGCATAACTGTGTTTTCCCTCAGCCGTAGGCAGTGTAGCCCATAGGCACAGAATCAGCTGCCCACTGGCATGAAAGAAGTTTCCCTTATGCCGAAATAACTACTACCCACATGCTAAATAGTACAGTGCCCACATGCTAATCGCAAAAATGCCTTTAAAATAAATAGGTAACCGGGCCATGCCCAATAGATCAAAATGCAGTAAACAAGAAATTCCTCTCAAGGAAATTCTATAATTACTACATCAAAGACATACCCTCGGGTATCCTGGCCAAATACCTAAACCGTGAAACACACCCCCGGGGTGGTCCTCGATCCATGCAGCGATCCCACACATCATTTTTCACAATTTCATTAATTACCTATTCAATTCTAGGTATTCAATACAGCCACAGCCTCAGCCACACGACACCCCAAATATAGGTTAGAAGCTCAAAAATACGAAAAGACACCAGAGAGTTGGAAAATGAACACCAAGTCACCTACCTTATATCCCAACAAACGTTATACCCGAACACCGACTCAAGAAATGACCAATAACGGTGTAGATCTGATGAAGAACAAAACCCATTCAAACGTAAATAAATCCTGTTATGAGAAGAATTGGTAAGAACCAGCCAAGGAGGTGGAAGCCCTTACCCGTGCGGTTCCAACGGGATCATCCGAGGCAGAAACCGATTCCAGACAAACACCTGGTGGATCATCAAAGTTCTGGACTCCTCCTTTGGTTCCAAATTGGATCAAGTGTCTCCTCTGCCAAATGAGGAGGCTAATTCCTGTTTAAAGCTGAGAAAACAAAGTACACGGCGTGTACTTTTGAGTACACGGCATGTACTTCCTTCATTTAACTGTTCCTCTGGTGGCACTGCTACACTGTTCATCCATCGACAGGAGTACATGGCTTTTACTCCCAAGTACACGGAGTGTACCGTCGCCCAGCTTTCGGCTGCTCCACCGCCTTACTGTTTAGGCTTACCGACTGACTACACAACATGTAAGTACCACTACACGACGTGTAGTCGTTTCTTGCACCGTTTGTCACCAGCATGGATAAACGCCCCATGAACCCATTCCACATGGCCAAAAGTACACGACGTTTGGACAAGTACACGACGTGTAGTTCAAAAAAAATTAGGATTTTTCCCCATTTTCCATATTTTCTCATAAACACTTAATGAAAAGGAAAGATAAGAAGCTCAAACCTCAAAACTAAGAACTAGGTTCTTACAGCTCTAGTGGTCCATGTAAACCAAAATCCTCTATAAAAAATTTTAGTTTCTATAGTACATCATGTAATTTTTCATTACATCTAACACTATAGTGTGAGTTGGATAATTCCCATCATATAGTCTGAAATGTGTGGATCAAAAGTAATCACCTAATAATCCTATATCAAGAAAGATCTTATTAATGCTCTGGATATGTCACAGTACATTATATATGCCTTAACTGACACATGTATGGTGAAGATTAGGGATTAGGTCATCCTCATCTGATGCTACTAAAAAATACCCCTCATTATACTGAAAACAAACAACTTTACCCATTTCCATGAAATCCTAACCATATTTTCTTCAATATATGATTAGTCATGGTTGAAACATTGATAATTAAAATAATGACCATAATATTGAATAAATTATTGGGTACCTAATTATATAAAAATGTTTCTCTATTTAATGGTCCACTATCACTCTACCCTCTAAAATTTCATTAACCAATAAGTTAACATTATCAATCCAGAAACTGCATTTTAATATATTTGTGAAATGTATATTCACACTCAATGTACTCACGATGATGTAAAGATATAGGGAAATATTTTATATAGACTAGGAGTAAAAAGTCATAACAAAAATAAATAACAACACAAAATGATATAGAAAATGTTGTTTTAGATAATTCATTATGGTCAAGAATAAAAATATTTTGTTTCGTATTCCATATGATATGACCATGAAATTATACAAACCATACCTACTTACGATGTATGACTGTGGAATATTCGATGATCTAAATATAAATTGATGGTAACCAGATCATTGTAACTAATAGCTATAATATGTGTACCTATTACCTAATCCAAGATATTTTCAATGAATTGAAGGGGATACCAGTTCGTCACTATCATCTATTTCAATATATGATATTCCACATAAAATAATGATGTGTTATAATTATTCTTTTTGAATAGAATGTAAGAGACACAAAATGAAACACTGAGACATAATAATCATATTTCCAATAAATATTCCAACTACAATATCAACCCATGATGTTATATGGGTGGCATCCAGTAAGGTGGGATAGAAACTATATCTACAATTGAAACACACTCAATAATCATCTCGATCTCTAACATGGTTGTTAATTCATAGAGAACATCAGGAAAAGAAAATTGAATATTATATACCTTTTGAGGGATTGTATTCTACTACATTCCACCATACTCTAGATCAATACAAGATCTCTGACACATGATATATTACAATCTACAATGAAGTGTTTTGGAATGACCATCATTGAGATCCCACTCTTTTAGGTGAAATTATGATCATATTTATTGAGATACAAATGTAACTATGATTTGGAATTAGTCTATTATATCCTACTATTGAGGAAATAAATCAATATCTAGAATCAAATCAATTTAAATAATATATAACACAAATAGTTCCCAAATAAAATATTAAACACCAATTTCTATATAACATGTCATTCAGTTTTTGATAATCCTTAACTACCCTCCAAATAATGAATCAAGTGTCCTTACACCATCCATGATTTCTAAAAAGAAAAAAATTACAATTTATAATATAATATATTATTGAATATTATTCACATATAAAAAATTAAATAACATGGTAAGGTAGATGATATAAGAATCATTCCTTGGAAGGTAGAATGTACATTATCAAAATTATGGAGAAGTTTTTTTCAGAGTAAGACAGTCAAGATAGGGGTGAATTGAGTTCCTAAAAAATTTCTGTTAATATTTATTATTTGAAATTCCCCCTAATTTAAAATTCAATTAACCAGTTTTCCAGTAGTGAATTTATAAGAGCATGACTATTCTATTAATTTCTCAAAAGAGTTATTATTTCTCAGTTATATCAATTTTTTAATTATTACAACATTTGAAATGTACAAAATATGTCAATACATTTATAAAATATTTCTAAGACTAACTATTAGAGTTAAATTTACTTCTATGAAATACGATATAATATAGCGGAAAAATAAATGTAAAATCGTAGCAGAAATGAAAAAAGAAGTACAATATTAAGAAGAGACCTAATTCTCTCCACATAGTGATCACCTACTTCAATGTGGTTTAAATTAATAAACAGTTCTCTCCACACCCTAGATCGGGGTTAACAACAACACAAAATCTATCCAAGTCACAATACCTCTACCAAATGTTTTCGTGGGTATAAAATACCAAGTCACCCAAGGACCTATTCCACATTTATCTATGGGTGTAAAAAAGTAAAATGAATTGAGAAGATGTTTATCTTGTAATTTATTGTTTGATATAGGAGGTGGTTTTTTCATAACATAAAAATACACACACTACTAAAAAATATGTAAAATTTAATACAATATAGAAAATAAATATGAGAAATGATTTAGTAGTCTCTAGGTGTCTTGAGGTGCAGCTCTAGATTCTTCTAATGTAGCTGAGATGAGGATTCAGTCCCCTTTTGTATGTTGAAAGAAAACAAGGTGTCATATTCTATAATCTAGGTGAAAATATGGTTCTATAGGTACATTCTTCCCCTTCATTGGTATAATAATGTTTTTTTCCAATTCCAATTTAATATTTATTGAGATTTCCTTGTGTGTTCTTCTTCTTTTTCTTGATAACACAATGGGTGAATGGGAGTAGAAGATGTTCTTCTGTCTATCTCCCAAGAAGGCACACAACTTATTCCTTCTTCTATCATCAAAATTCTTTTTATTCTTGGGGGATGATAGAGGGCATGATATTTCTACATGAATAGGTTCATCAAACCTCATACTGTCTACAAAAATTCCAACAATGTATTATTAAATATGTCAGTATCATTAAATGTATCAAATATAACCATTAGGAAAAAATTTAATAAATTTTAATTTAAACAATCTATCGGTGGATCCTCTCTCGGTGAGTCAGTCTATCGGTGAGTTGTTATGTCGGTGAGTTAGTATTTTGGTGATTCATATTGTCAAAGAGGTATCAGTTGGTGAGACATCCTGTGAGTGAGACATCAGTCGGCAATTCATTTTTATGTCAGGGAGAAATAAGTTGGTGAGTAATTATTTTGGTGATACATCAATAGGTGACTCATTTTTCATTCGGCGAGACATCAGTCGATGAGTCATTCTATCAGGGAGACACAAGTCGCTAACTCAACGCATTGGTGGGTCATATTTTTGTTGGTGTCTCCTTTCTTTTGAAGCTGTTAGTTACTCGTACATAGATAATTTTTTATGTTATATATATCTTAGAGTTCATCAAATTCATAATCTGTTAATGCACATAATTACACAAAGATAATCACTTATAAGATTCTTTATACTTAAAACATGTATTTAATTATTTCTATTTTGAAATGTTTTGATATACTAGAAATCATTTGACATGATTTAATATCTGTTATGTGGTAAGATATATGACTTTAGATTAAGATAAGATTTGTGATATTGAAGTAAGACATATGTTTTAATATATGACATGATTTGTGATAATTAAAATAATTATTGTTAGAGATAGTGTCCACAAATATACTATGGGCCAACTATCTCCCACTTTTTTATGATCACAAATCATGGTATTATAATGTACTATTATAGACTAATTAAAATAAACAATCTGATTATTATGGGTATTAAAATGTATCAGTGTAAAATAAACAATTAATAATATTGAAATAATTTCTCCCCATTATAAGTAAAAAATAATTCATTAATAAGGAAAAATAATGTTCTCCCCCTTTTGGGATTAGTAAAAAGTAGAAGGTGAAAAACCAAAATAGAAATGATGAAATAGTGAATTTTCATTCGTAATCTAGTTACACTGAAATACAAAAAGTATAATAACTCTGTCAAATCAAAAATAATAACTCCACACAACATTATAGGGTCAATGGGTTACATCCTCTTATCATATGGATATATGGTAGGTCTAGTAAGTGGTGGATGATAAATAGAAGCATCTAATAGAATCTCTTATTGAGGTTAATGAATTCATACTAGAAAAGATAGTGTAAGGTTTGCTTTGTGCAGGGATAACAATGGAGGTTTAGGTTGTTCTGTGATAACATGTTGGATCTATGTTAAAGCTTGATCAATAGACATTGGAGAGAAAGACATTGTCTAGGAAGAGTGAATAGAAGCAGCAGTTAGAATTAATATGGATTCACTCTAAACATAGAGGTTTGGTTTTATCAGACTGAAAAAGTCCTTAGTGATTTCTCCTCCATACATCATTTCTTTTTCGATGTCATCCTTGTTCTCTATGAATTTAACAAGGAGGGTTTTTAAATCCTTTAGTATCTAAACTTGTTCCTTAAAGTAAAGAGTCACAAAAGGTAATATGAGATTATAAACACTGTATTTGAAGTGAATGGTGATTTGATTATCGGTGGATAACTTTTGAAAATAATGATTGATTTTCATGGTAATATATTCTTAATTATCATAGGCTCACTTGGTATAAATAATGACCATTTCTTGCACATGGTTAACATGCTTGTAATTTTTTCAATGGTTTTCTGAATCTATGACACTTTGCCTTTCATTCAGATATTCCCTAACATCACCTTTGACATATTCTAAATCTATGTAGTGTGGAAAAGCTATTGAGGATGATACAGATTGTACAATTTCCATTACTTCCATTATTAGTTTGGAATAATCATGAACATTAAGATGAGAAACAAAATCATCAAAACACTTTCATAACATTATCCATTATATTCATTTACCCAGTGGTTAAATCATTGATGAGAGTAGTTAGCTTCTTCATCTCATTCCCATGCTTGGTGTTGTCTTCCACTATGGTTTCAAAAGTTGTAATCAAATTTGGATGAATTTTTATTATCACCATTTGTGAAACTAAAAAAACATCTACATGAGATGCACTTGATGAGGCATTAATAGAATACGAAGTCCTAGGTTTCCCTTCACCATCATCAATAGAATAGATATCATTCAAGTTAGCATCTGTCTCAGTGTTTTCTCTCCTAGATTCATTAATCTAATATCTTAATAGTGATTATATGGAATTTATTACGGATGAACATATGTATTCATTGAATTTTTTCAAATCATCCTTAGTGACATATTCCATATGATGGGTATCAACCACCGGTTCCCCTGTAGTAGTTACAAAGACTTCATCATATGAATATTCATAATCCAATCCCAGTGGCATATACACAGGATTCCTCGCCCATTCAACCATTAAATCATCATCGAGTGGAGTGAGATTATTATGCCTCAATCTTTTAAGTTTTAGATCTTAAATAGATTGATTTTACCTTTCTTGAGGCTCCCCCTCAGTGTCATCCTACTTGGAAGCTTTCTCCCCTTCAGTTGGATGTCACTTCATTACATACACATCTTGAAGAGTATATACAAACTCTTGAGTCTGTTGATGTTCCATAGGATCGTCCACCACAACTCTTTCATCTTATCCATCTTCACAACTATAAACACCACCAATTCTGGCATGATCAAGTCCAACATCACCTCCATCATTATATTAATCATCTCCTCTTCCTTCTTCATTTTCCAACTCTTTTTCCAATTATTCATATTTTTACACTTCTTCCAGTTCATCCTATTCTTCTTAATTTCAAGAACCTCCATAATTTCCTTCATCTCCTTTGTCCCCTTATTATTATTTTTATTATTTTGAGTCATTGGATTAATACTCTACATTACAACTTACTTTTGTTTCCTCTTTGTCGTCATCATCCCTTTAAATTTATTCTTTGTATGTAAGGATAGTTAAAGACTAAGTTTTCTATTAGTCATATTAGGAGGAAATAAATAAAATCACAATCTCTCCTATAAACAACAAGAGATATTTCCCTTTCATGATTCGCTTCCTCACATCCTTGATCATCAGAGTAAGATTCTTCATCATTATGGCCCAAAATAAGGTCCTTCATAACTTTTGGTTTGCAAGGGTGATCCATAGGATTGAATTTTTCATAGTATTTGTCGTCATAACCAACCCATATTCTGTTCTATGGATTACAATAAATCTTCATTCACTCACAGATAACCTTATTCAATTAAAAGACATTGCATTCAGATACAGATTGATCACTATCACTTACACACCATTTTCTTTCAACATAGAAGTTATTATCCTGTGGTAAAAAAAATATTTTAGTAGGGTTTTATCATCCCACTTATGTGAACAATTAAATACATTAAAATATTCACTTTAATTCCATTATTCTATATATAAACCTATTTTGACATCCCTGTACTTCAATGTGGAAAGTTCCCCATTCCTGGGATAAATTTGGTGCTGGGTTATCTTAAAAAGGATTTGGTACTCCCAACCAGCTCCGCAGCTATTGGCCTTAGACGGTCTTTATTGTCAATAAGTTCCTTCAGAGCTGTCCCATGATTGAAAATGATACATTTAGGTGGAGGAGTACCTTGCTAGTCATAAAAAATTCCTTAATGAGTAAATTTCATATATTCATCCCATTGCACTGAAGATAATCAAAATCTTCATTAATTTTACAACTACTTTTATCCAATAGGATTCACTTCATTCCAATAAGAAATTCAGAATTCATGTAGAAATAAATCACCAAATTTGGATAATATTCCATTCCATTGTTAGAAAACAACTAAATCCATCCCTGATCCTGTAGGCCTTTTAACAAGAGTTACTTTCTCTCCAACAAGCATTTTGCAAACACCTCTTTTTCTAGAGTTACTATACGATTTTCCAGTGCACGATTTACTAGACCAGAAGATCCACTAGTCTCTCCTTTCATATTCCTACTGGGTTGAGACTTATCAGAGTATCCTTCAGTAACACAATTCATCATTACAATTTATAGATCATGCTTGATGTATTGAAGGTGAATGGTGGAGGGTATAGTGATAAATGGAAGAATGAAGGTAATTAGTAATGTGGAAAATTTTAAATTCATATATTTTAGGACTTAAATCAACTAAAGATTGTGAAATCACAATCTAGGTACATAAATAATCAAAATAGTCTCATTTTGTTTAAAAACATAAAACAAATAAAAGTGTGACTCATCAGTTATGGTGACCCAACCAATTCTTAAATTACAATTACATAATTTTAATGATAAACAACATAATAATATTACACCTAGAGGTTATAAAGGTTTAGTTTCTTGGTAAAACTAGGACCATACATAAAAATTACAACATCAAGCATAAACATTTATAAATTTCCTCTTCTCTAGCTTCTTATTAGAACTTTTCCTATCCTTAGTACATATAGCCACCTGAGGATATACATCAAAAAGGGTGAGCTAAAAGTCCAATAAGAGTATTGATAGAAATAATATAGCATTGGGTGAGAATAATCATGACATAGGCAAAAGATCATAAACATGAGAGGAGCATAAATAAAAGACTTGAAATGTGGCAATGCATAAAAATGAAACATCATGTCTTAGTGGTTAACTACCACATATAATTGTGAACCATGATATCATATTTTTCACACATCATTTCACATTAACTCATTAAATTCATCACATTAACCAATGCATTGGAGTGTTTTATAATTATGGGTGCACCCATCACATTTCATCATTCATATTACGCTATATAATTCTGGGCACTCCCATCACATAATAACATTATCCTAATCATGATTTTCACATAGAATATATAACAATATTGAACATAACTAAACCATGGTAAGTAATGGGTTTCATTTCATAATAATACATTCATAAGCTTTTTGTTCCCAAAAGAAATAGGGAACAACATACATGATACATGATCCATCACCCAAGAATGAGAGGTAAAAGTTGAGTTCTTAAAAAAAGAGTTCTTTTGGAAAAATTTGGAATGACATAAAATTAATTATAAAACATGTATATTCTAGAAAAGGGAAGACAATTAAGAACAAATTATCTTTAAGGGGTGACCTTATCAAAAATAGAGTGAAAGTGGTAAAACCTGAAGGATGAATGTTGGGTTCGAGAATTTCCCATTAACTTGTATCTGAATGCTTCCTTCTATTTAATGTCATGTATAATGACATTATATTCATTAATCAGATATTATAGATCCTTTTAAACATTAATAGAGTTCATTATGGTTTTATTATGTCATTTTATATTTCTTTGGATGAATTATAGATTTTAAAAACATTGTTCGGGGATGTTTGTTTTTATAGTTTTTCTTAGGTTGTTCACTTGTATTCATAAATTGAAGTCTGGGTAGAACATGGGTAAACATACAGAACTGATATTACAAGTTATTAATTATATTACATGAGTTGTAATGATCTTATAATGAATCATATTAGATTCTTTTGCGTGAATCATTAGATAATAAATAATGATTATTATTTGGGTTAATTTCGGCAGTTTTTCGATCAAAACAAACTTGTTTTAATTTATCACCTAGTAATATGACCATAAGTTATTTCCAAAACATAAAATAAGAAATAATACATATAAAATATTCTGCCTCAACCATAAATATGGTTTCATGACCAGATCTGAAGATAGAAATGGAAGAAGAAAACATGCCGTTTTTTAAGGTGATAAATTAACACCTCACGAACAACGTTCTCTTTAATAAAATAAAATGAAGAGGGAATGGGGGTTGGAGGATATAATATCCCATTATTATTATAAAATTTCATTATATTTATAATACTGGAGTTAAAATACCATTTGGATGAATATAGGTGGGGAGAGATCAATAAATGAACTTGAACATGAAAGGAAATTAAAGGAGAAGTGGGAGAGAAATTAACTATTAAATCCGCCTCTTGAGATCCTCCATAAGGAATCTAGGGTTTTCTTTTGATGAGACCAGAAGCTATTTGACATGGGAGAGGGGATATGGAGGATTCTAGGCCAGATTATAGAGAAGGCTTGGAGCTTCAGATCAGTGAGGAAATGAGGGATTGAATGGTTGTTTTTATAGTGGAGGGGAGAGGGGTTTCTTTATTATAAAATTCATTAGTTTACTATTTCATCACAAGAAAAGGAATATTGAGTATTTCATGACCAATAATAGTAATTTTATCATGTGATCCCAAATCATGGGGGATTACATCAGCATAACATCACACGTGACTCAATAATTTTCTTATTTAGATTATTTTTCTAAATTACGGTATTTCGCTATTTATAAAAAATGATAGTATTTCAGAAAAATCACAAAAATTCAACCCAATCATTATTAACGTGTAGAATCCAAAAATGAAGTCAATTTTTCAAAAATAGTTTTCTAAATATTATTAATTTAATATTTAATTAAAATCATAATTTACTTAAAAAACAGTTTTTAAAAAATTAAACTGATTTTAAATTACTTTCAAAAATTATGTAGGGTCATATAAAATTTTCTAAAAACAATAAGGCATTGATTCAATAATTTAGGAATAAATTTTAGGAAAATAAATTTTATTTTATGTTAATTAATTATTATAAATAATTATTTATGACTTACAAAATACCAAAACATTTACTAAGGTCAAATTGTCACTTTCTAAGATGTGTAAATTTTATTTAATTATTCATGTGTAAGGTTACTCTTATGTTTGATGATTTTCTATTCATAAGGGTCATAATACTATTCATAAGGGTATGTTACTATTTAGAAGGGTAAATTAGTATTCACTGAAAATTATTTTTGTTTCATTAGACTCCAAAAATCATATTGAACGCAACCGTGTATGTCGGATTTTTTGAATTCAAAACACAGAAGTGACAAACATATGTTTAAAAGTCATTTAGCACTTAATAGTTCATTATTTTGTGTTTTCATGTTATTTTATGACATAAATATAAGAAGGAAATTTCCATTGAAAAAAATTAGGTTGTTACATTCTTCCCCCCATAAGAAATTTTTCCCATGAAATTTTACTTTACACAAACAGGTGGGGGTGTTTCTTCTTCATTACCTCTCCTAGTTCCCAAGTTGATTCCTCAAACATATGGTTCCTCCAAAACAATTTGTCAAGATTGGTTTTCTTGTTGCGTAGAACCTTATCTCTCTGATCCAGAATCTTGATTGGCTGATCCTCATAGGAGAGATCATCTTTCAGTTGTACCACCTCTGAATTTAGAACATTTGAGGGGTTTGGTATGTACTTCCTCAGCAGTGATACATGAAAAACATCATGAACTCAAGCCATATTCGGTGGAAGTGCAAGCTGATATGCCACATCTCCAATAAGGTCAAGGATTTCAAAGGGGCCATTGTATCTTGGGCTTAGCTTCCCTTTCATCATAAATCACATGACTCTCTTCCATGGAGATATTCGAAGGAAGACTTTATCTATGAAGTCAAACTCTAAGTCCCTTCGACAGTTGTCAGCATAGCTCTTTTTCTGACATTGAGAAGCTTTGATGTGCATCTAGATAACTTGAACCTTCTCTGTCATCTCTTGCACAAGATCGAGACCAAGTATCTTTATTTCTCCCACTTCACCCCAACAAGTTGGAGTTCTACATCTCTTTCCATACAAGGCTTCATATGGATCCATCTGAATACTCAGGTGGAAGCTATTGTTGTATGAGAACTCAACCTATGTGATATTTTGATCCCAACCACCTTTGAATTCAAGAGATCATGCTCTTATCATATCTTCAAGACACTGAATAGTCCTTTCAGATTGGCCATCAGTTTGGGGTGATATGTCATACTGAAATTTAATTCAGTACTCAAAGAATGTTGAATGCTCCTCCAGAAATTAGATGTGAACCTTGGATCACGGTCATAGACAATTGAGAGTGGAACATTGTGCGGTCCACCACTTCCTTCACATATATCTTTGCAAGTTGTTAAGGAGACATATCTTCCTGAATAGCGATAAAAAGGGAAGTCTTGGTGAGTCGGTTAACCACAACCCATATCTCACTATTTCCCTTTGAAATCATCGGGAGACCCACGACAAAGTCCATAGTAACATTTTACCATTTCCACATGGGTATAAGAAATTGATGCATCATACCTTTGGACTTTTGTCGCTCAGATTTAACTTACTGACATACCAAGAACCTTTATATATATTCTGCAATCCCCTTCTTCATGTTATCCCACCAGAAGTTTTGTTGGAGTTCAAGGTACATCTTGGTACTCCCTGGATGGATAGAGAATGTTGAGCTATGTGTATTGTCCAATCGCTCCTTCATTATCCTGGGTGAGGAGAGCATACCAAGCTGCGTTCCAAACCCAATCACACCATCATCATCGATATGGAACTCTTGCAGCTTCCCTTCCTTTACTACATAAAAACTCTTTTGTATCTTTACATCATCCCTTTGTGATTTCGTAATCTTCTCAGGGATGGATGGTTGCAAAATCATTTGGGAAAGGTAGGATTTATCCCATACCCTTATGATTTCCAAATCCATCCTTTTCAAATCTAAGAAGATATGGTCTTTTTCAATCCGTAACATGGATAGAGTAGTGGGTTCCTTACTGATTAGAGCATCACATACCTTGTTCCCCTTTCGAGGAAGGTAGTGAATAGAGAAATCGTAATCCTTGATGGGCTATAACCATCTCCTTTGATGCATATTGATCTCCTTTTGTGTGAATATATACTTTAGGGTCTTATGGTTGGTGTATATGTCACACTTCTCACCACAAAGGTCGTACAACTAGATTTTCGAGGAAAAATCATAGCTGCCAGCTCTATATCTTGTTTCAAGAAGTTCTCCTCATGGATCTTCAATTTTTGTGGGGTATAGTCTATCACATTTTCATTTTTCATGAGTACACAACCCAAACCTTTTTTGAAGAATCGTTGTATGTCACAAAATATTCTCCACTTTTTGGTAGTGTGAGTACAGGTGTAGTTATCAACCTTCCCTTTAGCTCCTTGAAGATTACCTCACATTCTTTTGTCTATACATACTTTACCCCTTTCTATGTTAACATAGTTAGTGGGCTTGACAATCGTGAGAAGTTTCTCACAAACCGTCTGTAGTACCCAGCTAATCCAAGAAAACTACTTATTTCCTTGACACTAGAGGGCCTGGGCCATTCCTAAATCACCATTGTCTTTCAAGGATCCACAGAAATTCCCTCACTTGTGATCACATGTCCTAAGAACTTGACTTGCTTCATCCAAAATTCACACGTACTGAACTTGGTGTACAAATTCTCCTTTCTCAATGTCACCAACACAAGTCTTAGATGTTCTTCATGTTCCTTTTTTCTCTTGGAGTAGATGATAATATCAATGTTAAAAACTACCACAAATTTGTCGACGTAATTTCTAAGGACTCTATTCATCAAATCCATGATGATTGTATGGGAATTAGTAAGTCCAAAGGGCATTACCAAAAAATCATAGTGCCCACACCTTGTACAGAAGGCAGTTTTCCGAATATCTTCATTCTTCACCTTTACCTAATGATATCCAAAACAAAGATCCACCTTTGAGAAGTATTGAGAACCTCTTAACTGATCGAACATATCTTCAACCCTTGTAAGATTATACTTTTTATTTATAGGGATCTTGTTGAGTTCGTGATAATTGATACACAGCTGCGTTGTTCTATCCTTCTTCTTTACAAAGAACACTGGTGCACCCCATGGTGATGCACTAGGATGTATGAACCCTTTGTCCAGATGCTCTTGCATCTTCTTTTTTAACTCCCCCAGTTCGATAGGAGTCATCCTATAGGTACACATCAAGATAGGAGTAGATACATGTACGAGTTTAATTGAGAACTCTACCTCACGATCCAGGAGAATTCAGGGTAACACTTCAGGAAATGCAGCATTGTAATCCCTCCCGATGGGCATTTCCTAAAGGTTGGAACTTTCATTCAACTCATCCATTTGGGTGAGGAAAGATTATTCATAGAGAATCAACACCCACACCATTGAAGTATTTTTGAAAGGATATTCATGATCTTCATTTCATTTGTAGAGGAGCATGGGATGGTTCGGAATATGAAAAGATATTTTCTTTTCCCGACAGTTGATATGTTCTCTATATAACGATAGCCAATCCATTCCCATTATAGTGTCGAATTACACCAAGGGAAATATTATGATATTTTATGGAAGAATCATCCCACATATGCCAACAGGAGAAGATTCAAACAGTTGGGTTGCAATGATGGCACCACTTGGTGTTTTTACAGATATCTCTACTTCATGGTTTTGGGGATTTGATTCTATAGTTCTAGAAAACAGGCATGATATAAAAGAATGCGTAGAACCAGAATCAAATAAGAAGTTTTCCATTCTTGAGTGAAAAGGATGTTTAACATGTACAACTTCATTATCATTCTCCACCTCCACAACAGTGATGGCATAATTCTTTCCTTGTTCCTTTGGCTTTGGTGGTTTCTGACGTTGATTACCCTCGACAACTCGAGGTTTAGTGCACTTGTTTGCATAGTGCCCTAGCTCCCTACATCTGTAGCATTGAACCATGAGTGGTTCTATCCTTTCATCAGCTACAATTTTCTTCCTTTTTGTGTCTTTTTGACACCCTTGAGCATGATGTCCTTCTTTCCCACTCTTGAAGAATTTCCTCATCCCTTGGAGGCAGTTCCCGTTAGGAAACTTCAAACATTTTCGGCATTTGGGTCGTTGATTTTTCTTCCCACCTTTGTAATTAGATCAACCATCTTGAAACTACATCATTCTTTTCTTATCACCATAAATAGGGTACCATTATCCAAACTCCATCTCCACTTTGAGAGCACACTGAATTTTTTTTCATAACTCCCAAACTCTCGAATTGCATGATCATTTCGAAGATGTGGATTTAATCCACAATATAATCTACCAATTTTTCTATCTTTGTTGATAAAAAAACCCAAAGTGTACCTTTCAAGCCTTGTAAAATTCACTTCATTGGTTGTGACAGATTCTCCTTCTTTTTTATTGAACTCCATAAAGTCTCTCTCCATATTTTTATGAAGAGTTCATGGGAAATACTTATTAAGAAACTTTATCTTAATTTCTTCCCGTTCTATCTCTTCAATTTCCTCCCTTGGCTTGGTGTTCTTAATCAAATCCAACCATTGACCGGCTTCTCCATCTAGATGATAAATGGCTAAGGTCACCTTCTCCATCTCAAAACAGTAAAGAACAAAAAATATCTTCTCCATGGATTTGACCCACTGTTCCGCAACTGGTAGATCATAAGATCCACTAAACATCAGTGGTCATTTCCGCATAAAAAATTTGAATGATAGTTTCTCCCTCTTTAGTGAAGGAGGACGATCCCCATTATTATAGTTATTGTTAATAACCATAGATAATTGGGTAATAATCTCCATGATTCTTTTAACTCCACCTCCCAAATCATTGGGGATGTCATTCGGGAAATCGTTGCATTAGTCCTTGCACGGGTTTTTGGCTTGATTTCTCCTGCTTCCCACCATTTTCTAAAATAGGAAAGGATAGAACAAAACATAAGAAAACAAGTAATTAATAAAAAATTCATTTAAACAATTTATTCCCAAAACATAACATACCGGATCCCTATGTAAATATTCTTATGTGCATATTTGTACATAGTCTCATGTAATAGATTTTCTCTAGGTTTCACTAATCCTAATTCCCAAATTAACTAAACCATTCCATTGATACCAACTAAAGTGACCCAACCGTTTCTTAAATTACTATTAAATCATATTAAAGATAAAAAACATAATAGTATTTCACATAGAGGATTTTAAGTTTTAGAGTCTTGGGAAAACTAGGACCATACATAATAATTACAACATCAGGCATAAACATTTATTTAATTTATTCTTCTCTCGCTTCTTATTCGCACTTGTACTCTCCTTAGTACATGTATCAACCTGAGTATATACATAAAAAGGGGTGAGCTGGAAGCCTAAAAAGAGGATATATAGGAATAATATATCTTGGGGTGAGCATAATCATGACATAGGCAAAAGTTCATGAACATGAGAGGAGCATAAATAAAAGACTTGAAATGTGGCAGTGCATAAAAATGAAACATCATGTATTAGTGGTTAACTACCACACATACTTGTGAAAAAAGATAGAATATTTTTGAAACATCATTTCACATTTACTAATTAGATTCATCACTTTACCTAATTCATTGGATCGCTGTATAATTCCAAGCGCACCCGTCACATTCAATCATTTATATTGCGCTATATAATTTCGGGCCTAGCCATCACATCATAACATTTTCGTCATCATGCTTTCCACATAGAACATATAACAATAATGAACATAACTAACCCATGGTAAGGAATGGTATTCATCTCATAATAATTAATTCATAAGCATTGGGTTCCCAAAATAAAGAGGGAACAACACACTTGTTACAAGAACCATCAACCATGAATGAGAGGTAAAAGATGAGTTCTTAAAAGAAGAGTTCTTTTGGAAAAAATTTGGATTGACATAAACTTCATTATAAAAAATTTATATCCCATAAAATTAAAGAAAATTATGAAAAAATGATCTTTAAGGAGTGAAAATATCAAAAATAGAGTGAAAGAGGTAAAACCTGAAGGATGAAATTTGGGTTTGAGACTTTCCCCTTACCTTGTATCTGAATGCTTCCTTCTCTTTAATGTCCTATATTATGAAAATATATTAATTAATTATAAATTAAAGAACCTTTTATACATTAATAGGGTTATTTCTGGTTTCATTATGTCATTGTATGTTCCTTTGGATAACTTATAGAGTTTAAAAACATTGTTCGGAGATGTTCGTGTTTATGGTTTTTCTTGGGTGGTTGACTTGTATTCATAAATTGAAGTTTGGGTAGAACATGGGAAAAAATTTAGAACTGATATTAAATGGTATTAATTATATTATAGGAGTTTTAATGATCTTATAATGAATCATATTATATCCTTTTGGGTGAATCAATAGATAAGAATTAAATGATGATTATTTGAGTTAATTTGGGTGGTTTTTCTATCACAATGATCATGATTTAATGTATCACTTAGTAATATGGCCATAAGATATTGCAATAACATTAAATAGTTAATAATACATATAACATATTCTGGTTCAACCATAATAATTTTTTGATGACCTGGTCATATGATAGAAATGGAAGAAGAAAACTTGTCGTTCTTGAAGGTGATAAATTAACACCTCAAGAACAATGTTCTCTTTACTAAAATAAAAGGAAGAGGGAAAGGGGGTTGGATGATATAATATACCATTATAATCATAAAATTAAATTATTTTTATAATACTGGAGTTAAAATACCATTTGTATGATTATAGGTGGGGATATATTGAGATATGAACTTGAACATGAATGGAAATTAAAGGAGATGTGGGAGAGAAATTACCTCTTAAATCCTCTTCATGAGATCCTCCTTAAGGAAGCTAGGATTGTTCTTTTTGATTATACCAGCAGCTTTGGATGTGGGATAGGGGTTAGGGAGGATTTTTGGGTAATGTTTAGATAGGTCTTGGAGCTTGAGTGGTGTGAGGAAATGAGGGATTAAAGGGTGGTATTTATAGTGGAGGGGAGAGGGGTTTCCTTAATATAAAATTCATTAGTTTATTATTTCTTCACAAGATATGAAATAGTGAGTATTACATAACCAATAATAGTAATTTTATCATGTGATCCCAAAACAAGTGGGATTACATCAGCATAACATCAAACATGACTCAATAATAAGCTTATTTAACTTATTTTCGAAATTACGATATTTTACTATTCATCAAAAATTAAAGTATTTCAAAAAATCCCAAAAATTTTCCCCAACCATTTTTTATGTGTATAATCCAAAAATGAATTCCATTTTCAAGAATAATTTTCTAAATAATATTAATTTACTATTTAACTAAAATCATAATTAACTTAAAAAACAGTTTTAAAAAATTAAAATTGATTTTATAGCGCTTTCAAAATTTATGTACGGTTTAATAAAATCTTCATAAAACTATAAGACATTGATTCACTAATTTATGAATACTTTTTTGGGAAATAAATTTTCATTTAAATTAATTAATTAATTATAATTATTTATTAATGACTTACAAAATACCAAAATGTTTACTAAGGTCAAATTGTCACTTTCTAGGATGACTAAATTTTATTTAATTATTCTTGGGTAAGGTTACTCTTATGTTCAATAATTTACTATTCATAAGGGTTATAATACTATTCATAAGATTATATTACTATTCACAAGGGTAAATTACTATTCAACAAAAATTAGTTTTTTTCATTAGACTCTCAAAATAATCTTGAACACAACCGTGTATGTCGGATTTTCGAAATTCAAAATACAGAAGTGAAAAAATTATTTTTAAAGGTAACTTAGCACTTTGTTGTTCATAATGTTTTTTCTTCATGTTATTTTATGACATAAACATATGAAGGTAATTTCTATTGAAAAACATTTGGTTATTACATCATTGTTAGCATGAAAATGTGGCGACATGATAGATATTTCATCATAACAATCTCGACATGATAGTGTCAGCATGCCAATGTCGGCATGACATGTTTTCTTAGTTTCAACAGAGGAGAAGGACTATAAGACGCTTCAAGGTAAATCCTTCCTAGAAATTGTCTGATGTCATTCATTCTTTCATTGCTTATTTGATTATTGAATATGTCAGCAAGCTAAGATTTAGTTCCATTAAATTCTAATGTGATATCCCCATTTTCATACCGATCTCTCAAACTATGATATCTTACATCAATATATTTTGTTCTGAAATGATAAATTTGGTTCTTAGAAATGTTAGTAGCACTTATATTCTCACAATTTATAGGTACATCTCTTTTTTAATTGCTATAGTATTGTAGAGTGTGTTTTATCCACAAAATCTAAGCACTACAACTACCTACAACTATGTATTCAGATTCGGTAGTTGATAATGAAATATAATTTTGTATATTTTTACACCATAAAACCAAATACTTTCCCACAATGTGACATGTTCCATAGGGTCTCCTTCTACTTAACATGCATCCACCAAATTAACCATCATAATAACTCACTATTTGATATTATTTTCTTTTGGGGAAAAGAAAACCTAATCTAATTGTATGATTGAGTTATTAGAAAATTATTTTAACAGTAATTAATTATTTTTATTTGGGGTTAGCATTAAAACAAAACACATACACACACTAAAAATTATATTGGGACTACTATCTTTCCAGAAGAGCAAACACAAATTCATCTCTCTGTACGTGGTTTGATCAACAGATTTACCATTTTCATCCATATACAACATAAATGTATTACTCATTGGAGTGTCACTACTTTTACTGTTATCAAAGGAAAATATTTATAAATAGTCTTTTGTGTATATAAATTTATTTAAAATTACACCATCTATTAATTTAAGAAATATGAAATCCAAGAAAGAATTAGTGTTCACCCATCAAACTCATTTAAAATTCATATTTCATAAATTTATAAAAATAAATACATAATGAAATTCTTAAAGATCCAAAAATAATATCATCAACATAAATTTGAGCTACTAAAATATATATATAAATTTGATTTATACAAAAAATTAGTATCATAAATTTCTTTTATAAAACCTTTTTAGTGGGATAAGTACTTATTCTTTCATACCAAGCTCATGGAGATTGTTTTAAAATATATAATGATTTTGTTAGTTTGAAAACATGATTTTTAAAAGTGAGGATTTGTAAAACCACGGTGTTGTTCAAAAAAACATCCCCAACTAAATTTCAATTTAGGAATGAACTCCTAACATAAATTTGATAGTGGTTGAAATTAATATTGGAAGCATAATAAAATAGGATTATGATGGAAACATGTATAGAAACAGGAGAAAAAGGTTATTTTTAGTAAATGAATTTTTCTTGAATATAACCTTGTCCAACCAATCTTAATTTATTTCTAACAATATTACTAGATTCAACCTCATTGTTCCTAAAAACCCACTTAGTGCCTATGGGAAATGTGTCCTTGGGACCACCCACAAGATTCCAAACATTTTTTCTTTCAAATTGATTAAGTTCCTCATGCATATAAATTAAAACAAATTTCTATTTAATTACATCATTATGGGTTTTAGCTTCAAGCTAGGAAAAAATATCTTGATGTTCAAACCGATTTCTAAGAGAAGTTCCATTTTGTGCCCCTTTATCAGTGTCTCATACAACATTATCTAATGGATGGTTCTTGAGGGTTCTAGTTGGTCTAGAAAAAGATTAACTAGTAATATCATGTTCATCTATAGGTTTGGTTTCTTCATGCCTATATCATAAAGGATTTCCTGAACTGTTTGATTTAACAGATTTCTTAATAATAAGAATAGGTGTTTTTTCATTTATGTCCAGATTTGATACATCATCATTAGTTTTTTCTCGGTATTTTTGTGGTTTATGTTGATCTATTTCATAAAATATGATATAACCAAATATTTCCACAAACAAGGGTCTTTTATTTGAAACTTTATAGGTTTTATTATAAGTTGAGTATCCAAGGAAGATTCAATCCTCACTCATGGACAAAAAGTTGTCAATATTGTCTATCATATTAAGAATATAAACTTTCCATCCAAAAACATCAATGTAATTAAATTTGGGATTTATACTCTTCCACAACTCATAAAGAGTCTCCATGAGTATAGGTTTAATTAAGACACTATTAATTATGTATCAAGTTGTATTCACAGCCTTAACCAAAAAGTAAATATGTTTTTTATATTTATTAAGCATTATTCAGGATAACGATTTTAAATTTCTATTTCTACTTCCCAAAACTACATTGTGTTGAGTTGTCCTAGGGAAAATTATGTTATGACTATAGAGATTGTGAGGGTAAAATGATTCAATGTCTTAATTTTCAAACTGAAGTCCATGATCACATCTTAATGATTTTATTCTAATTCCACTTAGATATTCCACAATTTTAGCTTATTTGATAATGTAAATACATGCTTCAATTTTCTAAGTTAAAAAATAAGTCCAAGTAGAAATAGAATAGTAATCCAAAATAACATTGATAAATTGCATCCCATTTAAACTAGAAACTCATGAGGATGCAAAATAGTCCATGTGAGCCAACTCTAAAGGTTTTGATGTTGAAAAAATATTCTTTTATTTGATAGATATCTTTTATTGTTTAACCTTTTGACATGGATTATAGAAATTTTCATTTAAAAAATAATGTTGTGGTGGATCCCTGACTTAACCGTTTATAGTAATATTTATATGATATTGTACATTACAGTTTCCTAATAACCTATTCCAAAGAAAAGAATCATTATTAAGGGAACATAAACAAGAAATGTGTTGAGAAAGTAAAGAATCTAAGTTGACAACATATAAATTTTCATTTATAAAAGTATAAAATACTAATTCATTTTTAGAGTTGAAAATAATTAATGAATCATTTTCAAATTTAACATGAAATCCATCATCAAATAATGTTTATGTACTAAGAAATTTATATTTCAATCCATAAACAAAAAATACATTATAAATTAAAACAGAGTTAGAGTTACCAATCTGGACTAATCCATTTTTTTCCTTTTTCATTGTCACAAAAAGTGACATATCCACCATCAATATTGATTAGGTTCTTGAAGCTTGAATAGTCTCATATCATATGTATTCAATATCGACTGTCCATGTATCACTAACAAATGCATGGGATCTTTAAGAATTCTTCCTCAAAAATAATCAAGAAAAAACAGATTTTGGTACCCATATTTTTTTGGGTCTAGTAACATTATGAATTAGTGCTTTAGGTACCCACCATTTATTTATGGGATTATTATAAGCATTATGTAACATATTAGAAAAATGAAATCAATTTTTACAAGAAAAAGCACTGGTAGTAAATGAAATTCTAGAATTGGAACTAGCAGCAGAATTTTGATTTTTTAGGTAGGAAAATAAATTTTATAGATTTAGTTATAAAATGTATTTTAGATAGGCTTCTCTATCCTGGAATCTATCCAATACCAGAAGTGTACTTGTGAGGTATCATTTTACCATTCATTGGAGTAAGAGTATTTTTCCCACTGGTAATCATTTCTAGATCTTCCTTCAACTACTCATTAGAAATTTTTAGTTCATTTTTTCCCTTGAGAAAAATATTACTTTTCTGTAGTATATTCATACATAATATTTATAGTTAAAGCATGTTGTTTGTTTAAATATTTATATATATATTTAAATACATTACACATCTCTTCAAACATGTTATAATATGCAATTAGGTAATCACTGTCATATTTTCATAATCTCATAAATCTGCATAATAGTTAGAATTATGTACATGAGAAACTATGTTTACCTCAGATGTTTTTGTTATAAACAACCTATTTTACATTTCATATGTCTCATTATGAGATGACGATGATTCACCAGAGCTATCCTAAGAGGCACTCCAGGTGACATTCGTATGTTTTTTATACTTCTTGTCATTTTTTTAATACATATCTTTGTATTTTAATATTGGACAGTTAGCATTGAAATGCACTATACTCTTACATTCATAGTTGAAAATCTCCCCTAAGTTGTAATTTCTTTTCCTATCCTTTTTTTAGTTCCCCTTGTTATTATATGTTCCATTATAATTGGGAATATTGAAGAACTTATTATTCCTATAGATTTTCTTTAATCTTTTAGGTAGGTGAGACATCTCTTCATCACTATTAGATATTGATTCATCATTACTAGAGCATTAATAATTGGATAGAACCTTCAATTTTTTCTTATTCTTAGAGGTAGAAGAATCAAAGGCTATAGATTTTCTCTTAGTTCCATCCTTTTCCTTGTGGAAGTTTTACTCTTCCACATACATCATCAATATCCCAATGAGTTATTTGACTGTTAGTTTGTGATGTCACATGATTCTCGAATTTATACCAAATTTCCTCACCATGAATCATGTAAGAATATGATAATCCTCATAATCATACTTTAGCAGTAATACCTCTTCCTAAATAGATCATAGTGTCCAATAGTTCATTAAATCAAAGAAACATGTCATAAATAGGCTCATCGAACATCTATTTAATGTTATCATATTTAATTATATATGTGTTAAGTCTCATTTCCATAACACTATAGGTTTATTCATGTGGTATATACAAAGTATCCCTAATTTCATGGGCAGTTTTATAGTTAGAAATTTGGTTAAATTCAACTTCTCCTAATGAAACATATAAGGCATTCATGGATTTGCGATTATTATTAAAAATAGTTTTAGTTGGGTCATCCCAATTAGTTTAATAAGTAAAAATAATCTTAAATTCAACTAAAATTTATGACCAAATTTAAAAACCAATACTTTTTAAGTGCATATTCATTTTTTAACATTGTGCATTATTTGTTCAATTAATGAATAGATGTCAGTTGGTAGATGCACCTTAAAATATATTATTCATACTAAATAATAAGGTTTATATATTTAATGAACTAGAAATTTATAACTATCAAAATTTTCTAGATCCTTATTACACATCTACAATCATAGTTTAAAAATTGAGTAAAAATTTTGAAACTATGGATTTTGAGCAATCTTTTGATACCAAATTTTTGTCGGAGTAGGAAACTCAACTGGGGTGTGAATTTATTTTCAATAAAAATTTCCGTTAAAGTGTATTATTTAAAATTCACCCAAATTTCAAATTCAATTGATCATTTATCTAGTAGTTAATTTATAAGAACATGACTGTTCGATTAATTTCAAAAAATTGTGATTAGTTCTCAACTATATTAATTTTATTATTAATAGACCTTTTTAAAATATCATAACTAGTAAATACTATTATAGACACTTGTTAAGACTAAATATTGGAGTTCTATTTAGTTTTATGAAATCTGTGATAAAATAGAGTAAAAATAAAATTTAAAGGACAATGGATTGACATGAACTATACTCTTACATTCATAGTTGACAATCTCCTCTAAGTTGTAATTTCTTTTCCAATCCTTTTTTCAGTTCCCCTTCTTATTATATGTTCCATTATATTTAGGAATCGTGAAGAACTTATTATTCCTATAGATTTTATTTAATCTTCTAGGCAGCTGAGACATCTCTTCATCACTATTAGATATTTATTCATCATTACTAGAGCATTCATAATTGGATAGAACCTTCAATTTTTCCTTATACTTAGAGGTAGAAGAATCGAAGGCTATAGATTTTCTCTTAGTTCCATCATCTTCCTTGTGGAATTTTTACTCTTCCACATACATCATCAATATCCCAATGAGTTATTTGACTGTTAGTTTGTGATGTCACATGATTCTCTAATTTAGACCAAAGTTCCTCACCATCAATCTTGTAATAATATGATAATCCTCATAATCATACTTTAGCAGTAATACCTCTTCCACACATATATGTGGGTGTAAAAATGTGTAAGAATGTTTGAGTGGAAGGATATCATTTATCCTTCTGTGTGATACAGGAGACAGTGTGTTCTTAATAAATAGATAAACACACTGTTCAATAGTATGTAAAAATGATAACAACTGTGAAAATAAATATGATAATGGATATAGAAGGTGATTTGTGTCTTGAGATTCAACTCTAGACTCTTTAGATATAGATGTGATGAGGTTTGAGCACTCTTCTCGAAGTTGACACAAAAATAAATTGTCATATTATAGATTCCATGTATAAGTTTGGTACTGTAGGTATTTTATTCCCCTTCATTGATATGCTAAAGTAGTTTGTCAATTTGCCGTATATGTTGATTGATTTTTACCTATGTGTTCTTCTTTTGGTTCTTGAGGTCATAATGGGTTCATGAGAGTAGCATATGTTCTTCTGTATTTTTGTCGTGCGGGAACACCACTTATTTTTCCTCTTATCTTTAAAAGGATTTTTATTTTTGATGGATGACAAAAAGCATGATCTTTCCACTTTAATAGGTTCATCGTATCTTTTACTGTATAAAAAATTATTTAAATGGATTATTAAATATGTTAGTATCATTAAATGACTATAATATGACCATTTAAAGTAATTTTAATGAATTCAAATTTAAACAATCAGTTGGTGACTCCTCTGTTGGTGAGTTAGTCTATCAGTGAGTCATCTTGTCTTTGAGTCAATCTATTATTGAGTCATCTGTCAATGAGTCAACCTATTAGTGATTCATCTTTTTTGTGAGACATTACTCAGTGAGTCATCTTGTTAGTGAGTCATTAGTCAGTGAGTCATTTGACTGTCGGTGGGATATCAGTTGGTGAGTCATTGATTCAGTGAGACAATAGTCAGTGAATCATTTTTCCGTCGATGAGACAAAATTTTGAGGGTCATCCTATCGGTGGGACATCAGTCGGTTACTCCACACAACAATGAGTAATTTTTATTTTGGTGTCTCAAATCTTCTATTGGTGTTAGTGAATCATACATAGATATTTTTAGATTTTTTGTCTTTCTTAATATACAGAAAAGTCAGAATGTGGTAATCCCCATAATTACATATAGGTAACCAATTATTAGTTTTTTTGAAATAAACATACATAAATAATTATATGATTACAATGTTATGATATACTATAAAATCATTGACATGATTTACGATCTGTTATGAGGTCAGATATGTGACTTGAGATTAAGAAATAAATTTTGATATTGAGGTATGATATATGTTATATATATGACATGATTTGTGATAATTAAAACAATTATAGTTACAGATAGTGGCCCACAATATCTTATGGGACAATATATTTTATATCATGTAGTTATCATTGTGCTCTTTCATGGTATATATTCTGACTCACATTCACTACCCCCTATGAGTGGTTATACCAAACTTCAACTACAATATCAAAATCCAATACTCATCCATATCATTTGGTGGAACTCTGTCTACTAGTTTGGTGAGAGGTAGATTAGTCTATTCATGGCCTAGGTTTCGGTCATGTCCCACTTCCACTTCCCTACTACTGTGAGATTCTACTGAACCTCTGAATATTTCTCATTCTTCGAAAAACATGACACTCCATTATAGGGAAAGGACACTGATGGAAATTTTTTCACACTCATTCAAAAATAAATCACCCAAATGGAAGAAATATCACAAATGTTTTCCGATCAAAACTCAACCCATGCCATGGGTCAAGTCGTCACTACTGTAAGAATGACACTATAGGCTAGTTGGTGGCAACACGCGTCGAAGGCACACCAATCTTAGGGATCCATATTAATATGTACCTATGAAACAAACCTATCCAACTCAATTAAAAATTGTAGAGGGAAATGATTAATCGATGCTACATTGTTGTAAATAAACATAACATGTATGGGCCTCTAAACAGTACAATTAAATTTATGTAAACTGAATGGAAAAATGAAAACAATACACACCAAACCATAAAAGTGTCCTAGACTAAAAAAAATTGGAAAAGTAAAATAGATGAGATATTCCCTCACCTAGATTCCAAGATATGACCAACTTATGCGGCCCACACAATTATATCATATTGCTCCTCTAAATTCATGGTCAAACATATGTGTCGTCTGTATATGGAATGATACATGCTGGAAAATCCCATGATGGGGTGAGTATAAACATACCCAGAAGGACACCCCAAAAGATGAAGCAGATAAGTTAGAGATACAATCTGAAAGGAAATCAGTAGATAGACAAAGTTAAATTGAGAGAGTGTAGTTCAACCTGACATGATAGTTAAGTAATCTCATCCAATCCCAAAGATTTATAAATGGTGATAAGATGGAATTGTCCTCAAGTCCTTACATACTATAGTTGTGGAGTGGACTCCACCAACCATGAGATGCTAGAAACCGAAATAATATGGCATACCCAACGTGTCACTGCCACTCTTGTATGGAGATTAACCAAAACTCAAGGAGTTAGTAACAAAATAGAATATATATATTCTCATTCTATACACCAAAATGATACAGTACTATGATCTCTATCAAAAATATCATTCAAAGAAAAAGTGCCTCCAATAGTTCCAGGAGTATCCATAAACGATTCCCATCATCCCCCGTGTTTTTTCAGAACTCACAAGTAAAAGGGGTCAATCACCACACCTTGATACTATCATCTTGGGGAAGCAATGACACACCCTCAAGGTTTTAGTTCACTTCTCATAGACACATCAGGATAGGAAAATCACCCCTCTCACTCTAGAGCCCAAAGGTACATTTGACCAGGTCTCATCACTAATTTACATAGTCAGTTGGTCATGTCTAATGGTTGAAGACCCATGCCCATCCCGACTGATGGGTTCCATTATAGTGATTTCGAGGACCCATGCCTAGATCGATTAGAGGGTTCCACTATAGTGTCATCAAGGATCCATTACCATCCCGACTGGAGTCTTTCACTCAGAATAGGATGAGGACTGATGGCCAATCCGGTTGGAGGGTGCCACTCAAATGTTGTCATGGAAACATGCCCATCCTGGGTGGATGATTCCACTCAGAATTGTTTGATGACCCATTCCCATACTGGTTGGAGTGTTCCACTCTAATTTGGTTGAGGACCCATGCCCAGTCTAGCTGAAGGGGGACACTCTAGTGTCCTCATGAACCAATGGCCATCCTGGATAGAGGGTGCCATATAGAAATATCCAATGTCACCACCTAAAAAAATGCTTTTGTGGCACAATGCCAGAAATGTCATACTATTCATAAAACCTCACATCATAACTGAGAATATACATCAGATATCTCCATCACTCTCAATAGATAAGAACATATATGGTTGGATAATTACATGCCCAAATTAGATAACCGATGAAAACGAAATTTATCACTACAACCCACCGGAATGGTACATCATTGAGCCCATGTCTTGACCCCAATCCATATATCCCAAACTATCCTCATAATGTTCATATAGAAGAGATGATTATGTTTCCATTGATTACAAATAAAAAAATATTCCATTTAAAAGATATGTCCATATTAATACACCACATGAAGACCAACCGGGGTCTGTGACTCTCCATTCATGGACCGATCGCCATAGTCTTTCCACATACCATTGAGGTCAGCCACCATAGAGGACCACCTGTGGTGCATCCATCTGTTGGACGACCATCATGGTCGGTTTGTAGGGCACACTGAACAATCTCAGTGGTCGACCGTGTCCATAGTCCATTATGGCTGACCCAGGCTTAGGACACTTTTTTGGACCCATACCACATCATTGGGCCCAAAAGGCACCATGTCGACTGATGTGGTCGCCGGTGTTGATGTGGCTAACTGCCCATCATGATTTACAGAGTTTGTCACCACCTCATGTCATGCCCCATGATCTCACCCATCTGACCGGATTCCACTAGTTCACATTGATCATATACACCACAAAACCACCTATCCCACAACCCATCACACCACATGCACCATTCTGCATAGCCATTGACCATTGCCACCCCTAGTCTCCATCAGGGACTACCAGGCCTCCTTCAGTTGCCCAAAAAATATGCCACACATAGATTCAAGATCATTGGAATGAGCTATTAAAAGAAATAATCCCCACAAGGTGATCCGTTAATTCATGGATTGGTTGAAATTTTATGGAATAAAACCATGAAGATAAGATGAAGAATAATATGCAAAAAATGGTTACAATCATAGATCAATGGTTATGTTTTTTGGAAATAAATTATGATATTAAAAACAAAAATTCTAATACTAGAAAACTAATTTTCAATCAATAATTCCAATTTTAAATCAAATGAATAAAATCCTAACTCGTATTGATACATTATTTGTTGACAATGTGTTCACCGCACATCATCTGTGATCCATCATCGATTAATCGTTGGTTCATCATTGATCCACTAATGAAGGAAGGGAGAGTGATCATAGTGGAGGGAGGATTAGAGGGCATCCTTAAATATTCCACATGTTAATATATTTATAGCCTCTAAAATAGGATATGGCATCTTTTTCACCACGCACACCAATGGTTGTGAGATCCTAACATCCCACACCTTCTCACTTTAGATCGCGCTTCGGTATAGCACCGCATTATGAACACAAAAGTGGTCTCAGATTTCCAATATGTGTTCCCATTGAAATTTTATTCAAAAATATTTCTATAATAATATAAATATAATTTATTTATTTTATTTACTATTATATCATGTATTTATTTTTCTACAAAATATTGACATCAAAAAGAGATATACCCTGCCGTGGGTAATTGACATTATCTGGACTCATCAACTGGCTCATATTTCTGATATGAGGTTCCTTACAATAGTTTTAACAGTTCCATCATATACATCTTATAATGTATACTTAATATTTTTATAAATGCTATTATGGGCACACAAGAACTCGAAATTTCATGACGTCTCCACACCCAACTCAGGAAATATGTATAGATATATTTGAAAATATTACAAGGAAGAAACTAAGTCTCTACTCTGTCGACTCCACCAACTTATCTTCCTACTATTACCTTTAAGGAAACTCTTTTAGTGGTTATTCTAATTTCTCATAAATGATAAAACAGCTCACCCTTCTTAGACTACATGGGTTCTTATTGGTACAACTCTTAGATTCCCCACTAGGTTTTGAGCCTGATTCATCTTGTACTAAAAGGAACTCAATATAAATACATTCAACTAATAAATATCATTTATAAAATCCTATAATGAGAATATATCTAAATAACTACATTATATTCATTTATGTATGGTGAAAACATGACTAGTTTCTGAAATTTAAATTATATTCCATCAGAAACAATCTCTGTTGTTTTAGGTTCATGAACACAGTATCTTTCTAATGATTTCATAACTTCAAATACATGTGGAATAGTATATTTTCGCCAATTTCCACTTCATTTTAGCTCCATATATTGACAATATTTCTGTCAAAAATTACAAATTAAAGGAGGTTCCATGAGTATTTTTTAGTGAATTATTTCTTTCACTATTTTAGGGTGTATCATAGTGCTTAATGATCATTTTGCCTAAATACATCTAGAACTCAACTTCTTGGAGGACAAACAACCCTAGGGAACATTAGAAGATGTTGTATGTAGTGGCCTGAACCCATATAGCCCTAATCCAATTTCTTATACTAATTAAATTTCCTTAATTATGTGGAATCAAATCTATATTGAATGAGAGTTTAGTATACTTAGTAAACTAGATATATAAAAGATTCATATCCTACAATTGAAAACACTAATTACAATAAATGTCATTTTTATTTTATAAATATAAAACCTAGAGGATAACTCTTTTCAAACTTGTTAATCCCATTATATATTTCAATATATATGTCTTGGATCCCTAGGGAATGAAACATGATAAAGGTGATAAAAAATTATATGTAAGGGTAATTTAGTGTGTATTTAATAATGAGTCAATGATAATAATAGTTATAAAAAGGTAAATAAATTAATAACATGTCATATAATCAATATATTAAGAAATAAAAAAAATGTAGAAATGTAATAACATTAAAATCATTCTACTAAAATAACTAGAGATGAAAAATCAATATGTATTGGTAAAAAAATAAAAAACAAGATTATTAATCAATGAACTGAAATAATATGTATCTAAAGGTATATTGATGAAAAATCTCATGGATGAATAATAACATAACAAAATTAGGAAAATCATTTCTTAATGGATGTCAGGTAAAAGTCCCATGAAAAAAATATAATATCAGCACCTTTTATAAGATGGTTTAAATTAAGGGTTTATTCCTTTTTTCGTAACTTATTTTTCTTATTAGAACCTACCGATGAATTTATAAGCTATATAATGTCTAGGTTGCATCAATCATTTCCAATCCAAAATATTACTCATATCACAATAAATAATATTAATTTTCAAATGTCTATATTTAATAAAGAATATAGAATTATAAATATTTCCCCAAATAATAAAATAACTATCAAAGTATAAACTATATGTAAAATCTTATACAGTTTAGGATAGAGTAACATCCATGACAAATGAAAATGATATTTTAAGAAACATAAATTTCAATAGTCACAGTAGATTGAATATTTCAAGGCGACTAATTAATAAATCAAGTGAATTTGAATAATATCCTTAGAATAATCAATCGTAAACCATCTATAGGAATAACAAGGATTTTATATATACAACATGTCCCTAATAAATTAATATAATGATTTCTTTTTGTTGAATGGAAATATTATAAAAAGTTCAGAAATATATTCTTGAAAAAAAATTAATAAAACCTTTTGAAATGATTTTTTTTTGAAAATAACTTATGAAAACATTATATTTAAAAACTATCCTTTTAGTAATTTAAATGATACTTCATGTAAATATTTTTTAGTAAATCAGTTATTTTTATAAGAGGTAAAATAACATTCCTTTGGCACAATAAAAGGATTTGAATAATTCCATTTCATTAAGGGAAATATAATATTACATTTAAAAAATTGGTAAAATATAAGAAAGTTAAAAATTTATTTACCATGTAATTTTTAAGGAATTTCTTAATTTTTTAATATTACATGATTTTTAGAAGAAACAAATTTCCCCGACTAATAATAAAAATGGCACTGGGTTTTCTAAAATTATCATAAATCACTTTGAGTACGAAAGAGTGGAAAATTATATTAATTCTTAAAAATAGTCATGAATTACCAATGATGATAAAAATAAAATGGTGTATTGAATATATGAAACATAATTTCATCAAATTGAAACACCTTAGAAAGACCATTAATGTTATTATTGAATAAATTCATCAATAAACATTCAAAACTATCACATACTATCTTTAATCATTTTTAATAATAAAAAATCTGATGGAATAATATTAATTGATATATTTAAATACCATAAAGATAAAGTAATTAATGATATAATATATAAAAATAGGTTTTAGATACACCACATAATATATGTAGATTTTTAACATGACATTATCTCATGGATCAAAAAAGTGACATGTATATCCATTACCTTCAGTTTCCTTTTGGGTGAACATACTTTGACATCCTATATAATAAGATTTTTTAAATTTTAAATTTTCTTGAGAACATTTTTCTTATTTATTTTACTTTTAATTCAAATATGGATATTTTTTATACACATACTAAAATAATATTTTTTACATTTGTTTTTTTGACAAAATTATGTTTACGCGTCAAAAATGACATTGGTAGGTCAAAAATGGTCACATGGGTCATTATATAACATATCCATAATAATAAACATGAAATAATTATCTTATTTACAAATTAATTATACTTTTAAAATAAATAATTAACTACAGTTATGAAAAATCAATCAATGTTATGATCATGGAGTTGATAGGTCCTACTTACACAAGAGTAATGTTATCATTTTTCAATGAACCTTATGGAAAGAAGGTATGTAACACCATATAATCATCTAATGGAAATAATATCCTAAATAATATTTTATTTAATCATATATTATTTCATATATAATTATTATGATGTAAATGGAATCACATCGTGTCGAAGAGGTGGTAGTCCACACACCCACAAAAAATGTTATCACTTTTTAAGTGTGGGAAAGGGTAATAATGATATATATACATATATATATTATTTCTATAAACATAATTATGTAATTAATGTCAGATATATCTAGTTTATGTCACATTTTTTAATTTAATCCATCCATTATATGTTCTATTTTTAATTTGAATGATTCAAATCACCTTGAGGGGCAACACTCCACACATCCCCAAATATTATAATCTTATTAATAAAAAATGGAATGTATTAAAGAATTGTGTTATAAAATAATTAAATATGTATATATAAATAGAAAATATCACATATATATATATATTCCATAATAATTTCTACCATTATTGGTGGTAAGGTAAAATTGAACAATCATCGTTTTAGGAGGTAGTAGTTCCGCGTATATAGAACCAGTTTTTCTGTTTCCCATTAGATGGATGTGTGTGTATGATTTATTTTAAACCATTAATTAAAAATATACTAGTGTATTAAGTACATAATTTTTTAAAACAATAATATAAAAAAATGTTTTGAGGGTTTATGAAGGGAAATAAAATTAGAAATCAAAAGAGGATACATTACCTCTTAATTAGGTAAAAACCTTTGGTTTGTTCTAAAGGGATTGCTATGAATGATTTCATCCCAAAGTGAATATTCATAGTATATGGGAGGTATTTAATTAATATTTTTGGTAATATAATGGAAAAAATATTTTCTTTTTGGGGTGTGAGGAATGTGGAGATGTGGTGTCCGTTTTTAGGGATTAAAAATGACTCACTTGGAATTTTGGAAACAAGTTATATGTACACATGTTTTTACCAAAAAAAAATACATATTGAATCATACAAACTAAATAATATTTTAAATTTCATAATTATGACCATATAATATGTGTTGAACATGTTTAAAGGTCATCTAGGCCCCTAAGATAATGATTTAGTCCTTTATTAATCATTATTTAACGTTAATAATTATAATAAAATTTCATTTATTTTACTAATAGTTTTGGTCAAAAAGCAAGTTGGTATTATTATAAATTATAAATTATTATTATTATTCAAAATATCAATTACATTTTTCTAAATTACAATCATATATGTGTAATAAAGTGATCTAAATTTAATCTCACAGATGGGATGACAATGCATTTTTTAATTAAAAACATCAAAAAGATTTCTATGTTTTTATAATCAATTTTAATGTTAAATTGATTCATATAAAATAAATTATTTATTTATAAAAATATTTTTTAATTATATTTTATAAAAAATTAAATATATAATTATAAGTTATAAATAAATTAAATGAAAAATCTGTTTTGAATCATAATTCAATATTTTTAATTATTCATTAAAATTTTGAATGTTTGAGAAAAATTTAAAAAATTCTTCATAACCTAATTATTATGTGTATCAATCAAATATGAAGACTATTTTGACATATTAAATCAATTAATGTGTCGAAAATCATACTTAAAGAAGTTTCTCAATTAAAATATAGTAAAATTAACTATATAAAAATATAGTTTCTATGTGTAAAATATGATTTCTTCATATCATATGAGTAGAAAACATAATTGATGTATATCAATAATGTTCTCAAATCTTATATTGGTGTTAGTGAATCATACATAGATATTTTTTGATTTTTTTTTTCTGTCTTACTATACAGAAAAGTTAGAATGTCTTAATCCCCATAATTACACATAGGTAACCTGTTATAAGTTTTTTTTAAAATAAACATACATAATTAATTATATGATTACAATGTTATGATATACTATAAAATCATTGACATGATTTATGATCTGTTATGAGGTAAGATATGTGACTTGAGATTAAGAAATAAATTTTGATGTTGAGGTAAGATATGTGTTATAATATATGACATGATTTGTGATAATTAAAACCATTATAGTTACAGATAGTGGCCCACAATATCTTATGGGACAATAGTTTTTATATCATGTAGTTATCATTGTTCTCTTTCATGGTATATAGTCTGACTCTCATTCATTAGCCCCTATGAGTGGTTATACAAAACATGAACTACAATACCACAATCCAATACTCATCCATATCATTTGGTGGAACTTTGTCTACTAGTTTGGTGAGTGGTAGCTTAGTTTAGTCATGGCCTAGGTTCTGGTCATGTCCCACTTCCACTTCCCTACTACTGTGAGATTCGACTGAACCTCTTAATATTTCTCAACCTTCGAAAAACATGACACTCCATTATAGGGTAAGGACACTGATGGAAATTTTTTCACACTCATTCAAAAATTAATCACCCAAATGGAAGAAATATCATAGATGTTTTCTGATCAAAACTCAACCCATGCCATGGGTCAAGCTATCACTACTGTAATAATGACTCTATAGGCTAGTTGGTGGCAACACGCATCGAAGGCACACCAATCTTAGGGATCCATTTTAATATGTACCTATGAAAAAAACCTATCCAACTCAATTAAAAAGTTTATATGGAAATGGTTAATCAATTCTATATTATTGTTAATAAACATAACATGTATGGACCTCTAAACAGTACAATTACATTTATGTAAAATGAATGGAAAACGGAAAACAATAAACACCAAACCATAAAAGTTTCCTATACTAAAAAAAATTGGAAAATTAAAATAGATGAGATATTCCCTCAGCTAGATTCCAAGATATGACCACCTTATGTGGCCCACACACTAGTATCATAATGCTCCTCTAAATTCATGGTCAAACATATGTGTCATCTATATATGGAATGATACATGCAGGAAATTTCCATTATGGGGTGAGTATAAACATATCTAGAAGGGCAACCCAAAAGAGGAAGAAAATAAGTTAGAGATACAATATGAAAGGAAATCAGTAGGTATAACAAGTTAAATTGAGAGAGTGTAGTTCAACCTGACATGAAAGTTATGTAAGCTCATCCAATCCCAAGGATTTAGAAATATCGATAAGATGGAATTGTCGTCAATTAATTACTAAATATAGTTGTGGAGTGGACTCCTCCAACCATGAGATGCTAGAAACCGAAAGCATATGGCATACCCAACATGTCTCTGCCATTCTTGGATGGAGATTAACCAAAACTCAAGGAGTTAGTAACAAAACAGAATATATATATTCTAATTCTAAGACACCAAAATGATATTGTACGGTGATCTCTATCAAACATCTCATTCAACAAAAAAGTGTCCCCAATAGTTCCAGGAGTTTCCATAAATGATTCCCATCACCCCCCGTGTTTTTTCGGAACTCACATGTAAAAGGGGTCAATCACCACACCTTGATACTCTTGTCTTGTGGAAAAACTGAAACACCCTCAAGGTTTTAGTTCACATCTCATAGACACATCAGGGTAGGAAAATCACCCCTATCACTCTTGAGCCCAAAGGTACATTTGACCTTGTCTCCTTACTAATTTACATAGTTTATTGGTCATGTCTAATGGTTGAAGACCCATGACCATCGCGATTGATGGGTTACATTATAGTGATGTCGAGGATCTATGCCTATATCGATTGGAGGGTTCCACTATAGTGTCATCAAGGATCCATTACCATCCCGACTGGAGGCTTTCACTTAAAATAGGATGAGGACCAATGGCCAATCAGTTTGAGGGTGCCACTCAAATGTTGTAATGGAAACATGCCATTCCTGGGTGGATGATGCCACTCATAATAGTTTGATGACCCATTCTCATACTGGTTGGAGTGTTCCACTCTAATTTGTTTGAGGACCCATGCCCAGTCTAGCTGAAGGGGGACACTCTAGTGTCCTCATAGACCCATTTCCATCCTGGATAGAGGGTGCCATATGAAAATCTCCGATGTCATCACCTAAAAAATGATTTTGTGGCACAATGCCAGAAATGGAATAGTAATCATAAAACCTCCCATCATAACCGAGAAGATACATCAGAGATCTGTATCACTCTCAATAGAGAAGAATATGTATGGTTGGATAATTACATTCCAAAATTAGATAACCGATGAAAAAGAAATTTATCACTACAACCCACCGGAATGGTACATCATGGAGCCCATGTCTTGACCCCAATCCATATATTCCAAAATATCCTCATAATGTACATATAGGAGAGATGATTATGTTTCCATAGATTACAAATAAAAATAATATTCCATTTAGAAGATATGTCCATATTAATACACCACATGAAGACCAACCGGGGTCTGCAACTCTCCATTCATGGACCGATCACCATTGTCTTTCCACCTACCATTGAGGTCATCCACCATAGAGGACCACCTGTGGTGCATCCATATCTTGGATGACCATCATGGTCAGTTGGTAGGACACACAGAACAATTTCAGCAGTCGACCGTGTCCATAGTCCATTATGGCTGACCTAGGCTTAGGACACTTTTTTGACCCATCCCACATCGTTGGGCCCAACAGGCACCATGTCGACTGATGTGGTCGCCGGTGTCGATGTGGCTGACCGCCCATCGTGATTTGCAGAGTTTTTTACCACATCATGTCATGCCCCATGATCTCACCCATCTGACTGGATGCCACTAGTTCACAATGATCATATAAACCACTAAACCACCTCTCCCACAACCCATCACACCACATGAACCATTGAGCATAACCATTGACCATTGCCACCCCTAGTCTCCATCAGGGACTACCAGGCCTCCTTTGGTTGTCCAAAAAACATGCCACACATTGATTCAAGATCATTGGATAGAAATATTAATAGAAATAATCCCCACATGATGATCCGTTAATTCTTGGATTGGTTGAAATTTTAAGGAATAAATCCATGAAGATAAGATGAAGAGCATGATGGATAAAATGGTTACAATCAAAGATCAATGGTTATGTTTTTTTGAAATAAATGATGATATTAAAAACAAAAAAACAAATAACAGCAAACTAATTTTCAATCAATAATTCCATTTTTAAATCAAATAAATAAAATCCTACCTCGTATTGATACATTATTCATTGACAATGTGTTCACCACACATCATTTGTGATCCGTCATAGATTCGTCATTGGTTCGTCATTGATCCACTGATGAAGGAAGGGACAATGATCATGGTGGAGGGAGGATTAGAGGCTGTCCTTAAATATTCCACATATCAATATATTTATAGCCTCTAAAATAGGATATGGAATCCTTCTAACCACACACACCAATGGTTGTGAGATCCTAACATCCCACACCCTCTCACTTTAGATCGCCATTGGGTATAACACCACATTATGAACACAAAAGTGATCTCATATTTCCAATACGTGTTCCCATTGAAATTTTATTAAAAAATATTTCTGAAATAATATAAATATAATTTATTTATTTTATTTACTATTATATCCTCTATTTATTTTTCTACAAAATATTGACAATGAAAAGAGATATACCCTGCTGTGGGTAATTGTAATTATCTAGACTCATCAACAGTCTCATATTTTTGATATGAGGTTCCTTACAATAGTTTTCACAGTTCTATCATATAAATCGTATAACGAATACTTAATATTTTTATAAATGCTATTATGGGCACACAAGAACTCAAAATTTCATGACGTCTCCACACCAAACTCAGGAAATATGTATAGATATATCTAAAAATATTACAAGGAAAAAACTGAGTCTCTACACTGCCGACTCCACCAACTTCTCTACCTAGTATTACCTTGAAGGTAACTCTATTAGTGGTTATTCTAATTTGCAATAAATGATAAACCAGCTCACCCTTCTTAGACTACATGGGTCTTTATTGGTACATCATTTAGATTCCCCACTAGGTTTTGAGCCTGATTCATCTTGTACTAAAAGGAACTCAGTATAAATACATTCAACTAATAAAATATCATTTAGTAAATCCTATAATGAGAATATAGTTCACTAACTACATTGTATGCATTTATGAATTGTGAAAACAAGACTAGTTTCTGAAATTTAAATTATATTCCATCAGAAACAATCTCTGTTGTTTTAGGTTCATGAACACAGTATCATTCTCATGCTTTCAAAACTTCAAATACATGTGGCATAGTATATTTTCCTCAATTTCCACTTCATTTTATCTTCATATATTGACAATATTTCTGTAAAAAATATCAAATTAAAGGAGGTTCAATGAGTATTATTTGATGAATTATTTATTTCACTATTTTAGGGTGTATCATAGTGCTTAATGATAATTTTTCCTAAATACATCCAGAACTCAACTTCTTGGTGGACAAAAAACCCTAGGGAACATTAGAAGATGTTGTATGTAGTGACCTGAACCCATATAGCCCTAATCCAGTTTCTTCTACTAATTAAATATCCCTAATTACATGGAATCAAATCTATATTGAATGAGAGTTTAGTAGAATTAGTAAACTAGATATATAAAAGATTCTTTTCCATCAATTGAAAACACTAATTACAATAAATGTCATTTTTATTTTATAAATATAAAACCTAGAGGATAACTCTATTCAAACATGTAAATCCCATCATATATTTCAATATATGTGTCTTGGATCCCTGGGGAATGAAACATGATAAAGGTGATCAAAAAGGATCTGTAAGGGTAATTTATTGTGTATTTAATAATAAATCAATGATAATAATTGTTATAAATGGTAAATAAATTAATAACATGTTGTATAATCAATATATTAAGAAAGAAAAAAAAGTAGAAATGTAATAACTTCAAAAACATTCTATTAAAATAACTAGAAATGAAAAAATCAATATGTTTTGGTAAAAAAATAAAAAACAAGATTATTAATCAATGAACTAAAATAATTTGTATCTATAGGTATATTGATGAAGAATATCATGGATGAATAATAACATAACAAAATTAGGAAAATTATTTCTTAATGGATGTCTGGTAAAAGGCCTATGAAAAAATATAATATCAACGCCTTTTATAAGATGGTTTAAATTAAGTGTTTATTCCATTTTTGGCAACTTATTTTTCTTATTAGAACCTACTGATGCATTTATAAGCTATATAAAGTCTAGGTTGCATCAATCTTTTCCAATCCAAAATATTACTCATATCACAATAAATAATATCCATTTTCAAATGTCTATATTTAATAAAGAATATAGAATTATAAATATTTCCCCAAATAATAAAATAACTATAAAAGTATAAACTATATGTAAAATCTTATATAGTTTACAAGGGAGTGACATCCATGACAAATGAAATTGTTATTTTATGAAACATAAATTTCAATAGTCACAGTAGATTGAATATTTCAAGGGGACTAATTAATAAATCAAGTGAATTTGAATATTATCCTTGAAAAAATCAATTGTAAACCATACATAGGAATAATAAGGATTTTATAAATACAACATGTCCCTATTGGATTAATATAAAGAGTTCTTTTTGTTGAATGTAAATATTATAAAAAGTTCACAAATACATTATTGAAAAAAATTATTTTTTAAAAACCTTTTGAAATGATTTTTTTGAAAATAACTTATGAAAACTTTATATTTAAAAACTATCCTTTTAGTAATTTAAATGATACTTCAATGAAATAGTATTTAGTAAATCAGTTATTTTCATACGAGGTGAAATAACATTCCTTTGCACAATAAAAGGATTTGAATAATTCCATTTAATTAAGGGAAATATAATATTACTTTTAAAACATTGGTAAAATATAAGAAACCTAAAAATGTATTTACCATGTCATTATTAGTGAATTTCTTAATTTTTTTATATTACATAATTTTTAAAAGAAACAAATTTCCCCAACTAATGAGAAAAATGGCATTGGGTTTTCTAAAATTATCATAAATGACTTTGAGTAAGAAGTAGTGGAAAATTATATTAATACATAAAAATAGTCATGAATTAGAAATGGTGATAAAAATAAAATGGTGTATTGAACATATGAAACATAATTTCATCAAATTGAATCATCTTAGAAAGATCATTAATGTTATTATTGAGGAAATTTGTCAATAAACATTCCAAACTATCACATACTATCTTGAATCATTTTTAATAATAAAACATCTAATGGAATAATATTAATTGATATATTTAAATACCATAAAGGTAAAGTAATTAATGATATAATATATAAAAATAGGTTTTAGATACACCACATAATATATGTAGATTTTTAACATGACATTTATCTCATGGATCAAAAAAGTGATATGTATATCCATTACCTTAAGTTTCCTTTTGGGTGAACATCCTTTGACATCCTATATAATATGATTTTTTAAATTTTATATTTTCTTGATTAGATTTTTCTTATTTTTGATTACTTTTAATTCACATATGACTATTTGTTATACACATACTAAAATAATATTTTTTATACATTGGTTTTTTTGACCAAATTCGGTATAGTGTCAAAAATGACATTGGTAGGTCAACAATGGTCAAAGAGGGTGATTATATAATATATCCATAATAATAAACATGAAATAATTATATTATTTACAAATTAATTATACTTTTAAAATAAATAATTAACTATGGTTATGAAAAATCAATCAATCTTATGATCATGGAGTTGATAGGTCCTACATACACAAGAGTAATGTTCTCATTTTTCAATGATCCTTATGGAAAGAAGGTATGCAACACCATATCATCATATAATGGTAATTATATCCTAAATAATATTATATTTAATCATATGTTATTATATATATAATTATTATAACGTAAATGGAATCACATCGTGTCGAAGAGGTGGTACTCCACACACCCACGAACAATGTTATCACTTTTTAAGTGTGGGAAAGGGTAATAATGATATATATACTTATATATATATTATTTCTATAAACATAATTAAGTAATTAATGTTATATATATCTAGTTTATGTCACATTTGTTAATTAAATCCATCCGTTATATGTTCTATTTTTAATGTGAATGATTCACATCACCTAGAGGGGCAACACTCCACACATCCCTGAATATTATAATCATATTAATGAAAATGGAAAGTATTAAAGCATTGTGTTATAAAATAAATAAATAAGTATATATAAATAAAAAATATCACATTTATATATTCCATAATAATTTATTCCATTATTGGTGGTAAGGTTAAAATGAACAATCATCGTTTAGGGAGGTAGTAGTTCCACGTATATAGAACCAGTTTTTCTGTTTCCCATTAGATGGATGTGTGTGTATGATTTATTTTGAACCATTAATTAAACAAATACTAGTTTATTAAGTACAAGTTTTTATAAAACATTAATATAAATAGATTTTTTGAGGGTTTATGAAGGGAAAAAAATTAGAAAGTATAAGAGGATACATTACCTCTTAATTAGGTAACAACCTTTGGTTTGTTCTAAAAGGATTCCTTGGAAGGATTTAATACCAAAGTGAATATTCATGGTATATGGGAGGTATTTATGTAATATTTTTGGTAAGATAATGGATAAAATATTTTCTTTTCGGGGTGCGAGGAATGTGGAGATGTGGTGTCCTTTTTTAGGGATTGAAAATGACTCACATGGAATTTTGGAAAAAAGTTATGTTTACACATGTTTTTACCTAAAAAAATACATATTTAACCATCCAAACTAAATAATATGTTTAATTTCATAATTATGACCATATAATATGTATTGGAGATGTTTAAAGGACATCCGGGCCCCTAAGATATTACTTTATTCCTTTATTAATCTTTATTTAACGTTAATAATTGTAATAAAATTTCATTTAGTTTACTAATACTTTTGGTCAAAAACATATTTGGTATTATTATAAATTATAAATTATTATTATTCAAAATATAAATTCCATTTTTTTAAATTACAATCATATATGTGTAACAAATTGATCTAAATTTATTCTCAGAGATGGGATGACAATGCATTTTTTAAGTAAAAACATCAGAAAGATTTCTATGTTTTTATAGTCAATTTTAATGTTAAATTGATTCATATAAAATAAATTTTTAAATTTTTAAAAATATTTTTTAATTATATTTTATAAAAAATAAAATATATAATTATAAGTTATAAATAAATTTAATGAAAAATCTGTTTTGAATCAAAAATCAAAATTTTTAATTATTCATTAAAATTTTGAATGTTTCAGAAAAATATAAAAAATTCATCATAACTTAATTATTATGTCTATCAATAATATATGAAGAATATTTTGACATATTAAATCAATTAATGTATCGAAAATCATATTTAATGAAGTTTCTCCATTAAAAGATAGTAAAATTAACTTTATAAAAATATAGTTTCTATGTGTAAAATATGCATTCTTCATATCATATGAGTAGAAAACATAATTGATGAATATCAATAATATTTGAAAAAAATATAACATATATATTTAATTAAAATCATTCACTTAGTTTATTTAATCATGTTTATTATGTCAAAACTCCTTCAGAATCCTAAAAATAAAAATATTTCATTTTTATATCCAATTGGTTCTTATTTTAATAACTATTTATTTTTTAACCCATTAATAAATTTTATATTAATATAGTACTTAAATTTTCATAAGTTAGTTAATATTATTCCTAACCTCAAACATAATAACAGGATTATATTAAATGAAAATATTTTAATAATACATTGTTGGTTGGTGAAACTCGGTCTTGCATATATCTCAAGCAATTAAGGATGGTATATCTTCCATGTAATATAAGATAACTAAGTGTTGTGTGAATTAATATATATATATATATATATAATATTTTAAATTATAAATTTATTATAATGTGTCTGGATATTATTTTATCTTATGCTCTTGGTGATGCGTGTCATACACGCTATCAAATACAAGGTAAATACATTTGATTTTATGGGAGTCACATTATCGGATCATTATTTAAAATAAATCCATGAAATTCAAACTCTGTCATCATGATGGGTTGTTTGATACATCCTATGATTGAAATTTCTCATCATGATAAGGTTTCTTAATTCATCATCTATAGATTATAGAATAGGATGTACAATGGTCAAATAGACTACCATGCAACATGGCAGGTAAGTAGGATATGATCAGTGGAAAGTAGATATATGTATAGGTCGGAAAAGAATAAATAATTATAGGTAGTGATTGAGTTAAACAATAAAAAAACATGTTATTTATTAATATAATGTAATTGGGGTCAAATACAAAAATGTTCAATGATCTAAAAGACCATCCATTCAACATAAATTTTGGTATTTGGAAAAACATTATTTCTATGTCATTTTCCTAATTTTGGGTAATACATTTACTACCTAAAAGTATACAGAAATATTCTTACATGATTTATTTCAATTTTATATTCCCAATCCTAAATTTTGGTTGTGATTCGATTAAAATCTAATTAATCCCTTTACTCCTATAAATTAATTACTAATAATGAATTTTTTTATTCCTAAAGAACTAAAGGAAACATTTAAAGGATTTTAATGCATATTAAAAGAGTTAAAAGTCTCACTATTTCTCTCAAACTATGTTAAAAGTCCAATATGGTCAGTATATTAATCTCTAATACTAAAATTTAATATCATTGGTTCATAATTAACATTTAGTCATAATGTTTTTTCACTAGAAACAATGAAAATGTTACCATGAAATTTCATAGATATATGGTTGGCATAAATACCTAATTTTCCTTCAGTCATGTGTAGATGTCCTGCGTCCTTGTAAAATTTTATTGGTTACCACGCGAAATTCATGTTTTCGTATTTGAAACCATATTAATAAAATTTTCGAAATAAATATAATGAACAACCATGAAATAATTTTAATCAATAAATAACCTTTTAAAAAGGTTTTCTATATAACCCAAACACATAAATACTTCATACACGTATTTAAAGAAAGATCATTCCATATTCTAGTGTTTATCCTATAGAATTCGACATTTGTTTGAGTGGTGTAAATGATCCCTGCACTTATGAAAATGAACTATAGAGGACTTCATAGGATGTAATTCATTTCCTTCCATCATACTCCTCATTTTTCCTCATCAATATTTCTTTATGTTCTTCTTTCTCACACAACATTGGATTTCTCATAATCACCACCTAGTTCATCAAAATTTATTTCAACATGAATCATTGTAGTTCCACCCATTTACATAATCAAAAATGAATATTGTGAGAAACCAAAGTAAAAGATAGAAAAGAAAATATTTAGGAATGTGATATCTAAATCATAACATAATATTTTTAAATATAAACAAACAATAATTATAACCTTAAATATTCATTATCATTATATATTCTAATTCATAATAACAGTTTATAAGGATAAAATAGATTATCCTAGGAATATCCCCCGGGAGTGTCGAACGAGATGTGCAGAAAGGCAAGTTTTTGTGTACTAGGTTTCCCCAAGTCCAACCGAGAACCCCTTGTTGGAGTTATTACTCTTAGGTACATCTATCACAAAGCCATGTCAACATTAAGTATCCATACAAGGATGAATTTATGGGAATACCCACATAATCAATAGTTGACCAAAATTCTATGATGATCTTCTATAATTATCATCACATTATAACATAGTATTATCTTCTCTGTCACATTGTTCCATAAATCTAGTTCACAAGGATTCTACTATACCTCCTTTGATACCAACCATAGCCACCCAAACCTATCTAAAACAGACCTGTTTTATGCTACCAATTACATTCACATGATTATAAGTAATTAAGACATGATGGATTGAGAGTTCAGTAATCTAAGAAAATCAGAAATGTTACTGGGCCCTGTATTAAAAATAAATACATTAATTACAACATAATTATTTTCTTATTTCTAAATAAATAACTTTGAGGATCATTTTATTCAAAATAGTAAATACATTCATATCAATCATAGAATTATTTATTGGATTGCTGTGGAAATAATCATAATAAGTGTTAGCAGAAATTCTTAATAAATGTCTATTATAGATGAATAAATGATGAATCAATGAGAATAATTGTTATGAGATGGATAATAACTAAAAAAACATTCCATATAATCAATATATTGAGAATGAACATCAAAAAAAATGTAAATGTATTAACTAGAAACCTAGTATATTCAAATTACTTGATAAATAAAAATCAATATGGAATGGTAAGAAACTACATCACATTACATTATATCAATGAACAAAAATTAAATGTATACATAGAAATGTCGACGCAAAATCTAATGGATTAATGTTAACGAGATATAAATTCAGGAAATATTTTCTTAATGGATTTCATGTCTACATAACATGAAATCTAATATCTTCATTAACTTTCACAAGATGGTTTAAATTCATGGTAGAAAACCATTTCATCAACATATTTATCGCATGAGAACCTATCGATGCATCGAGGAAGGATATTATGTTTGTGATCCACACATGATTTCCAGACCAAAAAATTCTTCATATCCAAATAAATAATACACCTTATCAAATATCCATATTGAATAACTAATAAAGAATTATCAAAAATTACCTAACTAAAAAATATATTTTCAAATAAAACAATATATGTTAAATGGATTATTGTCTAAGAAATTATAATAACTATGATTAATGAAATGGATAATTTAGGTAAATTCAATGATCAATAATTATTGGAGGCTGAATAATTCAAGGGAAATAAAAAATAAATCAATGAGGTGAATGTGAATACAATCCTCATCCAAGTTAGTCATAAACCATAAAAAATAATAGTAAGGATGGAATCATTACAACATATACACATTGGATTAAAATAAAGGATTTTTTTGATGAATGGATATATTATAAAAATACAAAAAAAAAACAATCCTGAGAAAAATAAAATTTTATTGAAAAAACTTTCCCTTGAAAATGACTTTTGAAAAAATTTTCATTAAAAAATAAACCTTTCATAATTTCAATGGGTTATTCAAGGAAAAGGTGATGAGTAAATCAGTATATGTCGTAAAATGTAAAATAACATTCATTTTGAATTGTAAAATGGTTTAAAAAATATCTTTGTCTAGAAATAGACAAGAATATTCCCAAGAAAATATTGATATAAAAAAAGTATAAAAATATTTTTTCCAAATAATTTTAAAATAAATTTTAATTTTTTTATAATAGTTTTTAGAAAAAAAAGTAGGTTCTCCAACTAAAGAGAGGATTTAAGTTGGGTTTTCATAAAAAACATATTAAAAAAAATGAGTGCCAAAGAGTTGAGAAATTTTACTAATACATAAAAAATTTCAAAATTTATAGGAGCATAGGAAAATGAAATTGTAACACCTCAACTCATGTTACCCAGATTCGGTTCATTATTACTTAACATTGTCATGATATAAGAAATCATTTGCCGAAAAACTGATCATGATAGTATCCTTGGATGTTCTAGATACAAATATAAGTTTTAAATTACATTATAAAATAGAAAAAAACAACATAGTCTCCACTGAACACATTCATATCCCTTAGAATATCCCTATAGGTCTTTCCAAATACACTTATTTTCATCCTAGGATAAATAAAACAATTAAAGGGGTGAGCTGAGATGCTCAGTAAGGATTGCAATATAGCAGAATCTTTTCATAAATAATCATAAACATTTATGGCAATGTATAAGTCTAAAACACAATCATTTTATACATAAACATCATAATTATATAGAAAAGATAAATAAAATAATTCCACTTACTAATTGACATGGATACTCTACTAGGAAAATAATCACATGTAATATCAATTGCCAATTTCATAATGGTGGAATGCATAATGCTATACAGCGTAACCACCTAGTCAAGGCCTTGTTCAAAGACTACAAATAAGTGTTCATCAAGAACTTATTCCAAGACACTAGTTTCTCTCATTAGACCTACTCTAGCATCAAGGAGCTATAGCGGGCTCCACCCATCACTTACAAAGTGAAATGCATTCCTCATATGAAAAGGTTGAAACATAACATAAACATTCATATTAACACTAGCATATGAAATATTAATAATCTAACCATAAACCATGAATGGAATTAAAATAACACATCAATAGTAAAACATATCACAAAACCTTTAATACAATATGGAAGATTTTATCATAATAAATCAACTTCAAACAAGTGTAAAATCCATCAAAAGATGTTGACATAGTTGAAATCAAAACTATTTTTTTGAAATATCTCTTTCTATTTTGAAATAATTTCAAAATCTCATAATTATAAAAAAAATATTTATTTGGAAATTATTATTATAATCTTGTAATGGAAGCTTCGAAAATGTTATAATGGCTGAAAATATCCACCATCTCCATATAATTTTAAAAACATTCTTTCTTTAATTCTGTCGAAAAGGTCATAAAGGACCTTATTAGGAAATCGATGGAAAGAATCCTTTATAAAAATTGATTAAAACGTCAAAAAAATTATAAATTACTTTAAACCATATTTTAAGAAAAAATAAAAATATTTTGAAATACATTTTTAAGAAACACAGACGCAGATGCAAATGAGGTCCTAGAAGATACTCACGTATAAAGAATCTCAGATAATAAAGAGAATGAATAATTAACCCTTACCTTGAAATTTTCCTTGATCGAGGGTACATTAACCACCTGTATAATATATAACTCATTGTTACTAAATTTTAAAATAACTAGAAACATAAATATGATATCAGATATGATCTTCTAATATTTCTTTGTTAATAATATTTTAGTAGTATCATTGTTTCAGGTGTTAACTGATTCATTTTCCATTATATGTTTGGTTACATAAATCATGTTTGATATTGATATGATGTATTTTATTAATATAAAATATTATATTAAGTTCCTATACATTATTATTAATCACAAAATAAAAATTATTCTTGAATGGTTATGATGGGGATGTAATTTCAACGCGTTCATGGAGATGGTAATCTGTCTGTACATACGATCGACAGTTATATTCTATTGATGGTGAAATTGTATGTAATTGGATGGTATATAATATATAAATAATCCTTCACACGTTATATTTATTATTTAAAATAGTTATACTCATTATTATACCCATCCAAATAATAAAGTGTTTGAATAACAAACTACACCATGATGTGATGAAAGGTAAGTTGTATGTACGCGCGTAAGGTGACTTATCATTCATCGGATGTATAGAATAATGAATATGGTTGTACCATATTTATAATAACATCACATTATTTATATGGTACTAGAATTATTATTTTGGTATGGAAACAACAAGGAAAGAGGGAGTTGAAGAAGAAAAGAACTTTGAAAGAGGTAGTGAAATTATTTCTTCGTTTTCAGGTGTATCATTTTGAGTTGATCAAAAGGGCTAAATTGATTGACTTTCGGATCGAAGTATAGACCTTAGGTCTAAGTTAAGGTTTTTGGGAGGATATTTCAGCTGGGTTTGGCAGAGATAAATTTCTATGGAGGTGTGGTTTTGAGAGAAGGGGAAGTAACCTTTTATAATATAGGTGAGGTTAACTTTAGGAAAAGCTTGAAGTATTATTTTATTACAAAATAATATTTAGTTTATAATGTTACAAAAATTATTTAGTTTTAGACTAATGTGGGAATGTGTCTAAAAACTCTCAACCAATAGGTTTTAGATAGGTTTAGGTCCCTATAATAACCATATATTTTAGATTTAACTCTGAGTTAAATAGTTTATATTTTACCATGTATTCTTGTATTATTATAATAAATAATTAATCAACATACCATAAAAATACAAGAGAACTCGAATAGGTTAATTATTGTTATATCTAACTCTATCTAGGTTATTTGGGTGAAAATTATATATTTAGGACTATTATATCATTTAATAAAATTGTATTTATTTTAAAAACTCATATATGTCAATTTTGACATTATTTAGTATTTGGTTTGTGTAAAAGTCATAAGAATGTGATTACTTCGAAAACAATACATTGAATCAATCCTAACATGTAATATTAACCAATAAATTCATGGATTTCATCAAAATTTTAAATTATATTTATTTTAATATTTATAATATCATTTATTTGATTATTTCATTAATATGGAAATTACTGCATCATTATTATGAAATATTTAAATATATTTATTTTATGTCTAAAAATTATAAATAAAATATCACGATGTAGGAAATCATCTTATATTTCTAATGAACATTTATAGTTGAATATATCAACTATATAACCTCATATAAATTTTGTCTTACTAAAAGATACATGATTTTGTTATTTTGGTCATTACTCTACTTTCATATATCACAATTATTTGAACCAAATTACAATGGATATATAATGATGACTATATTGACTATTATAGAACACATTATTGTTTTTAGAGCATCAATCCATGTCCTAATCCTTATTGTTCATATTGGTATTTTGAGCACCAATCACTTTCCCACACTACATATCACAAATGGTTATTAAGAGAATTAGACTCCTCCCACACACATTCTCACGTGTATCAAAATAATTATAAATAATGGATAATCATCATTACCCTAATTATCAAACATTCTCATGATAATGTAATTTTACAATTATCAATCAATCCATTATCTTCACTTTAAGCACATAGAATAATATAATAAATTTACAATTACAAATTTTACCACATTTTATAATATAATCTAAAAACATTCATGGTTAGGACTTAATAATATTTATTAACATTTATAAACCAATTATAAATCCCAATAATAAATAAAATAATAATAACTTGGAAAAAAATAAATTAAATAGTTCGACTTAGAATGAAATAACCAAAAGTGGAAGTTGAAATTTTAAAATTCAGTACATGCATTTATAATCAATACGATAGTAATTTTAATTCGGAATGCCTACCTTAAGATCCTAGAAGAATGGACACCCAACCAAAACCATTAATGTATATGTAATGGTCAGATTAAATAAAATATATATGATGGAAAACTATGATCAATGTCAACCCCCAAAACTAACACTGGTAAAAGTGTTACAACGCTTTATCGGGAGAATATAGAATATAAGGAAACTGAATATTTTTTAATAGGGATGAATTACATAAATAGGACCTGTGGAATGGATGATAGGATTCCAAAATCATCATGAATTCATCATAGCTTCATTGGAGGAATTATAAAAGGATAAAAAATGAAATTACACCCACTTACCACCATTATAATATTCTTCTCATGCATTGTGTAATTATTTTAATTGGGAAACAAAAAAATTTACCTCATTGGATTAGTAATTATTATAATTAATAATTACCTGTCATGTAATTGGATTACATTGTGAGAAATATTTCTATTTTTTGTACTACTTCACCACGTTCAACAGTTAATGAATTGTTTTTGGATAAATGGTCATGTCATGTATCCCAATTACATGTTATGTAAATATTTTGCAGAATTTTTTTCTACCCAATTTATAGATAATATACAAAGGAAAATGGATATATATTATAATTGACACACCATAAATCATATCATACTCGATATGAACACCAATGAATCTCAAAACTCCCGAGGTAATAATATCATGCCAAAATTCCCACACATATAACCCTATATCCCATGTTTCCTCCATAACATATATATATATATATATATATTTCACTGATACATAAATAATTACCGTTGGCTTTCCCCACAACACTATCACATTGTGATCCATCACATGAATCTGATGCTCCCCAATGGATTAAATGACCTCAATGTCAACACCATCAAAATTGATCACACAAGAAGGGATGTTTTTTTACGTCCATAGTTTTTATACATGAAAAATATCATGAAAATGACAAGACCATTGTGGAATACCCAATCTGTATTCCATCGGCTTGATTCACTCTATAGTAAAAAATGACTAACAAACCTAGGCTCCATCTTTCCCTACCCTTGAATCCTACGCTGACCCACTATATGCGATTCCTAATGGAAAAAAACCCACCACATGAAATACAATGTATTATAGACCTCGTTCAATGTATTATTTCAACAATCTTTGCGACATAACCACCCATTTTTGAATCATCTGATCCTACAATGATGTATCCAAGAAGAGACATGGTCCCAACAACTCTATCTAAAATTACTCCATCCAATTAATTAATGATATATATATATATATCCTACCAAAAATATCCACATATGGATCTATCTAAACACATCCCAAATATATATTATATAGGAAAACTCAACAATCCCTATGTGATTCTCCCAATATCCACCAATGTCGATAATGCAGTTTGTATGCATATCTTCCAAAAAATTTATTGTACATTCTGACATCACATATTTATATGGGTGGAATTTTTTACCCATAAATAACATTGTACCAAGAACCTTATGCATGAATTTTTACAATTGCGAAGTTCTATATCTATCATAGTCTTAAATTATACACTGATTAACCCCATGCTGTGAAACTATCTCCTAAATGTATAAGTCTCCCAACTGATCCATATACAATGTTTCCCATATAATAAATAATTGACCTATATCCATTATTCAATCAAAAACCACCCAAATATTATCATTATTATGTATATTATTTGAGAGACTCACTATTTAGTCCAAGGTAATGACATCCAAAAACAATTTTGGATTAATAAATAATTTTAGTAACCTTCAAAGTCATTGATGCTCGACTATATTATGTTTACAGGTGTACATTAATGTAATGAACTATGAAATTTTATTTATCATGCATGAATTACAATACAGTCAATGAAGGTAACCAACAATTTTGTTCAAACCAGGATCAACCTCAATCATTGATGTAAGAAATCCATAAATCCACTCCCCATGTGTACACATTTGTAAAATAACAAGACCATAGAAATAGATTATACAATCCTTATATATAGTCCAATTATAATGTTACTACAAACTTTCAAGTGTTCACCTCATGACCAGTGAGTCTAATTCCACATAATTCCTTTCCTTGATACAGATCCAATGTCTGTATTCCACTAATAATCATATAAAGGCCATATGATCCTAGACCTCTGAAACCAAAACATACTTATCAGCTAGAAATTTCATCATCTTTAACAACATTCCCATACAATTAAACCACATATCCATTAATTCTTCTAATTTATTCTTAATCCCTTGAAGTTTTATTGGATCCATTCAATATGGTGTAAAAAACCAAGGTCAACAATAGAAATGTATTCAATTTTAAACTACACGTCTCTCTCATGTTTAAACCCTAAAATGTTTTTAAGAATATGTTATGAAATTACTCCACTACATGAGGTTATAAATCATGCACTTCACCACTTTAATCCATCAAAATACCTAATAAATAGATAGATATATCACCCAAATTATGATGAAATGTCTCAACATGGACTACCATGAAATCCCACTATCCACGATGAAGATAATTGTAAACCTTAGAAGATATTAATGTCAATATTTCAGGGTAACAATATCTATTGTATATTTAAACTATCAGCCTATATATAACCAAAAAAAATATCAACTCCTGACATATCCTGAATGTAAATAACCAAAAGCGATTAATACTCCCTAACCTTAAGTGAACATTTCTTCCATAAATATATGTCTCTCGACTTTATTCTTAGAGGCATATTGATTATCAAAACCTAGAAAACAATCTCCACTGTTCGACTCAACCCATTAACAAGACATGAAAATATAATTTAATGAGAGAAACATGTATATGATAAGTCTCTTGAACGAAATGATGATAAAAAATAGTAAATTTAACTATCAATGGTTCAACCACACTATCTATAAGTTATTTATAGACTTATTGAATGTGTCTTGCTATAGTTCCCTATGTTGTAGTTTGATTCCCATGAGATGGACCACTATAATGATATGGGGGATCTTTTCTAGAAGTACTACATCTAGAGTAGTAGAAAAAATATTTTTTATTTTGTAGTTTTCACATTGGTTATTTATAACGGAGATAAAAATTTGGTCATATTACATTTTGAAGAAACTTTTTATCAAAAAATACATGAGAAAGCATGTATTATCCACTCATTATCATCAGTTATACAATATTACCAATGTGAAAGAGTGGGTTTTTACATTGGTTATACTATAACTGACCAAAAAATTTGGCTATTCCTTTTTCACATCAATTCTAATACAACTGATGTAAAAAATATTTTAATTTTTTTATCGATCGAGCGTTTCATTCAACGGTCTGCCTATTTCATGCTAGATCTATCGTTTCTCACTCATGTATGTCATAATATTCTAGTTTCTTCAATTTGGTGGTCTAAATATCACTTTAAAATCTAAAACGAACAATTGGGTTTTTTTTGCCTCAAGTTACACATCTAAAGTAAACCTCAAACATTTTGGTTTCTCTCATTCGACCATTCTTTTGTTTTGAATATGTCACCAACCATTGTCCAATGAGGCATTCTTCAATCCCACATTACAATCATAATACATTTCAGTTTTTTATCTTCATTGTTTCTCATTCGATTATAGATATATTTGACTCTAACTAGCTCACCGAATAGTTTGATTATTAAATTTAATATACCTTTTTCTTGGTTATTTATGTTTTATTATTTGAATTTATGGTTTTTGATTCAGATTATGTTATATAAAATTATTTTGACTTTTCATGAGTTTTACATGATAATAGAGGATGAATTAGAGGTGAATAATTAGAATACATGTTCAGATAAACTATATAGATACAATATAAGAAATTCTACATGTATTTCATTGGATATAATATGATTCCACATTATCCATAAAACTGTGTGGCCAATAGATGCATTGTTATTCATCCCTATTATGTTTTATCATTACACATTAATAGAAAAGTGGATCCTAATGATATTTATCATTCATTTATGTGATTTATATTTTTGTTTCATGATGTGTTGATGATATTAGCTTGAATTTTCTTTTATTTTTACATATAAAGTTGATTACATGGTTATTATAAAAAAAATATTAAAATTGGATTTTTTTAAAATGTTATTGTATTTAGAAGTAAACCTTATGGGTTTTTAAATAATGATATTGACTTTGTGTGAGCGCATATAATTTTAAAATTATATACAATTAATGTTTCCAAATAATGTATGATCATTTATTTTCAAAATAAATTTGGATTCTTTTATAATTTATTGAATTGATTAAAAAGGATTTTCAATATTTTTTCTATTTAATTTTGTTAATCAAGAATTAGAATTCATTTTAAATAAATCATGGTTGAAAATTACTATCCGTGTTTTGGATCTGAATCATAAGATTTCTGATGGATTTAATGTTTCAGTATAACAGTTTATATCCTAATTTGTTGACTGTGTAATATAAATTATAATTTAATTTATAATTACATCATTCTAATTTTATTTGTTATATAATAAAAATGTAACGATATAAGAAAGTAAAATAATAATAAAATGAAGAATGGTAGCTATTTTTTTGGATTGTATCTTGTTGGAACTAGTTAATGTCAAATTCTCAATGCATGCCTCACATGATTGATAATGAATATTCATCTTTTGATTTTATATAGTGTGAATTATTTCTTCGTTTTATTTAAGGTGACATTTTTTAAATTAAAATTTAATTTATAATTATATAATATTGTTAATTAATAAATAGAATAAATTTTTAATTTTAATAATTAATCAACTATGAATTAGTTGTTATCATTTTATATATTTGTTATAGATAATGTTTTATGGATATCATTGTACATGTTTTTAAACGTTTTTCTAAGGTTATATTCATTTATTTTTACCTGATAATTTTATTAATGGAATCTATATTGTAATTAATCCCTCATGAATGAATTTGTTCCTAAACATTTTCTATTTTTATTCTAATGTTACCATTTATGATTTTATGTGTATTTCAATGTCATTCCTAATATCAATATTTTATTAATTATTACATTTTTCGATATTTATATTTAATATTTTTTATAGATAATAAATTGTATTTGGATTAATGCACCTCAAATAGGTCCTGAATATAAGGATGGTATCGATGATTTTTTTAGAATTTTCCAAATGATATGTTCCAAAAAAAACATTTTATTCTCTTCATTTCTAAAATGTTTAAATTTGATGATGTTAAAAAGAGGAATGATCAAAGATAATTCATTTTTTCATGGTTTTAATATGAGCTACAGAATATGGATTTGGCATGGGTAAACAACGAAGTATTCCATATCTATGGATGATGGTTTTTTACAAGATGATAAATATGATAAGAATGATGAAATGATTCATGATATTGAAGTAGATGCAATTTAAAAATAGTCAACAATTGTTCATTTTTATGGTGTTGTTGAAATACTATTGTATCTATGTTGTACAGAACATACAGTCCTATCGATGATGTTGAAATTGGAAAAACAAGAAGGTGAAACATGTATAGAGTGATACATGTTTTAAATGAGCTGCTAAATTTTTTTAAATACATTCTTTCTAATGATAACAATCTTCCAATTAAAAATTATAAGGACAATAAAATATTATTCTCGATGTGATATAGGTACAAAAAAATACATGTATTCCCGATTACTTGTGTGATGTATAGGAATGAATACAAATTTTGGTCAAAGTGTCCTATATTTTAGGTATCATGGAATATGTTGAAAGAAAAATCACAAGCTGATTCTAAAGATTCAGATACCACTTCCAAATCAATTTGGAATCTTACTCTAATTCATTATTTGAGACATTTATTATCTTATTAAAATAATGAAAGGGTTATGATAGAATATTGATGAGAAGATATCTGAAGACAAAAATATTTAATCTTGTTGAATATCTATATTGGATGAACATTGATCACCATTTTCTTATATTCAATATTTTATTCAAAATTTCAAACATAGAGTATGAATAGATGTAATTAATCCATAGAGAGTCCTTAGTATCACAAATAGTTAATGTCCTATTTTATTAGTAATTTAAAACTTATCACATAAATTTTAAATGTATAAAAAATATATCATGTTGAGTTTAATGATTAATGGACCAAAATAGACCAAAAATTATTTTCATGTTTTCTTGTCACCATTAATTGATCATTTAAGCTTTTTATTAGAGGAAGGTAAAGGGGGTATGATTCTTATATAATGGAAAATTTTCAACTACATAAAATGATTTTGTTCACTATAAATGACTTCTTGAAATATGGAAATTTATCTAGATACAGTGTTAAGGAGAATAAAGCTTATCCAATTTTTGAATAAGAGACATCATATTGTCAACTACATTATGGGAGAAAAATAGTATACACGAGTCATCAAATTTTTTTGTCTATGGATAAATCTTATAGAATAATTAAAAAGTCCTTCAATGGATCTTTGTAATTTTATGTTTATTCACATCCATTATCCACTAATTAGTATATTTATAGGGTGAAAAAGATTGACGTGACATTTGGATAGACTCATAAATTTTGTAGTGGTAGAAATATTTAAAAGAAACTATCAATTTTTTGAGCTACCATATTTGAGATATAATGAATTGCAATATAAAATTGATTCCATGAATGTGGAGAAGAATATATATATATATATATATGGAAGTATATTTGGAACATTAAAAGATATTAATGGATTTAGATAATATGGCTTGAATTCAGGAATGGATTTACTGTCAATTTTAATATGTTTGGAGTTGGCTCCCACTACTCATTGATAAAAAACAATACTACACCCATTTTTTCATACCTTATCCATGTGGGGGAAAACTATATTTTTTCAATGCATTCATGTTATAAAAGTTCCACATCATTATTCTTAAAATGTAAAAATTCTTGTGTCTTTAAAATATTTGATGTTGAATGGTATGAAATATAATGACTATCAAGTCATGATGTAACAACTCCTACCAGTTGCATTGCATGGAATATTGTCCACCCCTTTATAATTACTATCCTGAAGGTGTATTATTTTACTAATTCAATTTTTTATTTTTTATTGATTTTAATGCATTTAAAATTGTGGGGAATGAAGTGGTTTCTATACATTGTCAATTGGAAATTAATTTTCCACTGACATTTTTTGATATCATGATGAATTTAGTGGTTTATTTAGTGCAACAAAAAGTGAATTTCAAAAATATATATCTTAATTGGATGTATCCTTTTGAAATATATATGATGATATTTAATAGTTGTGTTATTAAACTATATTGACCGGAAGCATCCATTGTTGAGAGGTATATTTTTGAGGAAGTTGCATATTTGTTCACATGAAATTTTTTAGACATAGAGAAAAAATGTTTTCCTACATCTATCCATAAATTAGATAATATTGTGGGAATTGGGATTTGTGTCCTGATTGTCAAATCATTGATAGATGAACAGATAATGATGTTACAATTATCCATCTTAAATAACTTATATTATTCTCACCCATATATATCATTCTATATTAATGAGTTGAAACAATGATATGTAAAGAGTAAATATATGTGGATTTTGAATATGAATTACATAATAATTTTTGAATCATTTAATGAGACCTTGAAACCAGAAGCATCGAAAAATTGATATGGTTAGTGGGAAGTCCATGTTTAAATTTTATAACATGGTCCGGGTATAACATTAATGGCTATAATTTTTTAACGAAATATTAGGAAAATATAAGTGCATTTTAGAATTGTAGTGTGTTAGTGTTAATAGAAGCAATTTATTTTTCATGTTCCAAATATAAAAACCCATTCTATGCATGAACCACATATAATTGTGTCAATGAGGAAATTTGTGAGGTTTATTACTTTAAATTTTTAGTTCCAATGTTGACGTGTAAATGGTTAATCAGTAGGAAAAATGTCCAGAAAGATGAATTTGTAATGACACTAGCTAATCTGAAAAAATTGAATTAGAGGTATGATCCTTTTATCATGGAAACACATGTATTAAATAATTCGTTTGTTCTTTATCAAACTGATATAGAGTGGGAAATTGTTTTAAAAGGGAAAAACATAATTATTGTGATGATAAACTTGAAAAAGATGTCGAATATTTTTAGATCCCTACATCAATGTAACTATTAACAAATAATATTGATGAACACATCGAAGACATGGTTTGTACGATACATAATTATCATGAGGAATGAATTTAAAAAATAGTCTTTAGTACATTCCTAATATTAAAGGTAACACAAGTTTAATTATTTTTTAGTTTATTAAATTATTTATATTAGATATTATAATTTTATATTATTTATTAAAGCATTTATTATATGTAAAATAGTTTGTTTTTTATTATTTTAGTTGCATATTGATTTCTATATTCACCATTAAAAAACTTATCTATTAATTGATTTTTTAAACCAATTATTTAGAATTAAAAATTTTAAATAAAATAAACTATATTATATATGAGTATATTATAAAATAATTTTTTTAAAATGATTTATCAAGATAGTGAATTTTTACCATGTCAATTCATCTCTCATGAATACTGTGTAGTTTCCATTAATTTATTTCATTACATATCTCATTAATATTTGTATAATTCTAGTTAATTATAATTAATATGTATAAAAATGTATTATTTTTTGTTAGGTTTTATTTTTGTTTTATAAATGGAATAGTTTTATTTACATTTTTATATAATTGTTGAATTATTATTTGTTTATACTAATTAATGTGGATTTTGTTTATAGTATAATAAATGATAAATCTTCTAATCTACGAAAAATTTAAAGAGAGGATCATACTCATTCCTCTATGGAGGAACTTACAAATGTTCTTGTGGATGAGAATCTTCGTCCTTCTTTACTTGAGACTTCAACTTCCATGGGGTTGAAATAGTTTGAGGGGTGGTAAACATAGAACCACACATTTACCAAAATTATCAGTTACATGTCTCTAGGAACAGAGGATACCAATTTCTATTAATGATAATTTCATTCCCATAGACCCAAATGAAAAAATTTTAAGACATTTTTATCATCACATGCTAAAATAAATGTTAGGATTTTATTTGAAAATTGGAAAAATGTTTTCAAAGAGAAAATATCCCCATTTTGGGATGCTATTTTGGTAATCTTGTTTGTCATTATTTTACTTTTCTTCAAATCATTATATTAATATAGGTTTCCCCCATCTTATCAGATTAAATCGTATATATCATACACTAGAGGTGTAAAGAGGAAATTTCGTCATTAGCTACTTAGAGATAGAGGGATTTTAAATCATCCCTCACATTGTAGTTCATTTTTTTGGAATAGAAAACCTGAAAATCCATGTGTTCTATATCTATTTATATAATAAGATACATGGAAACAATTTTTCAAAAAGTAGATGATGATAATAATTTTTAGTATGTGCAGTGTTACCATTTAAGATGTATTCTATAATAATGAGCAGGTTAATGATATCATTATTCTTAATTCTTAATTTATAGAAATCACAATGATCTCATACAAAGATTCAATCTAGAAATGTATACCTCATATCCTTTCTTGTGGAGGATTTAAATTATAGGAAGAAATATGACATACAAAAATCATTAAAATCTGATAGCTAAGTCATCATGATATGGAGAGGATTCCCCTCATCCCACCCTCCAGACATTAAAAATGGAAGAGGGTGCAAATGGTTAAAAAGGGAAATAACTTATGAAAGAATCAAGAGTTGTAGGTGATAGTATTGCAATATTATTATTTATTTATTCATGTTAATTAAACTATTTATATATTGTGTTTCATTAAATATTTTTTCAAATATTCCATATAGGATTCTCCGGAGGAGTAGAGAACATAGCATGTTTCTATTACTGATGGTCCACATGCTATTTTTAGTGCATAATTGTAAATGAATGAACCCCAGGTTGTGTATGAAGATACCTAATATGTGTATTAATAGTAAATCTGTTTCCACATTCAGAATCATCTTCAAAATATCACATTTACAAAAATAGAAACATTGGATGAAAAAGTTTTAGATATTCTAGGGACGATGAATGATAGGATCAAAACTTCGATACATGCGATGATTCCAGACATGAAATGATAGTTTCGACCTACTGACATAACACCTCCACCTCAACCTATAGATCCCACTCATCTTTATCTTGACCAATCTGATGTGGTTTTAGTCCCCACTCTTTCTTATAATACCGCAAAACACCCTCCACCACATCTACCATGTTAAATAGATTGATTTGTTGTTGATCCTCATCATATTTTTTAATATGGAATGATATATTATATCAGTGATTCCCTTCTTTATCACTAGATTGAGATATAGAATAATAGGGTCACCGTATAAGATATTGTAGATAGATCAGCAAAAATACCTTGTTCTTCAGATAAAATGAATATATTTGGACATTGTATCTGTCATTTTTTTGTTTTTCCATATTGAACAATTTGACATGTTACCATATAGGTATGTATATATGTTATATTTAATTTAAATTTTTAGGAAATTTGTTTTCCCATTTCATTGTTTCAATGTTTATCTAATATATTCATGAATACATTAATTGTAAATAAATATTGTATAGACAACAAAAAATTTAATGTTCCACGACTTTAGATATAGATTCTACTGGTCATGATTGTTTTCCCACATATTGAAATTTGATATTGGGAGTATATGAAATTCCATTTTATGATGGTATTTTATGGTTTGTAATGACTGTGAGCCTTTTCAAAAGTATATCACAAAGCTTGTAGTTGTATATTAGTTGGGAATCAACATGATGGATGTCTCATCAATGGAAGTTGATTAACATTTTCTCCATTTCATTTATTAAAAATTTATAATTATGCATGCTTTGTATTAGGTATATATATAATCTCTTCATAAATCATAACCAAATATTTGTATATAGATTAAGGGACCCATATTTTATTTCTCCTACAACTTTGAAAATGAATGATGCTAAAAAAACAATTTATATAGCTGAAATATTTATGAATAATATCATCATTCATTATTGGAAGTCTCCCTATCATAACAGTAATGGATTATTTTCTCTCTCAATGTGTCATATAACACATAACATATTATGAAATTATATTAAATTTTCTTTTTTAAATCAGTTTTCTTTGGTTGTTCATTGTTTTTTTTTCATTGAGAAAATACATTGTATTTGATATTCTCTATAAATGGTGATGTTAATGAAATTTTCTAGAATTTATTAAATATGTATGGCCAATTTTTAAAAAACATGATAATATTACAATTAAAATAATTTATTATATTCATATTATTTTCAAACATGGAATGATATTTCAATAGAGATACGATAAGAAAGAATAGCAGTTAGAGGTCCAATATCAAATTTTTAATAGCTAAGGTGAATTGTCATTTACAATTACTAAATTTTGGATATATTTATTAAAAAATTTATTTTGAAATAAAATCACTTTGAAATAGTTTCATAAAGAACAAGGTGGAACAAAATGTGGATATTATTTTTTGAGACTCATGTATGAAATATTTACATCTAGGAATGGTACAAAGTTTCATAAGGTTATATTTATTTATAATGATTTCAGTATTATTTAATATGTGTTATTGAAAATTCATACCAAATGATTTATTTAGTAGTTTTTATCATTTTTATGGTGAATAAGCATATAGAATATTCATGTTGAGGCATATAAAAATTGAATAGGAAAATCATTTTACAGGTTTGATTAGTTATTATTTTATTTGATTGTTCAATTTATTGGGTAATGTGTTGGATTTTGGGGTGAGTTTTCTATTACATCATGTGCAGTTTTCAATGTGATAATGGGTGAGGAGATGAATTAATGTGAATTGTCCTTTTTTCTAGATGTAATGACTATCTGCTACTTTCTGCTGCCAATTTAGTTTTTTTGTCTTCATTTTTACAGATGTTGCTGATGGAGGAGAAGATTCATTATAAATTTAAAAATTATATTATTTTTCCCATCGGGTATTTGATAAGCGATCTGAAAAATTAATGTGCACTATTTTTTATGTTAGTTATTTAAAATAACCCATGTGATAAATAGTTAGTATGTTTTTCAAATTATTTATTCAATAACTGATTTGAAATTCAATTTTTCATGTCATTTATTTAAAATAACTGACCTGATATATTTTTTTGTAAGTTGTTATTTCACATCACTATGCTGATAACCGATGTGAAAAAACGTGATGAAAATATTTATAACGTCGGTTTTATGTAATTGATGAGAAAAATTTATTTATTTTCTCCTATAACAACTTCACCTATAAAACGGTGTGAAAAATCCATAAAAACCAACGTGGAAATCCCTATATGTACTATTTACACTTCCCCGATCATGATGTCTATTAGAACTCCAAATACTATAAAGATATGGGGTAGAGGATCCCCTTCCAACATTGTAATTCTTACTAGATCCTCACACATTACTGATCTATCAAGATTTTATCTAGAAGGGTTTTATATTCCCTATCTTATTGAAATATAAAAACCATAATGGTGGTCAACAGAACTAAGTATGAATGTAAACTGACATACCACACTAGTTAAATATTCCTCATGTCATGTCATGAGTAATAGATCCCTCCCCCTAGAAACTCCACTCACTATCAACATTTTTAACATTCCAAAATAGATCGTTCCTTCCCTTGGAATATTTACCTCCTAACTGTCCCATTAAAAACACATTCCCTCCACTAGAAGCATCCTTATGGTTCCCCTAAAAAACAAGATCCTAATTCACAACATGTGAAAAAATTTCATATAAAACATGTTAACCTGGGAATAAACTTCGCATTTAAGACCATCCTAAAAATGATTCTCTAAAGTAGACCCATCCCTGCCAAATGATACAGAATATAACTTAAAATCATTAATTCATCCTACGTAGTCGATCAAAGATAATCTCCCCTAATCCAACATCATCAACCCAACTTCCCTCAATTCCAGAGAATCTTAGAGTCAAAGTGATATAGGAACATATCTTGAATGAAAATACACTCAATACTCTCTAGATGCCCCTCCCATGTTGGGTTATTCCACCAATGCATTACTTGACCATATGTTATATAATATTCAATCATTACATTATTTTTAGTAAGATTTTAAAAATGTACATGTATCATCGGGATAGACTCAATCTCAAACACATCTAACTATGTTCCACAATCACAAGTGAATGTTAGAGAGTTCTACAAATTGAATGCCCATGTCATGTCACACATATTGTTTACAATGCTCCATGTCTCTCTTTCAATAAACTACATAAACCGAGCTTGTTTCTGAAGTAACTACTCTCTGGCCTCCATGCCCAAAAATATTGGATCCCATTGTACCACTAATGGTCGTAATTCCCCCACAAAATCCTTCTGTTATCCTATCAAAAAGAATTGTAGTGGAGGAATATATCAATAATTACAAAAAAAATCAAAAAGAATAATATCACCTCAATATAACACTTTAACAAAAATATATTCATATAAATCCTTAAAAACGTCCCTCAAACAACTCCACAAGGCCAAAACTAAGGCACCATCACTCCCAACAACAATATATCATTTAGCTCATGGAAAACCCTAGGTAACATATTTTTAGATTTAAAGGTTACCCATTATAAACAAATGTATCCTTTTCAATTTACCAATTTTTGCGACATTTATATTTTGTTAATTTTCATTTATGAACCAACTCCATTTCATATAATAATGAAAAAACAGAACATTAATTTAATCAAATTAACCCAAATATGCTTCTTCATGCATGCCTAAAATGATTCACATCACAATAATCCACGAGATACAAGAAATATGCATGTATACTAAATTCTCAAGACATGCTATGCTATGAGAAAAATATCATAAAACAATAATATCAAACATCATTGGAATCACCCAATGTGAAATAGCATCCAACTAAATATAAAACATTTGTAACAAATATCCCACCCAAGTTAAAAATTATTTCATCTGTACGTGGGTATGTTATATCCGTGTAAAAGATCATTACCAGTGAATGAGTCATCATAATATCTGGTTTACCGTTACAAAATAGTAATAAAAATGAAAAAAATCACCATTTGAATACACCTTATAAAGTCGCAACCTAGGTTTAACATTGCAGTTTTTTAATCCGGTTCTCCATGTGACCATATGTGGGCCTCTTCATATGATATTGGCTTATGAATAACCGTGAGGTTATAATATGTATCATATGGATACTATAACATCTTTATCAAATAATAAAATAGCAGAAATAAATAATGAAAATACAAGTGAAAATAAACAATATGTATTATAATACCAAAACCAATACTAATGTGTATGACATGAAAAACCACAACTAGAAAATAATATCAAAACCAATCCTAATGATATATTTAGGTATATATGGGTCATGTGTCAAATGAAAAACTAAAAATAAAGATGTTGAAAACATCCATGAAGGTCATTAATTATTATTTTATTCCCTCATCTATGCTCCATACAAATTCATCTTTCTGATATATGGATCTTAACCTCATTCTTTTTTATAACCATGAATTCTACATAGGTATCATTGAGTTCTCCTGGGTATGGTATCACTAAAAATTTTTAGACCACCACCAATGATACAAAAACAATTTCCTTTATATAACTATATATAGAGTTTTACAAATAAAATGTATAATAAATAAAGTATTTTGTTTTTCAAATTTGATTATTAATTAGATAAAGACATTGTTTTTTAAATTCACAATGATCCCCAAATCTTCAATAATATCTCTATCCCATACCCGATTATAAATAATAAAAAGGGAATAAAAAACATTCTTTGATATATTTTATTATGAATTTAATTACACTATCATATCACAAATATATGTAACCATAATCCAATAATAATATCTCGGGGCCTAGAACTTCATTTTTGGAGCCCTTTTGTTGTTTGTAACATCATTCCATATCTCACACCTCACACCTCATGGTTCATATTTGTATGTATAGAATAAATCTCATCCCATAACTAATTATCATATGTAGTTATTTTTATCATCAGTCCATATCTCACACTCATTATCACATATATCACAATATATAATTCACGTATAAACATAATTAACCTTCTTATCAAACATTCTCGTCACAGTGTACCCTTAACAATATTAATTCAATCATGGTTATTCACAATAACATAATCGAATTAAATGAAAAATTCACTATTAACAAATTTATCACATATTGTTATGTAATCCATAAACTGTTAAAGATTAGATCAAACTAACCTTTAATTACAATTGTCACCCAATTACATATACCATTAATCAATCCATTTCAAAATCATAATGGAAAACCAATCAATTCGATAATTAATTTTATAAAAAAAATTCCCAACATGGTAATATCTTTTTCATAATTACATAAATGAATTTAAAATCAAGACTATGGGAATTTAAATTTAGAACATGTAAGGACACAGATAATTATAAATAATCATTCCCATTGTGATTTTAATAAAATTTATTATTATGTAACATGGTTATATAAAACACATTAACTACCTTAGTTATATATTAGTATTTGAAAGTCCATTTGTAATATTTAGGTTGTTAATAAAGTTGTTAAATAGTGATCACATCATCAATAAAAATATAGGTATTTAACAAATTCAATTGAAATAGATAAAAGAAGTGATTACCTTATCCAGTAAGAGTATACCCTATGAAGCCAATTTATCAGAGCATTCAAGGGATATAAATTTATCAAGACGTTGCATTGACCTATACCAAGATGATATTTGAAAACTTGATCATGAGGGAAGCCATTTATGGAAGATGTTCATGGTCTTCCAGATCATGATCCAACCCCGGTTTTATAAATGGCCCCATGAATTTCTCGCCATCACACACCATACTCGGAGGGAGTACACTGGTGTGATAAAGTGATATGAATAAAGACCATAATATAATTAATATTTATATTTTATAGAACAATGTAATGGTTTTCAATTTTTTCCTTGTAAATTATTTTGATTTTGATTCAATTAAACAAAATTTATATTTTCAGGTAATATTCAAATTCAATTAAGTAAATTATTTTCTATAAAAATGTTCTTTTGAAGAAAAAAAATTAATAAAATGGAATTATTTAATAAGGTTTTTCAACTATTAATGGTTATATATATATTATTGATGTCAAATATATTTTTATAAGGGATCAAAAACTGTTATTATTAAAAACGTAAAATTTTTCAATAAATGAATTTTTTTTAATAAAAGTTATAATTCACATATTTAAAATATTATATTGGTAAAATGTATATTATATTGTAATTAGAACATAAAATTTATCCAATGGTGTATTTTTCAAAATTATATGAGACATTCTAATTTTCATGTAAAAATTAAATTCTTTATAAATATATGGTGTGTTGTATAACATCATAATGACCCAAAAAGTATGAAATAAATACTATAATTGGTATCCTAAAACAAATATTTCATTCCCTATAAAATTATATGATTTTAATTGTACTTGATTATGTTCATTAATCTTTTAGGAATCCTTCATAAAATTTAATATATTTTAGAGTTTTAAATTACTTTTTTTTAAGTGTGACTGAACTCCACATAAGAAAGGTATATATTTTAAATTGTTTGGATCTATTCCGAATGAAATGATGAAAACCTCTCAACATTTACCAAAAACCATTGGACGATTTATGGTCTGAAACATTTAATTGAATAGAGTCCAGAACATAAATATTAATGAAATCCCTCTCATTTCCTATATAAACACAACCATGATCCCACTTATCTTCACATAAAATTCGTGGAACATGTCCTTACACATCCATCAGCATTCTATAATAATCCCAAGGTTTCCAAATCTATCATTATTCCCCTTTAAGGATTTTTTTGCCATACTCTTAAGGTAATCGATCCTCTCTTTATCACTTTTATTAAGGAATATTTTCTATATTATGCCATTTTATTTTAAATTAATATTTGTGGGGTATAAATTATAAACAAAATAATACTTCCATTATTATGTATAAAATATGATATACCCCATTATCTCCAATTAATCCCTCCCATGTACATGTGCTCCATGCTGAAATATCATAATCATCCTTTCCATTCACTTTTTCTTCAAGCTCATTTATTATCATATGACTTATTTTTTTAATTCAAAACTTGTCTAAATTTCCATTAATGTATCTATTACTGCCCAAATTATGTCCAAATTATGATACACCCATTTTTCTCTCATCAACCCATTTTTGATCATTTATGCGACAACATTATAGAGCCGAATTTTCACCATGATTTTCCATGCCAAGCCAAATTTATAGTGAATACAATACCCATTTACTATAAAGGGTGTTCACTTTTGAGAACATATAAATTTTTATTGGTGGATATCATATATTAATTCCTCAATCATTGATCATGGAATAAGTTATAATGATGATAAAATCCATGTTTATGAGCAATGTGGACAAATTAAGCATGATAATGAAATGGGAGTGATGTGTGCACCAAGAATTATATAGCTCTCTTATGCATTGGGTAATGATTAGAATAATTTTACGACATGTCATTATAGTGTTGTTAGTAATTAATTTTTTAGACTTTTTCAACTTAGATGTGTGGGAGTATTAGCCTTTACATATGTTTAAGATGCTGTTTTTTATGTTGTTGACACATTTTTCTTGTTTTTATTATCATTCTATATCATGCCTTTTTAACCATGTTACATTATGATTTAATGATATGCTTAGTCTACCATGAATCATTATCATCATTTTATTCCTGGTTAATACCCTTACTGTGCCTTATGGATCACCCATTTATTATATATTTCACCAGGATATCTAATATAGTTTTATGATCATCCAAGTCAGATATGTTTTCAGAAAATATGTTGGAATTCAGGTTTAAATTTATAATGAAATGTTCATAATTTTCATTGATACTATACTTCTCTATATTTTTTGTTTCATTAAGTTTATTTTTTTGTATTTATATCATTTATTTGTTTTAAATAAATAGTTCGGACTTTATTGTTGTTTAAGAGGAAATGTTTAGTTATTTTTGGGATTAGGATTACAATACTATAGAAAAAACATAAGAGATGAGACTAATTATAAGAATACATCCCTATTTTTTAGTATATATTATTTATTTTATGAAACAAATACATCCCTACTTGGATAATATAAGTGTATATGGTTCTTGGACATATGTACCAATGAGGAACAACATTGACGAGATCTTCCAGGCCTGACTCAGGGTAACATGGTACATGAAAATGATCGATACTCTGAACATAGTTTGACAAAAATATTTGACAATATTTTTTAATTCATAAGATCATTACGAACCATTATTAATGGATTAAAAAATATACTTAAGATTATATGTTAGGAAATATATCATGTATAATAAATATTGAATCCTAGAAATGCATATGATAAAGAAATACATATATGCTATAATCCAACCCTTTGTTGTCATAAAAATATTATTAATGTGTTTAGAAGCTAAACATAATAATTCATATTTTGATTTTATTTTAAAAATGGCTAGAAAAGGAGGAATCAGTTAAATAGTCAATTAGAAGAGAAATGTGATGCCTTTCCCAATGAGATTCCAAACCTAATGGGATTGGGAATCACACAATTCATGATGATTCCCTCCCAGCTTACTCATGTTTTTAATTGGAATGAAGAGTAATAAGATTGTCTAAATCCCCTAGTGGAGAACAATCTACAATCAAGAGCTACATGCGCTAATGGCGACTGATGTTCAATGGATCATTTGATCTTTTAATTAGATAACATTGGATCAACTCCATTTAGGAGTTCTTCTCCATCATTCCATTCTCCAAACAATATATTTTTATTTTGTTTATTTATCATATGGAGGTCTAATATGATCAATGGTTGAAATTGACAAAAAAATATGAAGTTTGAGGAAGATATTCAAACAATTGTGAGGAAGAATTTCTAAAAAATATTTCTTGATAAATATTTTCCTCACAATCTCTATATTAATAAGGAATGGTATTTACATTCTAACATGAAAAACGATGATGAATAAATTATGTCATTGTGGAAAAAATATGAATACATTCATGGTATGGATTTTTCATTATTGTTACCTCCATATGCATGGTTTACTACCACATTGGTGGACTAAAACAAAGACTAAGGAAAAGAAGCATTATCCATGACATTGATAACTATGAGAAAATTTTCAGATTTTCCCTCAAGTCAAAATGGATATTGCAATATCTCAGGCGTATCATGTGTGAAATAATCAGAATGTGGAGGTAAAATATTGAAGTCAGATATAGATATATAATGGTGCAATAAATTTCAACATCCCACTTTCAAATGGTTTGAAAAAAAAAACATTTAAATTTCTTGAAGGGGGTGAGGAAATGATTTTGGTACTGGAAGGAAGGGAACCTAACAAGTGATTACCGATTGGGGAAACCTGGTATTATGATGGAGGAATGGAAAGATCCAGTCAACCCTAAATGTATTATATATTTCTAAAACATCATGTAACTATGGAAGTTTACAATTGATGCACTAAGACAATGGTTTTTGTATATAACCAACCACTTATAATTTAGGAAGGGTAATATTTTTCCATCACTACTACATAAGTGAATCCCGATAACAAAGTGGCGACATTTATTCTATATATTCATTCCAGGATAGTGAACATAGTTCTTATTTCAAGTTCTACTCATTCATTTATATCATGAAAATTTAGTATAACTATTCACACACCCCCAAAAAACATGGATGTAGAGATGTTTCTGAAAACAACATATCGAGAAATTATTGCATCCCAACTATATAACACCTCCTCTTTCAAAATTTGTTTGCTGAAATTCCTAGAAATCCTTTTCATACTCCATTTGGTTGAATTTCAATAAATTATATGCATCTATTGGAATTACCTATTTAAATCCAACACAAATTGTTGTGGAAAAGAAAATAACTCTCTGTATTGGGAGTTTTCCTCATATTTGGTGCAATTGCAATGTGAAGGATAAATATTCATTATAACCATCATATCAAGCATGGATATTATTTCCATATGTGAAAGAGTATCTTGATCAAATTAGTGAGTATAAGAATAAAATTATCCTTGAATAAATGATAATTGTGATGGAATATGATGATGCATTTCATAAGGAATTGGCCGGTCTTCGTCCTTCCTTATATTTTGAATTTTTTGAGATTTCACCTGGGGTATTACCATTCTCAAAGATTCATTATAGAATGGATGTTGTGGAACAATAGGAGAATAATAAAAAATCTAAATTTTAGTATGGATAATGGTTTCAAATGACCAAGTGCATCACTAGGGTGTGAAACAGTCTTCTTCATCAAGAAGAAGGATGGGTCAATGTGAATTTTCAGTGGTTATTATGAGCTCATGAAGATCATGAAAAAGAACATGTATAATCTAGTTTAGGCTGATGAAAATTTTGATCTTCTACATGGATCACAATAAATTTCCAAGGAGGATATATAGTCAGGATATTACCAAGATAGGTTGAAAAATATTATATCCCCAATACTACTTTTCATACAACTTACAAAATCTTTGAATTCATTATAATTCCATTTAGACTCACTTTTTCCCCAATAATCATCATGAACATGATGAATGGTGTATTTAGTTATTGGATAGATGAATTTTTTGTAGTATTTAAAGATGATATTATTATATAATAAACAATTACATAGGATCATTATAATAATTTTAAATACTATTCTAATTATGTTGTTAAAGAAGCATCATTATGCCATGTACATATAATGTGATTTCTATTCGAAGGATATCACTTTTTTGGGGAATATTATCACAAGAAATGGGATATATGTACACCATTATAATGTAAACCAATTTATATATGGTTGAGGGAAAAAATATTACATATATATTTAGTTTCATTGGTTTCTCTGGGTAATATTTCTGATTCATGATAAATTTGTCGATATTGTCAAGCCCTTTTACCAAGCTAACTCAGAAGGCTATAAAGTTTTCTCTGACTGATGAATTTGAAGAGTAAATCATGGATTTGGTATGGATTATAATCAATATGAATGTGATCACACTACCCACAAGTGGATATCATTTCATTGTTTTCAATGATGATTAAAAGTAGGAACTACGTCGTGTGTTGACTATAAATGAAAAATTCATCCACTATGCTTGAACGTAGTTTTATGATCATGAAAAAAACTACCCAACACATGATCTGGAGTTGGATATAGTGATTTCAACATTAAAATATTTCTATCATTATATATTTGTGGATAAATTTGAAATGCATATGGATTACAAAACAATCAAGTATATATTGACACACAAAGAGCTGAAAATGCTCCAATGATGATCGTAAGATCTAATCAAATAATAAAAACAATCAATACAATACCATCATGGGAAATTGATTAATATGTATGATGTTATAAGAAGAAAAGATACATAAATTCTACCAATGTTTAAAATTTAATGGACCTGGTCATCAATGATTTGGAAGCGATGGACATGGGAATCAGAATGGAAGGAATATCATCAATCATTTCAAAAACGATTTCTCAAGAATTTCATATGGAGCTGTTAAAGGATTGTCAAATATTTGATGGAATAATTCAAAATAAAGTGTAAGCTTTAAGGAATGGTAAATCCTTAGAGTCAATGTTAATCATGATGGTGTTTTGATAGTTGGTTGAAGACTATATGTACCATCAAATCCTGAGTTAAAGAAGGATATAATGGATGACTCACATAGCTCAACGTTCTCCATCCACCCTGGAAGCACAATGATGTATTGAGATCTCAATGAAAACTATTTGTGGGATAATATGAAGAAAGAGATCACAGATTAATCATTAATATGTCTTGTACTATAACCAGTTAAATAATAAAGGTAAATAACAAAGGGTATGATGAATCCACTACCCATACCTACATGGAAATGGGAAAACATCTGCATGAACATTTTCATTATTCTTACAAATAAAACAAGAGTTGATAATGTTGTATAGGTTGTGGTGGATAATATTTCCAATAATATACACTTCCTTGGTATTTTACGAGTATTCTCACTTGAATTTATTTCATGGATATAAATAAGGGAAGTGTTCAGGCTGCATGGAGTTCCACTATCGATTGAATCTGATTGAGATCAAAAAAAATTATCTATGTTTTGGAAAAGTATATAGAATGACCTGAAGATTGATTTTAACATAATAACATCCTATCACCCTCAATCTAATTGAAAATATGAGTGGACTTTCAAGACAGTTGAGTACATGATGAGAGAATGCTAAATGGACATAAATGGAAAATGAGATAAACATATACCTCAAAATGAGTTACCATAAAATAATAGTTTCCTTGCGGGCTTCCATACATCTCTATATGAATCCCTTTATGGGAAGATGTGCAATACACCTGAATGCTATGATGAATTTGGGGAACGAAAACTGCTAGGCCTATAAATAGTCATTGATGTGGTGATAATGTTTTATACCATTTAGCATCACATCAATGCTTCTTAGTTTAAAAAAGATCTATAATAATAATATTCTACTAGACCTAGAGTTCAATATTGGAGACATAGTATTCCACCATATTTCTCTATGGATGAATGTGATGATATTTCGGAATAATGGAAATATTAATCAAAGATATATCGGCCCCATTAATATGCATGATCGCACTGGAGTGGTGGTTATTGACTATAAATCCCACTTAACCCATCTCATGTTCATGATTTATTTCATGTATCACACTTTAGGATGTACATACATGATCCATCACATGTACTTATTCAATAGGTACTACCTTTGGAGGATGAGAATTCCTATGAGGAGTAGTCATTGATGATTTTATATTATTAAGATAATTTTTTACAAAATAATACAATGAACCCGGTCGAAGTGCTTTAGAAAAACCACATGTTTGAAGATGCGGTGTGGGAACCAGAGGATGTGAGAAGTTTTAATTAACTCTGTCTATTTTTAGGGCGGATGAAATTAAAATTTTTGGGGGATATATTTCACAAGGGCAGAAGATTGTAATGACCCAAATTTTAATAAATGATGTTTCCCATTGGGATTCTAATTAAATTTATTATTACGTAATATATTTATAGAACACACATGAAATTCCTTGGTTATATCAGGGGAATTTAATTTACTTTTTTAATACTATAGTTGTTAATATAGTTTTTTAACAGTGATCACATGATCAATATAAATATATGTCTTTAACAAATCTAATTGTCATCAGAAAAGGAAGTGATGGGATCATCCTGTAGGATTGTACCCTATGAAGCCCATTAATCAGAGATTATATGGGATATAACATCACTGGGATTTTTAATTTAACATGACCAAGCTATGATCCAACAACTTAATAATTATAGAAACCATTCATGGGAGAAGTTCAAGCTCATCGATATCATAATCCACCCAATATTTTCGGAATAAAAGAATCATGGTCTCACTTTCGTGGAAATTACTTTTGGGAATATATTGGGGGTAATAAATTGATATTGATCAAAACCATAATATTTTGAATATCTATATTTTATTGAATAGTAATTTTTTTAATTTTTTTGTAATTTATAAATCATTTTTCTTTTGTCTCAATTAAACAAAAATTTTATTTTCAGATAATATTTAAATCTTTTAAAGGTTTTTTATTAATTAATCGATTTTTAAAATATATAGCCTCTTAACAAAATTTTATTAATAAATATGTTTTATTAATTCTAAATCATTATATAATATTTTTAATGTGAAATGTAATTTTTTATTAGAGTTTAAAAAATATTATTGGCAAAACCCCATCATATTTCAATACATGTTGAATTTTATTTTCAATGTAAAAAAACAAATATATAAAAATTATTTAGATAAAATTAATATTATTTTTGGAATCGTAATTTATTAATTATCTAAAGGTTAATTTTTCATAATTTTCTGAGAAAATGTAATTTTTTTTTAAAAATTAAATACCGTATTAATATACAATGTGTTTTATGACATCATGATAAAAAAATGATTTTATAAAAACTATAATTTTTATCATAGAATAAATCTATGTTTCCCATTAAAATAATGTAATTTTATTTTTACATGATTAATTTTATGAACCATTTATGAATCCTCTAAAAAGTTTATTATGTTTTAGAGTATTAAATTCATTTATTTAAAAATGTCAGTCACCACCACATAAGAGATGTCATTATTTTAATATTTTCATCACATTTCATGATAAAATAATTCAAACCTCTCCACTTCAGTGAAACACATTTTAAGAAACCATGAGAAGGTTTTTGGTTTGAAATATTTTATTTTGCAGAGTGCATAACCTTAATATTAATCAAATCCATCACTTTCCTGTATTACCCCACCCAATATCCCACTTCTCTTCACTCAAAATACTTGTAACATGATATTAATCATCTCTCATCTCTCTAGAATCCTCCTATAGTTCCAAAAAGCTTTCAATAAGCACCATTAAATATTTTTTTGTCGTACTCTTGAGGTAAGGGATCCCCTCTTTCTAACATTTATTAAAGAGTATCCCCTATGTTATGCCCTTTTATTTTCAATTACTAATGATCGGATATGATTTATAACCTCCCCAATGATTACCATATTATCTATAAATGATTATATACCCTTTTCACTCTCATTAATCCATCCCATTACACTTATTACAATGTCAAAATTCTGTAAGCATCCCTTCCTTACACTTTTTCCTCAAGATCATTTATTATCATATGCCTAATTCTATCTAATTCAAAATGTTTGAACTATTCTTAAAATATACCTATTACTATCCAATTAAGTACCAAATGATGGGAGTCCCATTTTTTAACCAACACATTTTATGAAATTTTAACTAATAGTGTTATGCTTCCAAATTTTCACTGTTATTTTCCAGGACAATAAATTTTGTAGTGAATTACATACCCTTTTCAAATCAAAGGTCTTAACATTTATGAACATTTTATGTATTATCTGGGAAATAAATTTCATTATTACACACTCCTTTGTTATGGATTAAATTATTATGAAGAAAGAATCCATGTTCTGTGATCTATGTGGCACACATAAACTTGAGATTGAAAAGAAAGCGACGAGTGTGTCCGAATGTTTAATTGCATCCCAATGCATTCACTAATTTTTAGTATAATGATACCTCATATTGGTATACGGGTGTTACTGATTAAAATATGGGACATTTTCCACAAATAAGTTATGATATTTTATCCTTGATATTTGTTTATGATGCATTGTTTTATATTGTTTCCACATTTCCCATGTTATGATTATCATGTTATATCATGCCTTATTATTCATGTCCCTTTAATCTTCATGGAGGTTTCATGTCTACCATGTATAATTATCCTATTATTATTCTATGTTTATTCCCTTACTAGGATTTATGGATTACCCCTTACTTTTGTATTTCTATAGGATATCCAATGTAGTTTTAATCTCGCACATGTTAAAAATGTTTTTGATAATGAAGTTAAAATTCATGTTTAATACTATAAGGATATGTACATAATTCTACAATACAGAATAATTATTGATATTTAAGGTGGTATTTTTTTATTATTATGAAATTAAATCACATATTATCGTGAAATAAATATATGGGTCCTTATAGACAATATACCTAAATATCATTGTCAAACACTCACTGAACTATAACCCTCAATTGTACATAACAGCTAGTTAAAAATGTCATAAGATACCTATGAACAACACCTTTGATCATGATAAATCCACAAAACTAACAATGATCAAAATATACTACTATATCATGATGATACGGAGTGATCTATGGATAAAAAAATGTCTTATTAGAGACTGATCACACAAACAAATAATTACAGAATAGAATAAATTCATCCAAAAATTCCTAGAATTTTTCATAGGTCAATTGGCGGAAATCTAGACTAATTAATAATGATATTACACTAGAACTGTATCATTAAAAAAATTTCTCATGAAATTAAACATCTATTAATTCATTTTCACATCATGTAATTATATTAATAGGGTTATGAAAAAAACCAACATTCTATTATTAGTTTTTATCATAAATAATTAATTTGCATTTGTAATAGGATAAAAAAACTTGATGTATTTCAATTTCATGATCTAGATCACCAACATAAAACCTTCCTGGAATTTTTCTTGAGATATTTACACATCATGTTTCCCAATTGAATGGTGTGTAAATCCTCTACAGTATGTTTCTCAGCCCATATAAAAGAATACATACAATAGAAAACGGTGGGATTTTACACAACACCATAATCTTATGAATTTATAATTCTAGAGAAAGTTTAATGAATGTAATGTGATGAAAATACCCCATACTATTGAGTTTTATTAATATTGGAATAAATATTTATCATAGTAATTAAAATTCTAGTGAATTATATAACATACCGTTTGAGAATAATGGTTGATCCAATGAAAAAAAATTAATAAGAGACAATGAAATTGTAGATGTATGTTTACTGAATGAAAAGTTCTAATTCATACAAATAAAAATACCCCGATGACATAAATAACCTCAAAAGGACTCAGTATCATATCCCATATTGGTTCCATATCCATGATCCAACCTAGACAGTAAGAAAAAGAAGCAATAAGACATCATTACCTTGATCATACACACATCCTTAAAATATACTATAGTAAAAAACAACATCCTGAGTTGGTTGTGAGTAAAACTCAGTAGTTCAACACCACCAAGTATAAACATAACCAGACTGATTTAAAGTTCATTCAATAATGTGAACTATGAGTTTTTTTAAGAATTAATGCAAATATAATATACATTCCAACCCTTGAGTTATCAGATGAAACTCAGGGATACCAAAACCTACAATATCTCTACACTATAATTTTTACTACCTGACTAATCCCCTTGATTTTGGAAGGATCTCTATTACCATATCTCATTATGCACAACTAGTAACCATGAAAAATCATATTCTTTAGTCAATTATATATTCCATGGGTTAAATATCATGCCATGGAGAATTTTTAAATATTATATTGTCCATGTGAATTTCCTTTCTCGATTCAATTACATATTCTCATGTGCACATCAGAAGGGTAGAATCACTTCTCAGGTCATAGGTTGTCCTATTCTATAAAAAAACATGGCTTCCACATCTAAAGAGATAGTGATTCCTATAACTCAAAAATCATATTCATAAATATACTAAAATAAAACAATGTATTAAGTTCATTAAAATTTATATTACATTACAATTCTGGAAAATTTATTTCATTATATTAAAGAAAAATATATTCTTAGTTGGTATATTCTCCTTTGATAGGATAAACCATCATAATCAAACCATTCCGAAATTAGTTAATCTTAATTAAACGTAATCCTAAATATCCTGATTACCAAATTAAACATTAATATCAAAATAAAAATTTCAAAATTTCTGTGTCGTTGTATCATCCTAGGAAGCCTCACTATATGGGTGGCCGCAAGACTAGTCTCAAATCCATGGTACCCATAGGGGTCAAATCAAGGGTCATGTTAGTTGCCTAATATCAGACATGTATTTAATCAATTACTGGTTTCATGGACATGGTTTGACATAGAATTCACTTCTACTATACATACATATATAATTAGAGACGTAATTTAGTTTATTATTTTAGTCCACCAATCATACACTATTAATAAATGTAACACCAACAAGGAGAAACTATCATGAAAAATTGATGATGAAGGAGACCATCCAGGAAATACTATACCACACAAAAATGAAGATCAAAACCTAATTGAATAGATGAATAAAGATAAAACTTCCATAATGGGGGATATATTAGATAATAACAAAACCAAATCATACTAACTCACTTGAGACCAAATTTTTGATCAAGAACTCTATAAGGGGGATGAATCATCCAAAAAACACATGGTGTCACTTAGGGGTTGAGAGAGGAGGCTTCAAAATAAAATATAAAATTCCTTGGCTTGCGTGTAATTTTTTTTAAAAAAATTGGTTCTGATGAATTCATGTAGTAAAAAGTTTTCATGTAATGTATTCAATATACAATACAAAACACATTTCCTCACGTTACAAATTAATTGATCTACCATTTCAAAAAATCTTACATATTCATAGGTCATTATAGTGTCACATCGTAAAACTCATTCATGGAATATTCTGATTCACCAATCCACATCGTGTATTACGTACATGTTAAGAATATTCCAAGAATGAACAATCGAATTTACATTCTATAAAAATAAAAAAAAAGATCATTTAGCTCTACCCTATACCAACCAAACTACATTAGAAAATTTTGAAATATTTATACCAAGATAATAATATATTTATAAAAAATACATCAATGAACAATAGGTCCATTAATGAAAAATTATATTCATCCTAAAAATTTTCTTGAATTCCATGGGTTTATAAATTAGAAAAAACTAAATGAGTCTTAACAAAAAACACAAATAGTTGTGTACCTAGAAAAATATGTGACAATTAACATTTAGTGTTATAAAAAAAATTAAAAAATTCCTCCAATAAATATGTCAAATTTTGAATCCTTTGTTCAAAAATATATAATATGGTCCATGCCATACTTAATTATAATGGATAAATTATGAATGTTGAAATTATTTATCATGGGGAATATTAATTTCAGAACTAATTATAACCAAGGATAAAATGTATATAATAAGATAATAAATGATTTCATTTGTGGTTTATTGTGTTTATAAATGATTTTAATTCTCCACTCTACTACTTATCATTTTAGGAGAAATATTCCATTATGGTGAAACTCGATTAGTTTATTTTTTGATACTTCCCAAAGTATTAGTCCATTTCTCTTATATGTGTTTATATCTTTTCTAGACTAACACTCCCTCAAAAAAATACATATTTTATGCTAATTACATACCCAAAAATCTCTAATAATCTCCTATAAAACTTATAGAATATCACATATTCTCAAAATTCATCAGTAAATTGTTTGAGTCACCTTCACCATGGGGATAACTCTTGTTTTCAGGAATATATTTTTAATGAATTAGTAATATTTTCATTTTTATTATTAGAAATTATTATTTGAAAAATACAATTTCACAATATCAGTACTATAATTTCATCTTTCTAGTCATGTTTCATTGTTACTATAATTATTTTATATTTTTTTCACCATTCTATATTCCCGTAAGAGAACAAAAAATAACATTTGTATGTTCATGAAGTAAATTCCACCATAAAATCCAATATTATGATTTCCTTAACCAACATATATGAAATTTCATAACAATTCATTTAAAAGATAATTATATTATGGAATGGAATTTCGGCAGTTGGAGAATGTTCCCCATGCGCCTCTTGGTTTTTTTAAACTTTCTACCCACTGCGCTCCTCCCTTCCTTGCCGCTGGCTCCCCCATGACTTTGTGATCATTCCCTCGGCTTTATCCATCCTTCCTCCCTGACCCCTCCCCCTACCCCCGACGTCCCTCTTGTGCCTTCTTTCTAGACCTCCAGCCTCCAACTCCTCACATGTTCCGGTGTGGAACCCCCTATGCCTCTGATGGTCCCCCATGCCCCCCCTCCGTGGTGCATCCCTAGCATGGATCATACAGAGATACACTTTTTGGATCGGAAGGGGCCCTCTTAGAGACGTCATTCTCAACTATTTCCATGGAGTTTCCTATGGTTTTCATGGATGGCTCATGTGTCTCCCCAGATTTTCTGACTACTGCTTTTAGAGAGGTGGATGAGTGCCTCATGTTGACTCTCTTATCTCGAATTGGGGCCAAAAAACCCCACATTCCATCTTCCAGTGGTTCGTTGTCTCTTGGGGTCTCAGGATTCTGGTATGGGTGTCTTCAGTTCATAGGAATTCATTCTCATTAGTTATGGCCTCAGACGAAGAAGTTTTTCTTGCTTGGTGTAAGGATCTTGGGTCTATTGGTTGATAGAGATTTAGCTTGTCCCGGTGGTCCCTTGAAATCCACAGGTACATGGATAGCCCGATCACTTCTTTTAGAATTTTCCTTCATGGCCTGCCTCTGCCATTCCCGAATGATTATATCCACAAAGCTATAAGAGATTCACATGGTGGATTGCTCTGCGCGGATGACAGGACCCGATTTTTCAATGATACATCACATGCTCGGATTTTTTATCTGTGTCGAGATTGATCTTTCCCCTCCGATTTCGGACCGGATTTCTCTTCTGGTGTAGGACGCCCTTATTGGAAATGCCATCCATGTTGGGAAAATAATACAGATTACAGAGATAAACACAATTTAAACACATCCAATTATAAAACTTATTGTCAACAAATTAAAAAAAACGAAAATGAAACATTCAGGAAAGTAGAAGTAACAACAAGATTTACGTGGTTCGGACCTTATGGTCCTACTCCATGGCAAGAACACCACCACTGTTTCTTTATTATTATGCAAAATGAAAACAGAGCAAATACAAATAGAGAAGTAGCAAAGACAGACCATGCAAGTGGACCAAAAAATATATCCGAGAATGAAGACCTATGCACCACAAGAGCCAGTGGTGAAATCGTGCCCGGAGTTAGTGTAGTACTCTTTCGAACTGGGCAGACTCACGCACGCAACCCCGACTACAAACAGGCCAGAATAGAAACTAGGAACATACAACGCAAAGATCCGACAAGAAGATAATGAACAGGTTCACAATACGAATGCACCGAGAAGCATAGATCTCTCTCATGATTTCCTCCATTATTTCCATAGAAGTCTCCACCAGAAATGCACCAGAACAGTCGTCAAGGTGACAGTGTACAAGCGGCGGGTAACCAAACAAGAAAAGGCTCTGCTTCTCTCGAATCCCTCGGGAGTAGAATGCTGAAGACGATGATGAACCCCCCACTGAAGATAACCAATGCGCCCTAATAATGGTGGCGGAATGAACGAAGCGACGCCACTGAAAGGCGCAACAGACGAGGCCAGGTGGCACACAATGCAGGAGCGGGAAAATCTTGAAGCACGTCAACTTAAAAAAATTTGTTCAATCGGTACATGTGGATGGCTACCATTACGGATATGATCACCGAAGAAACACAAACGGAAGAACCAGTGTCGTTGGATCAGCATGCCTCAATGGTCACAAATGAGACGAAATAGTAGGATCGCCAGGGTGGAAGGGAGGCTGATCAACGAGCGGGCCACAGTACAGGATCACCCCATCAAACATTCCCAACATTCAAAAAATAGCCCAGACAAAAAAATCCCAATATGCATAATAATAATAATAATGAAAATAAAGCTAATTTTTCATGGAAAAACAGAAAACAACATTTTAATATTTGGAAACCCATTTTCAAAAATCTCCACCATGTCAAAATTAAAACAAAAAAAATATATGGTGTTCCTGCAAACGCCAAACTACTGATACAACCTATCACTAGTGCGAGCGGATTCTCTAAAATAGAAAAACCTAAGTCTACAAATGTTCACCCAGAATGAACATCACTTAGCATTTTCCGATAGTAGCACATGTTCTACATATGCTACATTTCTACTACTGAACAGATTAAACATGCTAAAAAATTTAAACTATGAAAATGAATTCAAAAAACTTACGCAGAATTTACCATTGATTCAACCCAGAACAATTGATCTGATATGCACCAGCAACCTGAAATTCAAACAACATCTCCCGAGGATAAAATACAACGGAAAAAATGAAATCGAATTAATGCTTAAAAATGAATCATTAATCAAAACAGAAGAAAACTAAACACAGTAATCACAAAATAGAAAACTGACAGGATAACATCCTCTCTACCTAAGCCTGAATAGCTTAGACCAGCCCAAAAACACCTTTTTTCTGAACCATGATTCCTCTTCAAAGACAAGAAGATCTAGTCATAGGAATGCAAGAAAAAAACAACAAAAACCTATGTCTAGTTATAATGAAGGGGCTGCTAGAAAATTAAAGGACTTATACAGACTCATAATCGGCACATACCACATTTGTATGGGCTAGACTATCTTTTCCTTTCAGATTATGATAGTAACTTTTAATGTGGCTGATACTACCACAATCAAAACACTAAAATACTTTAAACCAGATCTTATCCTTCCTGCCCTTAATTTTCATAGGAGATTTGGTATATAACATTTTTGGTTCACTCTTAATAGAACTCAACTCAAACTTTAAACTGTGTGTTTGAAGATCACGATATAGGACAACAGACTTAAACTCTTCCAACCCAATGGAATCTCGACCATACATCACAGAATCTCTTAATGTATTAAAAGAATCATCAAGATAGGTTAACCAAATTAATTCTTGGTTCTCATCCTTAACATCAATGTCTATGTTTTCTAAATCTAATATAATTTTATTAAACTCATCTATATGAACATGCACAGAAGAACCAGGAAACATTTTAAAATTGTATAAATGCATTTTTTTTATAGAGATGCCCATGAAAAAGATTTAGTCATATAGAAATGCCCGAGTTTATCAAAAATCGATTTAGCAGTAGTTTCATGTGCAACTTCACGCAGTACCTTATCTCCCAAAGGTATCAATAGAGTGAACTGAGCCTTCTCCAATATACCAGGATCAACATCGAGAAAGGTAGTGGTGGACTGACCGTCAGCAGTGACAGTCACAACAGGTTTCTTACTACAGTGCAAAGTATCAGCAAGACCAATATGAAAAAGTAAAGCACACATTCAAACTCTCCAAAAATTAAAATCAATTTTTCCATCAAATTTATCAATTTAAAACTTGACATACATTGTAAACAAAAACGAGTAACATGCTATGATACCAGTTGTTGTGGAAATGATATAGTTTATAGAGATAATCGCAATGTAAACACAGCCTAGTATAAAAGGTATTATAAACAAAATCGAATCAATAGAAAGTGAAACTTGCAGGAAATTAGAAGGAACAACATGATTTACGTGGTTTGGACCTTATAGTCTTACTCCACGGCAAGAACACCACCACCATTTCTTTATTATTAAGAAAAACAATAACCGAGAAAATACAAATAAAGAAGTAGAAAATACAGACCATGAACGCAGACCATAGAAGCTATCTAAGAACAAAGATCTCTGCACCCTAGGAGCCAGTTGTGAAATCTAGATCAGAGTTAGTGAATTAATCTTCCGAACTAGATGGACTCACACACTGAACCCCAACTATAAACAGACCAGAATAGAAACCAGGAACATAAAATGCAATGTTCAGACAAGAAGATAAAGAACGGGCACATAAATACAAAAGAAATGAGAAGCATAGATATCTGCCATGATTGCCTCCCTGATTTCCGTAAAATTATCCACTAGAAATACAATGGAACAGTCGTCTAGGTGACGACGTACAAGCGGTGGGTCACCGACCATCAAAGCCTATGCTTCTCTCGGAGCTCTCAATAGAGGAATGCTGAAGACGACGACGAACCTCCACCAAAGAAAACAAACACACCCTAATAATGGTGGCGGAAACAACAAAGTGACGCCCCTGACAGGAACAACAGACAAGGCCACGCGGCACACAAAGTAGGAGTGGGAGAATATCGAAGCACATTGGCTTAACCAATCCCAAAAAACTAGCACACGTGGGTGGCTACCATCGAAGGGGCGGCACAAATAAGATCACCGAAGAAACAAAAATGGAAGAACTAGGGTTGTTGGATCAGCATGCATCAACGATCAGAAAAGAAACAAAACAATAGGATCGCCTGGGTGGAAGGGAGGTCTATAAACATGCAGGCCACAACACAGGATCACCCCTGCGAACAGGACCAGAAAACAAAAAAAACAACCCACAAAAAAAGAAGCCAAATATTCATAATAATAATAATAGAGAAAATAAAACCAATATTTCATGGCTAAACCGAAAACAACATTTTAATATTTGAAAACCCATTCTCACAAACCAATATAAAGAGGAGTATGTTGATTTTCTAATGCAATATGTGTATTCCCCACGTAGTGCACATTCCCAAGGGGTGTTTTTTCATATGCTTACATCGAATGTGTCTCTTCATTTCCCCATTCATGTGTTTCATTCCCATGGCCGTTATATTTCTTTGTTTTTCCCTTGAATTAAATGTATGTGGCAGTCCATTTTGATGTAATTTTAATTGCCTATAAATATGGTTCAAAAGTATTCAGTTTGAAATTAGTGGGAATTATATTGCAAAAATTCCTTGGTGTTTATTGCCCCATTTTTTATTACACTATTTTCCCCAGTTTTTATAGAAAACAAACTGGTATTAGAGGGAATACCAAAGCATCCTCCAATTTACAATTATGGCCACCGCAATTCAGCCACAAGTGTTGAACCTGTCTAAGGAAAACTACGAAAGGTGGTTCATTCAAACGCTGGGATTGTTCGGGTCACAAGAATAATGTGAGATTTTCACCGATGGGTATATTATACCCTCTATGGAGGTAGAAGAAGCCTTCACGAATGAAGATAAGGCGGCCGTCAAAAATCAAAGTAAGAAAGACAAAAATGTGTTGTTCTTCCTCTTTCAAGGGTTAGATGAATCGACGTTCGAAAAAATTGTCGAACCATCATCGAGAAAGAATATTTGGGATACCCTTTCCAACAAGATCATAGGTGTTGATCGAGTGATGCCGGTTCTCCTTCAAACCCTAAGAGGAGAGTTTGATGTGGTGCACAAGAAAAACAGTGAGAGTATCTATGATTATATTTCACTCTTAATTCTTATTGTTAAAAATATGAAAAGAAATGGTGAAAAAATGGAGGACATTCGTATGATTGAGAAAGAACGTCCATATCTCAAAACCAAATTTGATCATGTGGTTATGGTTATCAAAGAATCAAAATATTGGTAGAAATTATCTATTGAAGAATTGATGGGGTCGTTGAATGTACATGAGCAGCGAATGTATAAGAATGCATGTTCAATAATAGAGCATGCATTTGAGTCCATGATGACTCACCATGAATGAATTAATGGCTAAGAACAATGAAGAGGTTTTCGTGCAAGAGGCAGAGGGCATGGAAACCATCCATGCTATTAAAAAAAGAAATAAAATTTCAATAGATTCTATGGAAGAAGACACAGTAGAGGCCGATTCACGCATGGTCGTGGAAACAAAAAGAACATTCAACGCCACAACTGTAAGAAATTCTTCCATTCTGCCTCTGATTGTTGGAGAAAAGTGGGTCATGATAAATGATCCAACTATTCTAAAGCATTTCATCATGAAGAAGAAGGTACCACATTCCTCATGGCACAAGAAAGGGCATGTGAACGCCTCGATGTATGGTATCTAGACACGGGTGCAAACAACCACATTAGTGGTAATAAAGAGCTATTCAAGGAACTCACCGAAGAAGTTCGTGGTGAAGTGAGATTTAACAACTCATCTAAGGTACCTGTTATTGGAAAAGGTAAAATAAAAATCTATCTGATGAATGGAAAGTTGAATTAATTTTCTAATGAGTATTACGTACCATGTATGAAAAATCATATCACCAGCCTCGACCAACTCCTTGAAAAGGGGTATGTAATACACATAGAAATTTATTCTTTCTCTATAAGATATGCTCACAAGAGACTTGTTTCTCACGTCCAAATTGTGAATAATTGCTTGTTACCAAGACATATCAACACGAATTCTGAGAAGTGTCTCTTTGAGTTTATGAAGAATTGTTCTTGGAGATTGAATTTGTGCTTTGGGCCTCCTTATTTTAGCAGCCTTAAAATTCTATCCTCATCAATCATGGTTCATGGATTGATGATGATTAAAGTTCCAAAAATTGTGTGTGAGGCATGTACAGTCGATAAGAAGCAAAAGAAATTCCTTCCAAGTGTAGTGTCTAGAAGAGATAAGGATCCACTTCAGTTGGTACACACTGATATCTACAGACCACTTGAAACACCATCACTAGGAGGTAATAGATATTTTAATAGATTTATTGATTATTTTAGCAAAATTTTGGGGCTGTATTGCACCAATTTAAAATATTCTGCTCTCACTGTCTTTAAAACATTCAAATCTCATGTTGAAACTGATAGTATCCCTAGAATCAAAGTACTCAGGTCTGATAGATGTGGAGAATACACCTTGAATGAATTTTAATATTTCTGTAGGGAACATGGAATCAAACATCAATACAATATATCTTACATGCCACTGAATAATGGGATCACATAAAAGAAGAACCTCACCATCATCAACATGATAAGGACCATTCCGAAGAAGGAAGGGATGCCAAAGAGTTTTTGGGCAGTGGTAGTGGCATGTACATCCTACATTCTCAATTGGTGTCCAACGAAGAGTGTCAGCAACTTGACACCACAATAGGCATGGAGTGGCTACAAATCGAGCATGGAACACCTAATAATTTTCGAGTGTGGAGCCTATGATCAAGTTCTAGAAGATAAAAGAAGGAATCATTATGATCGTGGTGAAAAGTGCATCTTTACCGACTATTTTGAAGCCTCTAAATCCTACAAGCTCTACAATCCACTAAACAATGAATTAGGGGTGAGTAGAAATGTGGTCTTTTGTGAGGAAGAAGCATGTAAATGGAATTATGATGAATCAAAAAATATGTGCTAGTTGAGACTGATGTTCCTGAGGAAATACATGATCATCAGAAGAAAACACCCACAACACCTTCTTTGGACGGATCATAAGTTGGAAGAAGTCTAGGAGTACATTTAATCACTCTTGAAATCACTCCAGTAAATCAAAATTTGGTCAGTTCATCCTCACATATGGATAATATGAAGATGAAAAATCTGAGTGACATTTATGAGCAGACCGAAGTGGTAAATATTTTTTCCTTTTATGTAGATCATGATCCAATGACGTTTTAGGAATCCATGAGGGAAGGATATTGGAGAATGGATATAAAATAATAAATTCAAGACATAGAGAGAAATTAAATGTGTGAGATGACTACACTCCCAAAAATCCAGAAGGGCATTACTGTCAACTGGGTGTACAAAATAAAGAAAAATACTGATGGATAGATCGATCGATACAAGGCAAGGCCCATATAAAAGGGGTACAAACATAAATATTGTCACGACCTGTCCTCGGGGCCCGTGCCGTGACTACCCCAAACCCGCCTTCCATAGCCCAGGGGCTGGCGACTAGCACCAAGGCGTAAATCCCAGCAAAAAGGGAAGGCATTGCCTTTGAAAAGTAAACAAGCACCACAGAGTAAGCAAGAGGAAAAGTAAACACTAAGTGAAAACTGTACAAGTTGTGATGAAAGTAAAAGGGGCTGGAAATACAAGCCCAACTGTAAAGTACAACTGAAAGGAAAAACATCAACTGAAAGGAAAAACTGCAGCGTCGAGCCGTCCTCTGGAAGTCCCACCTGAAGGGTGGGTACAGATAGCTCCAATGCTCCTCGGGTCCCGCCGTCCGCTCCGAGCACGTCTCGCTCAGTGGTCCACCTCCAGGTATTGACTCGTCGTGTAGTCCACCTCCGGGTACTGACTCGTCGTGTAGTCCACCTCCGGGTACCGTCCAGTCCTCGAACACTCGACCTCCATCAGCACTGCCTGTCGTCTGCAACCAACACAACGAGGTGCGGGCATAGCCCGTGCAGGGGTGAGTATAACGATACTCAGTAGGGACCCCGAGACCCTCAAGGTCTCTCTAAAACCAACAAGGATAACCACAATGAAGATCTCAACAGATAACCTCTACTTAGATATATGCCCATACATATACCTAAGTTATCAAGTAACCCATCTCAATCATGAGGCAAACACAAGGTCAAAAGTCTCAGCTCAAACTAGGATTTTCATCTTCGAAATCATAACTGCTGAAGAGCTCCATCTCTGGAGTGTACAGTGGTCCTGTCACAATTCCGAGTTACTGCCCACTAACTTAAGACTGCTGTAGTACTCCACCCATCGAGTAATGCGGGTCAGCCGCTACAACCAAGCGTTCCCATGTTCCGCTACAACCAAGCGCACCTCTGTCATGGGTCTGCCGCTACAACCAAGCGCTCCCATGTGCCGCTACAACCAAGCGCACCTCTGTCATGGGTCTGCCGCTACAACCAATCTCTCCCATGTGCCGCTACAACCAAGCGCACCTCTGTCGTGGGTCTGCCGCTACAACCAAGCGCTCCCATGTGCCGCTACAACCAAGCGCACCACTTTCGTGGGTCTGCCGCAACAACCAAGCGCTCCCATGTGCCGCTACAACCAAGCGCACCTCTGTCGTGGGTCTGCCGCTACAACCAAGCGCTCCCATGTGCCGCTACAACCAAGCGCACCTCTGTCGTGGGTCTGCCGCTACAACCAAGCGCTCCCATGTGCCGCTACAACCAAGCGCAAAACTGTCGTGGGTCTGCCGCTACAATCAAGTGCTCCCATGTGCCGCTACAACCAAGCGCACCTCTGTCGTGGGCCTGCCTCTACAACCAAGCGCTCTCATGTGCCGCTACAACCAAGCGCACCTCTGTCACACACCGAGTCGTTCGATCAGCAGTCGTCGGATCTCAGTCAGCTATACGGTCTCCGTGCTCCGCCCGCTCGTCTCCTGGAGGGTCCGCTCCACGAGCTACTGGTCGATACTACAAGTATCACAATGTCCCGCAAGGAAGTATCTCGAAGGACCACCTCGTCATAGGGGTCTCAACGCAACAGACGGCGCGTCAATCGGACGCCCGGTCTGTGAGTTATTAGCCTTTTCGTCCCAGGGGCCCGGTTGGTTTCATGAGCGAACCAATCCGTCCGTAACTCAACTATACCCTGAACACTCACAGGGTATACTCATAGGTACCGTTTTTCAACGTGATCACCAATGCCGCTGACGGTTCGTCAAACGGACGTCTGGTCTGAAAGATATCAGCTTTTCCGTTCCAGGGGCCCGGTTGGATTTCAGTGCGATCCAACCCGGCCACTATCCATCTGCATCCAAAACTCAGGCGGAGGATGCCAAAAGTTCCGTCTCATCAAGAGGAACTCAACGCAACCGACGGCGCGTCAATCGGACGCCCGGTCTGAGAGTTATTGGCCTTTTCGTCCCAGGGGCCCGGTTGGTTTTTTAAGGCAAAACCAACCCGACCGTACTCCACCTGCGTCCAAACCTCGGGCGGAGTATGCCAAAAGATCCGTCTCACTTAGAGGAATTCAACGAAACAGACGGCGCGTCAATCGGACGCCCAGTCTGTTAGTTATTGGCATTTCCGTCTCACACCCACCCTGGGAAACTTCCCAGGAGGTCATCCATCCTGATCACTGCTCTAGGCCAAACACCCTTAACTACGGAGTTTTAACTACGTAGGCTCCCGAAAAGGAAGGTGCACCTAGAGTATAGTATACCGAAACGACCGTCTCGATCCAAGGATCGCGTTGCCACTGACGGCGCGTCGTTCGGAAGCCCGTAGCTCAAGATACGACCATTTGAACGAAAACGTCCGAAGAAGGGGGGGTACGGGCCCGTCCCGACCCGGCCCGACCCGGCCGGGGCGCGGCCCGGCCGGTCTGACCGGCCCGGCTCGGCTCGGCCGGGCGGCCGCGTGCCAGGCACCGCGGGCGTTGACCCGCGACCTGAGGAAACCGCGGCCCGCGTGGGCCGCGCTGGTGAACCGCGGACGCGGCAGAGCCGCGTCCCGCGCGGGCGAACCGGACCCGCGCGGCCGCGAGTCCGTTGGCCGCCGCCGCCGCGGCTTCAGCCGCGGCGGGCTCGTCCGGCGGCGCGCCGGGGCGCCGCCGCCTCCGGCAGCCGGCGCCGCCGGCGAATTCCACGGGCCACCGGGATCGCTCCGGTGGTCCGATTCTCTTCCCGTCTGCGCCATTGCTCCTCCCGGGATCCGTTCTTTATTACGGAATCGTCAAACATCCGCTGCGGCACGTTCCGTCATCGCCCGCCAAATCCGCACAAAACGAAGAACGGCGGAGAGTCGTCGGGCCGTGTTCGTTTGGCCCGCACCCTCCGCGTTAGAGATATACAACCGGGAGAATTTTATTCCACACGGGAAAAATAAAAATTTTAAGAAGATTAAAATTGTTCACAATTCGGTTCTTTAATTTCTTTAAGAACATTGACGGAAATAAATTAAAAAGGGGTAATTCCCATAATAAATCCCTACCTCGTCGATCGTCGCGCGCGGGCGTTCTTCGCGGAAAAGCTCGTCGCGGAAGAGAGGGATCATCGCGTCGTCGCGGGGAGGCGTCACGTCGTCGCGGAATCCGGTGTTGAGTTGGCGAACTCAACGCACCATGAAACAGTAGATTTAATTTAATTAATTAAATCCGTGTTTCTGGTTAAGAACCACGAAGGAGATAAAAAGGAAGGTCCGAGATTCTTTCCTCAAGAAGCCGATTGAAGATCCGTCGCGGAGGAAGAGACGTCGCAGAAGAACGTTGTCGGCGATGCGGATCAAGGCGTCGCGTCGTCGATTTCCGGGTTCGGCGTTCTTCGCGTTTTTCGCGTTCTTCGCGAGGGAGAAGAAGGAACAAGGATCCTCTCAAATCTTCTCAAAAGATTTTGGGTTGGTCTTATTTTATTAAAATTCCAACACACGAAAACAGGTTAAGAAACGATTGAATTAATTCGTTGAATTAATTCAACTAAAGAAACAGGCCATTTAATTCACGAAAGAAACAGCCCATTTAATTCACGAAAGAAACAGCCCATTTAATTCACGAAATAAACCGCCCAATTAAATGGTCTGTTAAGAATTTAGAAAACGCGTCAGTTGACTTTCATTAAGACGGGTTTTCACGGGTGCGTTTCTTAGCGGAAAGAAACGGCGGGGCTCGTGCGGGCCCCACCTCACTAATATCCTACCAAAGGGGGTAGGATATTTCTGGATAGCATCCTATCCAGTTCAACTCAGTTCAAGCCGCTTTTAAGTGGCTTCAAGTGGTTTCCAAGTGGCTTAAGTGAAATAAAATAAAGTTGCCGCAAAATTATTTTATTTCTTAACCTTAGGCCCGAAAATTAAAAACCACACCCGAGCAAACGCAACTCCGGAAGAGGCGTTTCTAAGCGAATACCGGCGCTGCGATTTCATCGGTGCCCTCAGAATTCGATTCCGGGCACCGGTTCAAAAGTTAGAAAAACCCGCTCATCCGTTCACTGAACGTACCCGAGCCAAACTTCGGAAAATAATTTCGGGCACACCGGGCCTCGGAATCAGGCGCCGTAAGAAACTGCGTTCTTGTAAAATTCCAAAGAAAATTAAGAAAAAAAAATTCCTTGAAATTTACGGGTCTTTACATTACTCCCACCACAGGGCTTTACGTCCCCGTAAAACTTCAACACAAACTAGGGATACAAAGGCGGTACTGAGCACGCATCTGAGCCTTCCGCTCCCATGTGCTCACCTGGATCTTCTCTGTCGTGGCCCGGACCACCTCTGGTCCCACTAGAGCTGCCACGATTTCTTCCTTGCCGATAAGAGAAATCTGGTCTCATCCCCTAGATGAAACACATTCTTCTCCTAATACGGTCAATCCCGACATGGATGATACTAATCCATACCAAGGATGACGTCGTAAGGCCTCGACGCTACTACCAAGAGATCCAACCGTTACTCTCGCCTCCAAGGGTTGAGTCACACTGTCGGCATCAGTGTGTGGTAAATGGGTCTCCTCCAGTAGATGTCTCACAAGTGAGGGTCAAGTCAACAGTCAAAACTGGAACCTCTTAGTAACAACACAAGAGAGGACAGGGAAGTAAATGTCACAAGAAAAGGTGTCTTTTATTACTGCAGCTCAAGTACAAAGTCACAAAGCATCTATAAACACACATCAACAAAACTAGAAGCAACGTGAACAAAAGTCTCTAGGTCTGGAGCTAGTCCTGCTCCTGTCCATGTGCTCCCGGAGCTCCATGATCATAGGCCTCAGCTGCCTGAAGCTAAGCTCTCCCATGTCCTCATGTCCCCTGCGGTCGGGGTGGACCGCCTGGTGGTGGTGGTGACAACACCCCGAAGCGCCGTCCACCTCCTGCTGCACGACCAACTCCCTTGTCATGGCCGTCTGCTCCTTGCGGCCCGCCCTGATCGAACCTCTGCCTCTGCCTGGGGGGTCCTTCGTTCTTCTGATGGTCATCCGTATGGCGGGTCGGACAGTCACGAGCCATGTGACCAACCCTGCCGCAGGAGTAACACTCCCCTCTCATGGCAAGTCGTTTCCCACCCCGAGTGCCTCGCGAAAACGATCCAGAGTCTTGCTGGCGACCACCTGTAGGTCCAGTCCTCTTGGACCCCTGCATCATCCATCTACTGCCCGCTGCAGAAGACTCTGCCGCATGCCGGTAAGTGGTGGGTCCTGCTGCTGGAGACTGCTCAGCAAGGAAACTCTCCACTAAGAGGGCTCTCTCTAACACCCCTGACTGAGTCGGAATGTTGAGGGGGATCATCGAAGCCCTGATCTCATGCATCAGTCCCTGCTCGAAGGTCCGGGCCCGGAAGAACGGGTCCCGTACCATATCTGTGGAGTAGCGCGAGAGATTAGTAAATCTCACCGAGTACTGGGCCACTGACATGCTGCACTGCCGCAGCTGTAGTAGCTCCTGGATGCGCACCGCTCGGAGGGTGGCTGGGATGAACTCAGAGCGGAAGATGCTCTCAAAGTCCTTCCAGAGGAAAGACGCCTCGTCGTGCACCTGGAGCATCAAGCTCCACCATCTGCCTGCTGCCGCGTGCAGGAGACTCGCTGTGAGGGTCACCATGAGGTCTGCTGGTGTCCTCACTAATATGAAAACCTGAACAACTGCCTCCAGCCAGTCCTCGGCGGCCTGAGGGTCCGTCTCCCGGCGGAACCTGGGTGGTCGCTGGCGCTGGAACTCATGCAGTGCACTAAGGCGACGTGCATCGCCAGCGGCTGGGGCTGGTAGCATCGGTGTCTCGGTGGGTATAGGTACCGCTGGTGCCTCAGCTGTAAAAGGGCCCTGTACCGAGTCCTCGACGCTCGGTGGGCTGTCATCACACTCCACTCTCAGAATCCTAGCTGGCTGTCGTCGTGGGGCCATCCTGAAAAGGGAACAAGTGCGCCACAGTCAGGATAGTATACCTGGTGAGCTGACAGAAGTAATCAGAAGGAAAACATGAAACACACATGCAATCAATGTTTTCGTGCATTAAGTAGGAAATCAGAAGTCAGGGTCCTGGTGTACGGATACGTCGGCCGCCACACCAACACTGGACTCCCTGGACTGATAACCACACCCAATACGCTAAACAATATTGCTTCACATAGACGAAAGATCAGAGTCCCCGGTAGAACCGACCACCTCTGATACCAATTTGTCACGACCCGTCCTCGTGGCCCGTGCCGTGACTACCCCAAGCCCGCCTTCCATAGGCCAGGGGCTGGCGACTAGCACCAAGGCGTAAATCCCATCAAAAAGGGAAGGCATTGCCTTTGAAAAGTAAACAAGCACCACAGAGTAAGCAAGAGGAAAAGTAAACACTAAGTAAAAACTGTACAAGCTGTGATGAAAGTAAAAGGAGCCGGAAATACAAGCCCAACTGTAAAGTACAACTGAAAGGAAAAATAGCAACTGAAAGGAAAAACTGCAGCGTCGAGCCGTCCTCTGGAAGTCCCACCTGAAGGGTGAGTACAGATAGCTCCAATGCTCCTCGGGTCCCGCCGTCCGCTCCGAGCACGTCTCGCTCAGTGGTCCACCTCCAGGTACTGACTCATCGTGTAGTCCACCTCCGGGTACTGACTCGTCGTGTAGTCCACCTCCGGGTACCGTCCAGTCCTCGGACACTCGGCCTCCATCAGCAATGCCTGTCATCTGCAACCAACACAACGAGGTGCGGGCATAGCCCGTGCAGGGGTGAGTATAACGATACTCAGTAGGGACCCCGAGACCCTCAAGGTCTCTCTAAAACCAACAAGGATAACCACAAGGAAGATCTCAACAGATAACCTCTACTTAGATATATGCCCATACATATACTTACGTTATCAAGTAACCCATCTCAATCATGAGCCAAACACAAGGTCAAAAGTCTCATCTCAAACCAGGATTTTCATCTTTGAAACCATAACTGCTGAAGAGCTCCACCTCTGGAGTGTACAGTGGTCCTGTCAAAATTCTGAGGTAATGCCCACTAACTTAAGACTGCTGTAGTACTCCACCCATCGAGTAATGCAGGCCAGCCGCTACAACCAAGCGTTCCCATGTGCCGCTACAACCAAGCGCACCTCTGTCATGGGTCTTCCGCTACAACCAAGCGCTCCCATGTGAGGCTACAACCAAGCGCACCTCTGTCATGGGTCTGCCGCTACAACCAAGCGCTCCTATGTGCCGCTACAACCAAGCGCACCTCTGTCGTGGGTCTGCCGCTACAACCAAGCGCTCCCATGTGCCGCTACAACCAAGCGCACCACTGTCGTGGGTCTGCCGCTACAACCAAGCGCTTCAATGTGCCGTTACAACCAAGCGCACCTCTGTCGTGGGTGTGCCGCTAAAACCAAGCGCTCCCATGTGCCGCTACAACCAAGCACACCTCTGTCGTGGGTCTGCCGCTACAACCAAGCGCTCCCATGTGCCGCTACAACCAAGCGCACAACTGTCGTGGGTCTGCTGCTACAACCAAGCGCTCCCATGTGCCGCTACAACCAAGCGCACCTCTGTCGTGGTTCTGCCGCTACAACCAAGCGTTCCCATGTGCCACTGCAACCAAGCGCACCTCTGTCACACACCGAGTCGTTCGATCAGCAGTCGTCGGATCTCAGTCAGCTATACGGTCTCCGTGCTCTGCCCGCTCGTCTCCGGGAGGGTCCGCTCCACGAGCTACTGGTCGATACTCCAAGTATCACAATGTCCCGCAAGGAAGTATCTCGAAGGACCACCTCGTCAGAGGGGTCTCAACGCAACAGACGGTGCGTCAATCGGACGCCCGGTCTGTGAGTTAGTAGCCTTTTCGTTCCAGGGGCCCGGTTGGTTTCGTGAGCGAACCAATCCGTCCGTAACTCAACTATACCCCGAACACTCACAGGGTATACTCATAGGGACCGTTTTTCAACGTGATCACCAATGCCGCTGACGGTTCGTCAAACGGACGTCTGGTCTGAAAGATATCAGCTTTTCCGTTCCAGGGGCCCGGTTGGATTTCAGTGCGATCCAACCCGGCCACTATCCATCTGCATCCAAAACTCGGGCGGAGGATGCCAAAAGTTCCTTCTCATCAAGAGGAACTCAACGCAACCGACGGCGCGTCAATCGGACGCCCGGTCTGAGAGTTATTGGCTTTTTCGTCCCAGGGGCCCGGTTGGTTTTTTAAGGCAAAACCAACCCGACTGTACTCCACCTGCGTCCAAACCTCGGGCGGAGTATGCCAAAAGATCCGTCTCACTTAGAGGAATTCAACGAAACAGACGGCGCGTCAATCGGACGCCCAGTCTGTTAGTTATTGGCCTTTCCGTCTCACACCCACCCTGGGAAATTTCCCAGGAGGTCACCCATCCTGATCACTGCTCTAGGCCAAGCACGCTTAACTACGGAGTTTTAACTACGTAGGCTCCCGAAAAGGAAGGTGCACCTTGAGTATAGTATACCGAAACGACCGTTTTGATCCAAGGATCGCGTTGCCATTGACAGCGCGTCGTTCGGAAGCACGTAGCTCAAGATACGACCATTTGAACGAAAACGTCCGAAGAAGGGGGGGTACGGGCCCGTCCCGACCCCCCCTGGGTCGGCCCGAACAGGGTCGACCCAACCCAGTTGGCCCGGTCCGGCCCGGCCGGGGCGCGGCCCGGCCGGGCGGCCGAGTGCCAGGCGCCGCGGGCGTTGACCCGCGGCCTGAGGAAACCGCGGCCCGCGTGGGCCGCGTTGGTGAACCGCGGACGCGGCAGAGCCGCGTCCCGCGCGGGCGAACCGGACCCGCGTGGCCGTGGGTCCGTTGGCCGCCGCCGCCGCGGCTGAAGCCGCGGCGGGCTCGTTCGGCGGCGCGCCGGGGCGCCGCCGGCGAGTTCTGCGGGCCACCGGGATCGCTCCGGTGGTCCGATTCTCTTCCCGTCTGCGCCATTGCTCCTCCCGGGATCCGTTCTTTATTGCGGAATCGTCAAACATCCGCTGCAGCACGTTCCGTCGTCGCCCGCCAAATCCGCACAAAACGAAGAACGACGGAGGGTCGTCGGGCCGTGTTCGTTTGGCCTGCACCCTCCGCGTTAGAGATAAACAACCGGGAGAATTTTATTCCACACGGGAAAAATAACAATTTTAAGAAGATTAAAATTGTTCACAATTCGGTTCTTTAATTTTTTTAAGAACATTGACGGGAATAAATTAGAAAGGGGTAATTCCCATAATAAATCCCTACCTCGTCGATCGTCGCGTGCGGGCGTTCTTCGCGGAAAAGCTCGTCGCGGAAGAGAGGGATCGTCGCGTCGTCGCGGGGAGGCGTCGCGTCGTCGCGGAATCCGGTGTTGAGTCGGCGAACTCAACACACCATGAAACAGCAGATTTAATTTAATTAATTAAATCCGTGTTTCTGGTTAAGAACCACGAAGGAGATAAAAAGGAAGGTCCGAGATTCTTTCCTCAAGAAGCCGATCGAAGATCCGTCGCGGAGGAAGAGATGTCGCAGAAGAACGTTGTCGGTGATGCGGATCAATGCGTCGCGTCATCGATTTCCGGGTTCGGCGTTCTTCGGGTTCTTCGCGTTCTTCGCGAGGGAGAAAAAGGAACAAGGATCCTCTCAAATCTTCTCAAAAGATTTTGGGTTGGTCTTATTTTATTAATATGCCAACACACGAAAACTGGTTAAGAAACGATTGAATTAATTCGTTGAATTAATTCAAGGAAAGAAACATGCCATTTAATTCACGAAAGAAACAGCCCATTTAATTCACGAAAGAAACAACCCATTTAATTCACGAAATAAACCGCCCAATTAAATGGTCTGTTAAGAATTTAGAAAACGCGTCAGTTGACTTTCATTAAGACGGGTTTTCACGGGTGCGTTTTTTAGCGGAAAGAAACGGCGGGGCTCGTGCTGGCCCCACCTCACTAATATCCTACCAAAGGGGGTAGGATATTTCTGGATAGCATCCTATCCAGTTCAACTCAGTTCAAGCCGCCTTTAAGTGGCTTCAAGTGGCTTCCAAGTGGCGTAAGTGAAATAAAATAAAGTTGTCGCAAAATTATTTTATTTCTTAACTTAAGCCCGAAAATTAAAAACCACACCCGAGCAAACGTAACTCCGGAAGAGGCGTTTCTAAGCGAATACCGGTGCTGCGATTTCATCGGTGCCCTCAGAATTCGATTCCGGGCACCGGTTCAAAAGTTAGAAAAACCCGCTCGTCCGTTCACTGAACGTACCCGAGCCAAACTTCGGAAAATGATTCCGGGCACACCGGGCCTTGGAATCAGGCGCCGTCAGAAACTGTGTTCTTGTAAAATTTCAACGAAAATTAAGAAAAAAAAATTCCTTGAAATTTACGGGTCTTTACAAATATGGGGTTTACTAAAAAGAATTATTTTCTTCTGTTTCCCACCTTTACATTATAAGTATGATTATATCCCTTTCATTCCATCACAGTTATATGATCTACCAACAAGATGTAAAGTCTGTGTTCTTCAATGGAATTCTGGAAGAAGAAGTCAATGTTGACCAACCTAAAGGGTTTTTTATACATGTTGAGGAAGATAGAGTCTATCAACTATAGAAAACTCTTTATGGGTTGAAGTAGTCTCCACAGGCTTGGAATGCACGCATCAACAACTATCATCAAGAAAACAGCTTCTCCCAGCATGTATATGAGCTTTCGGTTTACATCAAGACAAATTATCGTGGCGGTATACTTATTGAATGCTTGTTTGTATATGATTTTTTGTTTACAGGGAACAGTCAACCGATTTTCGATGATTTTAAGGAGGCCATGTTCAATGAGTTTGAGATGACAGATGGGGGTCTTATGTCCTTCTTTCTGGGCATAGAGATAGAGCAACAACATTACAAAATCTATATAACTCAGAAGAGGTATGCAAGGGAGTTGCATGAAAAATTAAATATTTCCAATTGTAAAGTTGTAAACACACCGATAGCAACAAGCTTAAAACTGGAAAAAGATGGAGAAGGAATAAGTGTTGTCTTGGCTATGTTCAAGAGTCAGAATGTAATCTTGAGGTATCTCACAATCACAAGGTCAGATATTGTTTACAGTGTTGGGATTCTATGCAGGTATATGGAATCTCCAAAAGAGTCGCACTGGCTAGCGGCAAAACATATCCTCTGGTATGTTAAAGGAATGATGGATTTTGGTCTCTTTTATATATACTATGATGAAACAATGCTATATGGTTACTCAGACAGTGATTGGGAGGTGACCAAGATGAAAGAAAAAGAACCACGTGGTATGTATATTTTATTGCATCGACTGATTTTAAATGCAATTCAAGGATGAAGAATATGGTTTCCCTATCCACATGTGAAGTAGAGTACATGGAAGCATGATCTACAATTAGTGTAGGAATTTGATTGAGTAATTTGCTGAATGAGATGAAGCATCCACATATAGTATCCATAGTGATATATGTGGATAAAAAGTTAGCTATTGAACCAGCCCAAAATTCTGGGTAGCAAGGGAGAATCAAATAGATTAATACTCAGTTTCATTTTCTCAAGGTTCATGGGAAAGATAAAATGATAAAATTTGAATATTGGCATACTACTGAACATCTGATAGATATCATCCCAAAGGGTATACCATTATATGAATTCAAACAGCTAATATTGATCCTCAGAATGAAGCACGTTTTGGTTTTAAGGGGAGTGTTTGAAATAAAAAACAAAATAAAGAGGGGTATGTTGGTTTTATAATGCTAATTGTGTATTCCCCATGTAGGGAAATTTCAGAGGCAGCGTTTTCCCATATGCCTACTTCCCATGTGGCTCTTCATTTCCCCATCCATCTGTTTCATTCCAATGGCATTTATATTACTTTGTTTTTTGACCCTTGCATTAAATATATGTGGTTATCCATTTTGATGTAATTTTAATAGCCTATAAATATAGTTCAAATGTAATATATTTGTAATTAGTGTGAATTATATTGCTTTAATGATTTGGGGTTTATTGTTTACTTTTTTTATTCCTCTATTTTCCCCAGTTTGTATATCCAACAACCCTCTCCTACGGACATGAAATCATCTACTTGATCTTCCCAAGGTACTAATCTCATTTTTTTTCTTTAGGTTCACTCCATAGAGGTTTGTAAGAGATTCAGTTATAGAGATAGTCACCCCATTCCAAATCACCCTCTTCTGGGTCCATCCAGCCTGCCTCTTCGGTTGTTGATCTACATGTCGTTTCACTGGTTATGGGCTAATCCCTTGTTGATAGGCATTTGATGGATCCTTTTGGCCCAACCCTACTAGGCTCCGAGATATACCTCTCTATCATGGCCACTATTATCTTACAATCCAAGAATCCCCTACCTCCATTTCTTATGAGGCTAGTGCCTAACCTCCTGGTTGGTTTCATCCTCCCTCCTTGGCTGCATTCTCTGTTCTCCCAGGGGCCTCCCCTTAGGGTATATCAGCCACACTACAGGGACAACCTTCTCATCCCTGTGTCCATGCCTTCTACATCAGCTGCTATGGACGATTTTCACCCAAATGATCCTGGTATGGAGATTTTGATTCACTACCTTCAAGGTGCCTAGTCCAGCGATATTCACTCAATGTCATTCCATCCTTGTTAAATCCCAAAAAATAAATGAAGTCCCTTTAGCTCTCCACCCAGTGCCTGAGGATTTTCCCTCGATCGCATTCAGGATTGAACACCTCCTGCTTCTCCACTTGCTTACATGGGGGGCAGAGTGGGAACAAGATATCGATCAAGGATCATGATGAAGAACTCATCCTCCTTCTTGGATAAGGCCATAAGTTCTAGGGACACTGTCAGGGCTATGTTCAAAGAATGATTTAGATTATCATATAGAACACCCCGCGACATTGGTTCCCAGGTAAAGGTGCACTTCCTCACCAATGAAATCAGGAAACACAGGGCCTCAGTTACTACCATCCTTGAGCAATAACAGACCCTACTAGAATCATCGATCTCTCCAGAAAAATAAATCGGCATGGATGCATGAATATGAATCCCACCAACAAACATGCTTAGATATTTTGGAATAGCTGCCTCTCTGTGGACCTGGTCGGGTATAGAAATCAATTAATCACTACGTAGGTGTCGATCAATGAGATATCCTTCTCCGTGTTCTTTGTTTATGGAAGTTGTGATCTCCAGCAAAGGGAATCCTTATGGAATGACCTCAAATACATTGATACTGAAAATCACCTATGGTTTGTTGTGGGGGACTTCAACGTTGTTGTTGACCCGAAGCAGAGTAAAGGAAGAAGCTCTTTTCAGAGTAAAGCGAGCTTGGATTTTGCTTATTTTATACCTAGGAAAGAGCTTTTTGATCTCCAGTTTTTAGGCTGATGCTTAACTTGGTGAAATGACCAATGAGGGATCCACCACTCGTGGAGTACTTTGGACCATTGCCTAGACAATATTCAGGTCATTTTCATGTTCCCAACCACTAAGGTTAGTCATTTGGTCTGGGGTTTATCTGATCATTCCCCTCTCCAAGCTTCAATCTCTCAAGCCAGTTCCATCCCAAAAGTTTTTGGAATTACCATCAATGGGACAACCACCCAGGTTTCCAGAACCTAGTGAAAAATTCATGTGTAGAGTGAGTCCTGGGGTAATCATGGGTGGAAATTCACAACTAGATGAGATGCCTTGAGGATATGTGCCAAGAGTGCGATAAATATATATCTCCCAGTGATAGTGAGATTTATTCATCAAATCATGATGATGGTCGGCTTGAGAATAGTCTTAACAAGGCCTGGGGCGACTGGATATTTGATGAGATATCCAACAAAAAAGTCATCTTGGAGGACATGATTCTCCATCATGAATGCCTGGTGAGGGACATTTCGAGGATTAAGGGGATTAGAGAGGGAGATAGGGACTGGGCCTTCTTCTATGTGTGTATTAATGAAATAAAAAGTTGGGTGAAAATGAACATCTTGTAGGAGGATGGTATGTATACAAATATTGGAGACATAGTGTGTGGTGTGGCCTTATCCTCTCTTGAGGCCCTTCTTCATGGGCCTAATCCAAACATACCCAACGACTATCCTAGAGAGGATGGGGGTTCTTTGAGGTGACTCCCAACCAAAATTCATCTATGAAAAATGACGGGTTGGGTGTGATCATTGAGGAGAAGGATATTCAGGAGGTACTGTTGACGCTCAATCTCAAAAGTGTCATGGGACCGGATAGTTTCCGGGATCGTTCTATAGAACCTCATGGGATATGGTTAAAACCGATATTATCATTTCAATCTCGGAAATCTTCATAGAATGTATAGTTAACTTGGGATTCATGTTACATGACTATTGTGCTCCTCCATAAGATAAGGAACCCCTCCTCAATCTCTCAATATAGGTTGTTGAGTATGTGCAATTTCAGTTACATGATCTTAGTCGGCATCCTCAATACAAGGATGTAAATTCACATTACTCAATGGATCTCTATAGAGCAACATGTGTTCATTCGGGGTCAATCTATTCAGGTATCTATTTATCTTTCCCAATAAATGATCAGTTACATTAACCTCAAGACACATGGTTCCAAACTATCCATCAAGTTAGATATGAGTAATATTTATGACCAGTTCTGGTGGGGTTTCATCATCAAGGTACTGAAAAGTATTGCGTTCTCCTTGTGGAATACTAATTTTCTTTTTAGATTCTTCATCTCATCCTGGTTGGCAATTAATTTTATGGGGAAAACATATGGGCTATTCAAGGAAACTTGTGGCTTAAGGCAAGGTGATCCCTTGTCTCCTTGTTTGTTTATTCTTTCCCAGGATGTCCTCAGTCACCTTCTCTATAGATGCATTCAGAACAGCAATGTTCTGGCCTATCATAGAAGTATTAGATCTCCTACCATCTCTCACCTAATGTTTTTGGATGACATGTTCATCTTCATGAATTACTAAAAAATATCCATTATTGGATTCAATAGAGTTTTGGAAGGTTAATATCTCCTGAGTGACCAGGTTATTTACAAGGCCAAATTTTTCTTTTTTATTTCCAATGGCTATGTCTCTTCTTATATTTCTGCATTCCAGAACACCCTTATCATGCCGGAAGTGTCCTTCCCTATGAAGTATTTGGGAACCCCCATTTCCTCCAGAAGGTTGTGCGTTTTTTACCTCGACTCCCTCATCATCCAAATTTCGGGCCAGGTCCTTAACCAGAAGAATCGATACTTATCATTTGGGGGTCGAATAATGTTGGTGAACAACATCCTCTTTTCTATACCTATCTAGGTACTCTGTACCATTAATGTCTCCAAACGTGTCATTGCAAAAATAGAACAACTCCATTCAGGATTTATTTGTGATCCTCTCTAGGAAATGAAGCGTCATTGGGCTTCATGGCATAGGGTGGCGAGACCTGCAAGGGAATGTGGCATCAACGTTCACAGTCTTAAAGAAACTCTGTTAAGAATTCATGAACGGTTGGCTTGTGAATTTTTGGAACAACAATCGCTGTGGGGGATTAACTTTCACAACTCACACCCTGGGAACAAGTTGTAGACCATGGGTCATGCTTCCCCTCTCTTGTTCATTTTATCCCCCCTCATCAGTACCCTTTGTCCCCACTCTAGATGGATCGTTTGGCATGGGAGGATTATTTTTTTGCATCACAACTGGGAAGGGAATATTCTTGGCTTCCTCGGCTATCCATCCACTACGATCATGTTCAGGGAGGCCATCACATTCCTATCATTTATATAATTTGTTATTGACAAGTATCAACAAGATATTTTCAATCTCATTGAGCATAACTCCAAACTAGATAGATGCCTCTTCTCCCTCTCCCCCTTGGGGGTCTTCTATGCAAAGGATTTACATCGCACGTTGATTCCTAATGATATGGGTGATACTTGGATTGAGATTATATGGCCTAAGTGTATCCCCATCAAGAAAAACATTCTCAATTAGAGTATTATAAACAATATTCTTTCCACTGATGATTACATTCATTATTGTGGTATATCGATGTTTTCTCGGTGACCAAGCTGCTACAACCACAAAATAGAAAGTATCAGGCATCTGTTCTTCGAGGGTGACTGGAAAAGGCTGGTCTGGAAATATTTTTGGCAAGTTTACCGCTATCAACATCACCAGCATAACTGATATTTCATGTCACTTACATGACTTTTTTTAAATTTATTTTTCATTTAATTTCCATTTGAGCTTTGTTATTGGGGTTTCACATTCATTTTGGTGGAAATCACGGGTTTTCAGAATTTGGGCCAAACCGTGAGCACATTTCCAGATTTAAAAATAAATTTTGATTAGTTGATAAATCAGTAATTTTTCAATATTTTACAATCATTCCAAATCGAAATTTGTATCCCCTAGTATATTAAAACCAAAATATCATTTTAGACCTCATAGAAATATATATTAATTATGGAATTGGGTTTTTTATTAAGTTGTTGGTTGATCCTGAAATATCATGTCCTACATTAAATCATTTTTAATTTATTTAATATCTATTTTAATATTTATGGTTTTTTGGTTATTGCAACACTCACTAGATCCCACTTAACCAGGGCATTCTCCCATGCACTCCTCTTCCTCATTAGAACTCATCTCTTCCACAAATTAGGGTGATCTTTCTTAATCATTCTCAAATTGCCCAATTTTGAAGTGGTAAAATGTTTCTTCCATTAATCCTTCAATTTTAATTATTTTCGCAGAAATTTAGTCCCCAATTGACCTACTATGACACCTCAGATCCTCCATAATAGTTTTAGTTATATAAATATTCAACTATGGGCACTCTAGGCCAATTTTTTCATGATTTCTTAAAGTTTTTCTCTTATCATTTTCTTCCTCCTCCTTAAGGTTTCCACCATCTTTCGTTATGTTCTAAAATGTACATAATTTAGGGTTAGTTTATAGGGTTTCATTTTGTGTCATTTTGGTTAAATATTTTGGTTTTAGGTTGGATTTCACTACCTTTAGGTGCGACGATGGTGCAGTTGATGTTCGCACCATGATTTGGGGGTTTTTATTCCAAAGGTAGGTGATTCAATGTGTAATAATATATTTATGAGTTATCAAGCTTGATATAATTATTCTGAATGTTCCTAATATTATTTACATTGTGATAAAACCGTTTTTGATGGAGTTTGTTAAACGCTTAATTTTATTAATGCACTTTGTTTCAAATTGGGGTTTTTCCATTTGTATACGTTGAGGTAATCATTGGGATGATGTTATAACTTATGAATGTTGTTTTTCAAATATTGTTTTAGCTTCCAATTCTGATTTGGTAGATTATTTGTGTGCTTTTGGGTTTAAAATATGGGTTTTAAAATGGTTTTTTGTTTAAAACCATATTTCACTCCATGAACGTGATTTATGAAAATGTATGTTTTTCAAGTGTGTCTCTTGTGGTATAGTTTGAGATGATTTATTAGTACATGATAATGGTTTAGTAAATGTCTAATGGGATTATAATTCTACATTGGTAGGGTATTGGTGTGATTTTGTCTTTGAAAGGGGGTTTTGAAATGGGTTTTGTGTGCAAGACATTGTTATACCCTTTGGGATTGTTTTTTTAAAATTGTAAATGTTTTATTTGGTTAGTCAAAGTGGAAAAAAAGTGTATATGTACTTTTTGGGTGAGTAAGTTTACATAATATGGGTTTTTGAAAGGTAAAGTGATGATTTAATATGTTAAACCTTTTTATAATGTTTTATAAATTGCAGAAATGATTTATCAAATGGAAAGAGAATGGAAAAAACACGTTTGTGGGATGTTTTGTGTGATTGTGATGTACAAAACTAATTTTTTTGAAGAAATAATTATTATGTGATGTGTGTTTGAGATGTTATTGGCCATGTAATATCTTGTAATGGTTTTATTAAATTTTTTAAAGGATTTTTTAAGTGTTAATGAAATGTGAAAAATGGTGTGGGTAGTTTGGGAGTGAGTATGATTTCTTAATGTATTTGAATGAAAAAGTGGATTATGTGACTTGCATGATATACATGTGCACTGTATAGAAAATTTGTGATGGGGAAGGGGTATTTTATTTTGAAAATTAAATTTATTTAATTTTTGATCTTTTTTAGCACAAGAGGGAATCATGGGTATCTAGGTTGGTGGACGTGTACTAGTATGCTAGTGATCACGTGGGGTTTGGCCTCAGTTTTATTTACCAAGATTGATGCTTAGTAAACTAACTAAACAATGATTATGATGATGATGGGGGACACTAGTTTATGGGTATGGACTCTACTTGTGGATCGTGTGCATGAGAATGGATATTGTGATGATTACTCTCACCGAGATATGAGGTACCTGGGAACAACATTGAGCTAGTGACTAGGGGTTATTATCCATTTATTGTTCTCACATGAAATTTTATGCCTTCTATCAGTATACAGTATGGTTTATTGGAAACATGAGTAGCATTGGAATATTTTTTAAGTGTTTATTCATTAAAATAGCATACTTGAAAAAAAAATTATTTAAAGTTTCTTCTTTTCAAAATTATAGATAGCATTTCCTATTTTAAAAACATACATTGTTTTATTCTCTAAATGTTTCTCGCATGGAATCTCTTAGTGTTGGTACCATAATAGAATTTATCACAAACCCTACTTAAAAATTTTGGTGTAAGTACACATTGTTATTTTTTTCGTAGGTTTGGTTACAACTTTTGTGCCAATGGTTTAAATTTATAAAGGTTCATCGTGGTGTTGTCTTGTGGAGATGGATTGAGGGTGGTGACACTTTCCATGAGGATGGTTATTGGGCAGTCATTTCTGGTTTTCGTCATTTGTTATAGTCTTTGTGTGTTTCATTAAACTATGTAATTCAGTTTAAAAAATTCGTAAGTAATGGTTTTCTAACAAAAATCCAGATTCATTTTATTGGATCCATTTGTTGTTTTATGTTTATAAACATGGGTAAATCATTCTAAATTATCAGTTTATGATACCCTAGCACTAGTGCCACCCAATTGGGATTGGGTAAACCCTTTGGGATTTTTAACAGGCCTAGTATGGCACCAGTTTTGGTGGTGACTACATTTTGTTCATTGGAAAATGGTACCAAATGAGGTTCGGGTAAACTCTTTTGGTCATGTTTTTTTGGGGAATTGTCGAGATAGTCTAGAGTTAGGATTGTTGGGACATGGTATTATATTTATGGGTAGTGTTCCTGATCACCACACCTCATGATGGGATTCTAGTCACCAAGGTAATTCTGGAATTGTCTAATTCATTCGATTTTCTTGGTTTCAAGATGATTCAGGGAAATGAAAATAGAGTTGGGTTAATGGTCTCAGTGAGCTCACAGGGCTTGGAAAGCCTTATTGAGTGAAGTATATATCTCAAGAACACTCAATGTGACAGTAATGTGATTGGAATATGTATGAAAACCATATTTCCAAGTCACCGACCAAAACATGTTTCCTCTCGCATTGTCTAGTGTTCATTAGTTTTGAAATCATAAATGTTCGGTTTTAAAGGAAAAAAGAATGAATGATAAGGTTTTAAGAAGCATATAGTCTTTTTGAAATAGTTCCATAATATAGGAGGAATGGTTTGATTTATGAAATGGTGGAACTGAATTTTCAAAATTGTTTTGAAATGGAAAATGGTTTTCTTACACCTCTTTTCGATGAAAAAACTATATTAAAGTTGGTTTTAAAAATGTTTTTCCAATAAAGTTTCCTAAAAAATGAAGGGAATTTTAATGGGATGATATTTTTTTAAATTGATGTATATGACTTATAATGGAGTATTTATTTGAATTATTTTGATTTTTATTTCGTGTTTAGAGGTCTTGTGAAAAAATGAAGTGTAAGAAACTGGACCTTATTTTCAGGTATTTTTTTCCTTTTCGACTCGTTTTTGAGAAAAGGGGGAAAATCTGGAAATTTTCATAGTACACACACAACCAGGTGGGTTGATGTGGAGGCCGCTTAAATCAGAGTATGGAAAACGGAAGTACACGCCGTGTACTCTAAAATAAAACACCATGTACTTTTCATTTAATTTCATTAATCGGACCGGGTCACGACCTAACACCATTTTCGTCTTCTACTCCACCTAATTCCGCCCAGTGCATCTGAGGAGGCCGAATCTTCTTCGAGCCACCGATCCGCCACTAGCTATCAGAATTGAACATCGTTTATTGCAATAGAATCACAATGATCTACTCGGTTCTAGGCCAATTTTCAGGATGAGGTTCAAGTATATAAATCCCTGAGTCTCGAGGTAGGTGGTATTTTGCCCTACGTTTAATTTCTCTGAGTTTTTGGTGAAAAAGTGACGGGTACCCATGTATCAGAAATCTCGGGTTAGAGTTTTGATCCTGTTTTGTTATCTTCCTTAGGTTGCATGTATTATTATGTTTATTAAAAGATTAAAAATTTCTTGTTATAATTTTTGTGGATCTCCCCATCAGTGTTTCCCTTGTTTTGTTTTTTATCGTCGTTTGGCATAGGTTTCCTGTGAGGCTGACCTTGTTGCATAGCTTGCTTTCCTTCATAAGGTTGATTGAATTTATTGCCTACTATTTATATGATTTTGATGCATTTTAGCTTTTATCCGAGTAGTTTTTTGAACACACATAGGGCTGCTATGAATCATTTACATATGATTGCTTTTACTCAGGGATTCGGAAACCTCGTGTAGTTAGACCATATGGGGAATTGAAGTTGAGTTCTTACTCAGAGGGCCTGTTTAATTATTACCATTACGAGACTATAAGGGGGATTGACTTTGTGCTCTCTCATAGGGTCTGATAATTATCGAATCTAGACTATAGTGGGAATTAGACTTAAGTGATTCCTTAGAGAGTTTCTAGTATCGCTACAAGACCATAGGGGGAATTGACGATGAGTGCTTCCTCAGAGTGTATTTTCATTTGTTCAAATGTTGTACCATAAGGGCCGGTCTACGTGATCCACCTAAAGGTTCAATGTGATCAATATTGTTGGTTGGTTGTGACGAGTCCACAAAGCCAAAGAATATTCTTGGGTTTGTACTGTTTGAAATTTAGGTAGTCTGTTGAGATACCTGTTGTGTTACTTTCTATGTCTTTGGACTATAGATCTATTTTCTAGATTATATGGTTGATGACTATATGATTGAATAAAATTAATAAATAAATGAGAATAGGGAATTTTAGGTGTGTTTTCTTTAGTGTACCTCTGTTTCTCTGCTGCATTTATTTACATTACTTTCTCTATATTACACTTTGACAGTAGGGAACAAATATTTTGGTGGTTGCCTACTGTGATTACTCGAACACCCTATTTGTGTCCTACATTTCGGCCCAAACAGGTTATATGGTTCCCAGTGTGGATTGGGATTGCGGCACTTCTTCCTCAGGTGCTTGATTGCTGGTTAGAGCAGGAGAGCATGGGACTGAGCTTAGGCTTGCGATGCTGCTATAGTTACTATTTACTTTTCCTACTTGGTTTTTCAGTTTTATTTCTGCACATTGTTTTGTTTACTTCTTTCCATAGACACATGTGTCATGCTACATCATTATTATATTATACATTGCTTCTGCTGTTCAGTTTCAGTTGTCATGTGTCGTTTACTACTTCCGCTATTGTTTATTTTATTTTCCTCCCGTGGAACAATTTACCAAATGAGGGCATAGTTTCCCCACTGACTCACCAAGGCCCTCTCTTCTAGTCGATAGCCTCTGGCATTGGGGAACTCGCTTGAGGTCATGTGGCGAACCGGGTACGGGGCGCTAGTTGAGTGGCTCTAGATTCAGGTCGTTACAAAGTGGTATCAGAGGAGGTTCTTTATTTTCTATTTCCTTACTATTTGGAGACAATAGATAGGGGTATGAATGAATGGGTAGTTGGTACATAATTGTGATTGGGAGTAATTAACTCGTGTATAGGGAAAATCTATACTACCTCATAATTTCACTTTTTAGTTTTTTGCAAGTGTAACAGTTGATTATATATCACCGTTGGGTGATGCACTTGTTTTGTGATGTTACAGTTTATATGATTGTGGTTCAATTTTAATGAAACCCAATGAGATGAGGGTATGCCATCTCATGCATCACATAGGAACTAGTTAGAAAAAATCACATGTCACACATTTTACAATGCCAACTAGGGTGCATTAGAAATTGCATGATGTTATGATAGATTTCATGATAGATTATACATGTTTTTGTGATAGTTGTTGTGATAAAAATACATTCTTTGTTGATAGGGTGTTGTTTATCTTACAACTTATTTAGAATGGATGCTATGATTTGATCTTATAGGTGTTATGGGCCCTCGAGGGTCATAAATTGGTGGATCATGGGATTATCATACCGTTTACTTGTCATATGCATTGTTATGATGTCAATCATTGATTCACGGGGAGTATGGGCCCCCAAGGATTAGAATTTGACACATAGGTGCTGGTTTCTAATGTTTCATAGTGGTTTTGGGGAGGTGTGAATGCCTAGTACCTAGAAACCAAGATAACATGGTGTGTAGCCTTATTAACACACGCCATGTGTTCTTCTGTTCTAGATGAAATACTTTTCATGGTTACACACCCTGTACATTGAAGTACATGTCATGTACTCTTCTTCCGTGTGATTCCGCCGTGTAGTTGAATACATGGGCTGGAAAATCTCAGGAACAAAACGTCGTGTTGTAATGGTTCGTATAACCCAGCTGTGTAGTTGAATACATGGGTTATAAAATGATAGGGACAACATGTCGTGCACGTTTTTGACAAGCAGTGTAGTTTTGGTCCGTGTACCAGTCTGTGAGACTAACGACACAGACAGAGTAAAAACCCTAAGGACATGCTATGTAGTGGATAGACACGCCATTTAGTCTTAGGCTGGGACAGTCCTTGTGACTTAGTCATGTTGGAGTAACCGGACATGAGGAAAAGGGATGGTACATATCGTGTATATGTAAGAACACGCCGTGTAGTTTTTGATTACATAGCCAGCTTGGCCATTGTACATGCCCAAGTAAAATATTTATAGAACACACCGTGTATTCGGACAACACCCTGTGTAACCAGGTTTTTTCAGTTTTATGAGTTTTTCAATTTCTATTCCTCTTTTAGTCTCTTAAGTTTGCAACTGTACTCATTGTTAATAAAGGTGGGCTTTTGACCTTGCAGACTCATGCCGCCTAGAGGTCCTCCCATTGCATGTCAGGGATCTGACGATGATCATACACCGAATATAGAATAGGAAGATATCCCAGATACTAGTGTAGACACACTATTTCATGAGCGATTCATGAGCTTCATACAAACCTTTCAGGGTGCTCAGCAACCTTCCCAGTCTATGGCAGAGCTTATGCGGGTCTTCCAGCAGCAACATCCACCCACATTCTTAGGGGATGGAGGACCTCAGGCTGCTGAATCATGGTTCAAAGCTATGGTTTCTATATTTGATCATCTCGAGAAACCCCCAGACAGAAATTTGAAGCACGCAACATACATGATGTGACATTCTGCCAAGAGATGGTGGGACGTAGTTTCTCAGGCAGGGCGTCAGAAGATAGTTTCATAGGATGAGTTTCAGCATACGTTCTACGACTACATCTACCCAGCGACGCTAAGGGCCGATATATCTAGAGAGTTCATAAACATGCAGCAGTTTACTCTATAAGATATGGAGTATTCCTCCTATTTCACCGAGTTAAAGTGTTTCACTCCCGTTCTGCAGAATTAGGAGCTGTTCTTACCGAGGAAGTTTGAGGAGGGCCCCAGATCAGAGATCAGATCAGATGTGAACGTCTTCCAGTTTACTTTTACTTCCTTTATAGTTAACCAGGCATTGATGATAGAGAAGAATCTGAGGGATACTGGAACAATGAGCCAGGGCGGTTCAGTATCCAGAGTTAGTACCCTTCCTTCTAACAGCAGGAAGCACCACCGAGAGTCTACATGAGGTGACTTGAGGAAGCGAGATGTTCCTTCTTGTAGCAAAGTTGTGTGCTACCAATGTGAGAAGGAAGGGAATCAAAAGCCACAATGCTCGAGAGACCTAGCGGAGTTTTGAGCTTGTGGCAAGATGGGTAACCTTCAACGGTTTTCCAAGGTTCTTATTTCAGCAGCTAGCGAAGGAGGATCATTTTCGACTATGCGTAAAAGAGTAGGTTTAACAGTTCCACTGCAGACTGGGATCTAGTGTTCTATAGGCCATTCAGGTAAGGGTAGAGGCCATGGATGCAGTGGTCAGGATCAGGCAGGATCAGCCCAGGGATCTCAGGCTGGTACACACGGTCGTGGTAGTGGCTAGAGGTTTGCAATAGAGCAGATTAATCAGGAGCAGGATCCTGGACCATCCACAATGCGAGGTACGATCTTAGTAGCCTCAGTTTTATCTTCTAAACTTTTCAATACATGAGATTCTCATAGCTTTATTTATGGGCACACTGTGGAGAGTCGTAGACTTAATATCTTTACTTTTGAAGATATGATGACATTAGACACTCCCTTTGGACTTAAAACTGCTAGTGTGCATCAATACAAGGAGTTCCCCCTTGAGGTTGGTGGGTGTCACTTCCTGTGGGATCTTCATGTCCTGGAGATGACATGTTATGATGTCATTCTCGGAATGGGCAGGATAGTTCCTTTTAAGGCCATTGTCGATTGCTATCACCACAGGGTAAGTTTCATGTCACCAGAGGGATGATATTTTTATTCACAAGGGAGAATGGGACGTCCAGGCAAGAAGAGATGGACCAGAGAATCATTGGTTGGGTGGTGTTACTGCCCATATTTCTAGTTTATATCTGGATGATCAGGGGACTTCTCATATGGATTATCCTCCTGTGGTTGATCGTTTTATGGATGTCTTTCCATAAGAATTTTTGGGGTTGTCTTCGGAGCGTGAGGTAGGCTTATCTATTGAGCTTGTTCCAGGAGCAGAACTGGTATCCATAACTCCTTATAGGATGGCAATGCCTGAGTTGCAAGAGCTCAAGAAGCAGTTGGAGGAGTTTACAGGAAAAGGGTTTTATCCGACCCAGTACTTATCCTTGGGGTTTTCCTATTCGATTTGCGAAGAAGGTGGATGGTACTTTACGGCTTTTTGTGGATTATCGAAAGATGAACCAGTTAACGGTCAAGAACTGGTATCCCTTACCGAGGATTGATGATCTTTTTTATCAGCTTCGAGGAGACAGGGTGTTCTCGAAGATCGACATGAGATCTGACTATCATAAGTTGCATGTCAGACCATCTGATATACCTCTTACAGCCTTCCATAGCAGTTATGGTCTGTACGAGTATTTGTTTATGTTGTTCAGTCTCACGAACACGCCAGAAGTCTTCATGGCACTGATGAATAGATTTTTCCATCCTTACGTGTATTCCTTCATGGTGGTTTTTGTGGACGATATCATGGTGTAATCTCATGCTCGACACAACCATGATAACCATATTAATATCATATTGAGTACACTGAGTGAGCATCAGTTATATGCTAAGCTCTCTATGTTCCACTTCTGGATGGATGAGATTCACTTCCTAGGTCATGTCATCTCAGAGATAGGAGTATCAGTAGACCCAGGGAAGGTGAGAGAGGTAGTTACCTAGGAGTAACCAAAGAATGTATTCAAGGTATAGAGCATCTTAGGACTGGCTAGTTACTACAAGTGGTTTTAATAGTACTTATCACGCTTGGTAGCGCCATTGATTGGCATGACTAAGAAAGGTGTGAAGTACATTTGGTCAGAAGCCTGCGATTCAGCCTTTGAAAAGATGAAAGGGAGATTGACTTCAGCACCAATTCTAGTTTTACCAAAGCCGGGAAAGAGTTATACAGTCTTCTGTGATTCATCTTGCATCGGGCTTGGAGTAGTGCTTATGAAGAAATATCATTTTGTTGCATATGGATCTCGGCAGTTGAGGCCACATGAGAAGAATTATCCTATGCACGATCTGGAGTTGGGTGATGTTGTTCATGCTTTGCGTTTTTGGAGACACTATCATCTGGGAGAGAATTTTGTAGTATATACTAACCATAAGAGCCTCAAGTATATCTTCACGCAGCGTGACTCGAATCTGAGACAACGAAGGTGGGTCGAGTACCTAGAGTTTTTTTACATCGATCTTGCTTATATGCTTGGGAAATGAAATGCTTTGGCAGACGCACTAAGCAGGAGAACTCAGTTACAGGCAGTTTAGGAGGCCATCAGCGAGTGACAGCTTACGACTTTGTTCTCTAAGATTCATTTGGATGTTCATGACAGATAAGGACAGATGGTTCATTCTTCTATAGCTGTTACCAACACTCTTCTGGATCAAGTTTTAATGAGGTAGCTATAAGACCCAAAAGGCAAAATCCTAAGGGTGGGTTTGTCAGATGGAGACCCTACTCTAGGGTGAATAGTGGGCGATGATGAGGTGTTACATTTTCATGGACGCTTATGGGTTTCCGCAGACATACGTGAGGAGCTGATGCGGGAGTTTCAAGCTTCAGCCTGGGTAGTTCATCCTTGTGTCGCAAAGCTGTATTGATACTTACATCGTCAGTATTGGTGGCAAGGTATGAAGAAGGATGTGGATGGTTTTGTTATGAGATGATCCACCTATCTGCAGGTGAAGGTAGAGCATCAGCGACTAGAAGGGAATCTACAACAGTTACCCATTCCTGAGTGGAAATAGAATTATTTCACGATGGACTTCATGACAGGGTTACCGAGATCGCCTAGAGGGAATGATGCGGTTTGTGTTATAGTGGATAGGCTCATGAAGGGTGCAAATTTATTACCTATCAGGGAGACCTTCGGTGTGGATGAGATTGGGAGGTTGTACATTCATGATGTGGTACGACTTCATGGGGTTCCAAACCCTATCATTTCTTTTAGGGACACCCTCATTACATCACATTTTTTGTAGGGGCTACAGAGGGCTTTGGGTACAAAGGTACTTCTACGTATATCTTACCATCCACATACAGATGGCCAGTCAGAGCACATGATTCAGGTGTTGGAGGACATGATACGAGCATGCATCCTTGATTTTGGAGGTTCATGGAAGAAATATATACCTCTAGTGGGGTTTTCCTATAAAAATAGTTTCCAAGAAACTATTCATATGGCACCTTTAGAGGCTTTGTACGATAGGTCATGCCGATTACCCTTGTGTTGGCCGGAGGTGGGAGAGGTAGCTAGGATGGGACCTCATCCTGTTCAGGAGACCACAGAGTAGGGTGGAGTTGATTTGGAAGAGGATGGATACTGCATAGTCTTGGAAGAAATCTTATGTTGATCAGTGGAGAAGACCTTTGGAGTTCGAGGTCGGAGATCAGGTGTTCTTGTGTGTTACCACAAGGATGAGACATAAGAGGATTAGGAGCCAGGGAAATATTTCAACTAGATACATTGGGTCCTTTGAGGTTCTGGAGAGAGTTGAGCGTGTTTCTTATAGGTTGAAGTTACCTCAGATGTACCAAGCTATGCACGACGCCTTCCAAGTTTCAAAGCTTCAGCGGTATTTCTCAGACCCGTCTCTTATTTTTCAACCAGAGGAGGTTGAGCTGGAGTAGGATGCATCATTAGAGGAGCATCCTATCAGGATTTTTGATCATAGTGAAATGGTAATCCATGGCCGGTCTGTCCCTCTAGTATGAGTGATATGGATGCATAGCCATGTATAAGATGAGACTTGGGAAAGGGATGTCGACATGCGATCACAGTGGCTAGAGTTATTCGAGGGTTCTTCTCTTATGACTCTTAAGGAAATTTGGGAACAAATTTCTTTAAGGGGAGAGGTTGTAAGAACCCAAACCTTGTTTTCAGGTATGTTTTTCCTTTTCTGGTCGTTTTTGTGAAAAGGGGGGAAATCTAGAAATTTTCTGAGTACACGCTGTGTACTTTATAAGTACACACCATGTACTTAGACGCCGCATGAGGTCGTGTGCTGCCCATGTCTGGGACAAACACATGGCCATGTGGGGTGATGTGGAGGCTTCTTAAAGCGGAGTATGGATAACCGAAGTATAAGTCGTGTACACTAAATGTACATGCCGTGTAATTTTATTTTTATTTCATTAATCAGACCAGGGTCATCACTAAACCTTGTTTTCATCTTCTTCTCTGCCTAATTCTACTTAGAGAGTTTGCGGAGGCCAAATCATCACTGGCTATCCGAATCGAACACCGTCGGTTGCAATAGAATCGCAGCGATCTACTCCGTTCTAGGCCAATTCACAAGCCGAGGATCAATGTAACGCCCGGACCCCAGTTACCCAGAGTCGGTGCATTATTACATAACATTTTCATGATCACAAAAGATCAAGTCTTGAAAGACTTATTAGTTTAGTATGCTTGGAAACACTAGATATATTCACAAGTCTTACATTACATAATAAAGTAAAACTAAATTAGAAGATCATCTTGTCTTCATATCCCCTCATACTATCCCTACAGGTCATTCATAATATACTTCTTCACATCTTGGAAAAAATTAAAACATTAATAGGGGTGAGCTCATATGCTCAGTAAGGATAACAATATAGCAGAAGCTTTCATAAATAAACATAAACATTTAAGCCAATGTATAAATAAAAAAAATCCTTTTAACCATGAACTTTAGCATAATATGGAAAAATTAAAATGAAGTAATGCCATTTACATATTCACATGGATATTCTATTGGTTGAATAATCACACGCAATATCAATAAACACTTTCATAATGTTTTAATGCATAATGCCAGACTACCATGACCACGTAGCCAAGGCCTCGTGCCAAGACTACAAGTAATATTTTGTCAAGGCCTCATGCCAAGACACTAGTTTGTCCCATGAGACATGCCGATGCATCTAGGAGCTATATCGGGCTCCACACATCACTTATTAAGTCCAATGAATTCCTTATATGAAAAAGTTTAAACATATCACCATCCACAGCATAATCGTATCACATAAAACATGCATAAAGGAAACATAACATCTCCACATTTCAATCACAAATTATCAATACAACATTATGATATAATAAAAACATTATAAAAACCATTTTCAATAACAAAATAAAAGAAAAGTAAAACATGGTATTTATTTTTCATTTTAAAAAATGTTATGGATTGTAGAGAAAGTCGAAACTCAATTAATGGTCATGGCGGTGAAGAAGTCATTGTCACCGCATACGTAAGAAAAAACATTCCTTTTGTTGTTCAGTAAAAATGCTTCGTATAAAAATATTTCTTTTTGAATAAACATAAAAGACAGAGAGCTTTATACACCGTATAAATGAAAGTTGTGTATAAAAAAAATATGCCTCAATGAAAGGAGATTGAGATGAAGTCCCTTACCAAGACCATTTTTTTGAAATAATATAAATCTATTATGTGTATTCACTATAATTACACATAAAAAAAGTTCATATACAAGATAGGACATAATAATATCATGAAATAATTTGAAAGTAGTAGATTAACCCAAAGAATAGAAATTGTGTTAAGAAGTTCCCTTACCTCGTGTCCGACATGACTCGACTGTTCTTTAACCATCTGAATAATAAACTAGAGTTAATTTATAATTGATTAAGAACCTTTTTCAACTTCATTATTCCTTTTATATCACTTATTACCATGTTATGAACATTATGTAATTATTTATGTTAATAACGGTCGTTTTGTCGATCTTTGGTGCTTGAGTCAACAATAAACTTCTTATAATTACATGTTGTTTATGTGGTAGAATATGAATTATCTCCAAAATTATATTCATGATTTAGATATCATATATATCATATATATCTAGTATATACATTCATTCATAATATTACGTAACATTTAGAGGTAAGAAATGAAATGCGCCGTTCATGGAGACGGTAAGCTGTACGTATGCATGAACGCTACTTTTATTCCTATTTCATATTTAATGGAATGAAATAATAATGATATAAAGGTATATTATAGTTACAATATAATATAATGTATAATACCATTTACTCCATCCTTTATACATCCCACATATGGCATTAATGATTGAAATCACTTTGAGGGGGCGGTAGTGCGCACTTCCTAAAATTAAATTATCGCGTTGACACATAATGGAAATCATAATGGTATACCATAAATGAGAAATACAGAAGAATAAGGAAAACATAAACATAATATATATCATATATAAATATAGTTACATCTTACTGGCCACCATGAGAGGTGTTAAAAGAAGATTTAACAATCATCGTTTCGTGAGGCAGAAATTCGCCAACCACAAGAAACAATATGTTCTTTAACCATTAGACAAAGGTGTGTGTATGTTTAAATCAAATAATTCTCATAAAAACATCCTAGTATATTTAATATACTGGTGTTGTTTCAAAATAAAGGAATAAAAAAGATTTTAAGGGGTTGGAGAAGCAAAATAAAACAAAATAACATAAGAGAAGACATTATCTTAAAATCGGGTAACTCTTTTTGATTTGAGCCAAAAGGCTTCCTTGGGAAGAATTCTGCCCAAAGTGAGGCTTCTAGGATTATGAGAGGGAAGGTTATAGAGTATTTTGGCAGAGGATGTCCGAGCCAAATGGCTTTGATCATGTGAATAAGGTGGTAGTGGTGGGGGCCTTTTATAAGAGGAGAAGAGGGGCACTCTTGGAATGTAATGAAATGTTACATTATAATGAAGTACTTTTCAGATTTCAAAGGTCCCACAACTATATATTTCTAGGATAAGGTGATAAGGGTTCTAAATCTATCCATCCAATATATTTTTGACAAGTGTAAGTCTTAGATTTTAAATTGTCATTTAATTTTATTTAAATTGTTAATTAAAGTGGTAATCGATGCACCATCATGGTGTCATAAAAAGTTTAATTTATTTAATGTATAAAAATTATTTATAAAGTATCATGATGTATGAAATATTTTTATCTTTCCAATTAATATTTATAGTCGAAATGTTAACATATATAACTCCATGTAATAATTATTTTAGTAAAAAAGAACATGTTTGTAACAATTTTATTTTTACATTGAATAAAAAGTTATTAATGTCATTTTCATTCCAAAGTGGCTCCATGGGGTCCTCGTGTTGACCCATGGATTGTCTTGGTCGGCCATGACTCATCAAAGAAAGGTAGGACAAGTTTCAAGATATTTTCATATTTTTATAATATCATTTTTACCTTAAATTTCACTAATTACCTTTAGTTGCGATTAATAGAAACTTAAAAGTTACTATTCACAAAAAATTATTTTAATCACAATGAACCACATTTAACTTCCTAATGAAAACCATGTATGTAGGATTTTTGAAAATCAAATCACAGAAGTGGTGATGTTTCATTTACACGAAAAATTAGTTTTTAAACTACCACTTAGTGGTTTCACTATTCATCAAAAATTAATTTTTTTTAGAAAAATATCTAAAATTAACCCTAAGATACAATTGATATTCCTAATTAAAAAATTATGTATATTTTTCAAAATTCAAAACATATAAATTGAATTAATTAATTTAATAATTAATTCCTGCTGTCACAACAAATAGCGTGTTTTTAAGAAAGAATATCAATCAAAAGATTGACAATTGATTGTGTCCAATTTCAAAGTGAAATTAATTATAATGACCACCATTGGATAAAATGGTAAAAATATATTCTCATTACACATTAGAACCACTCAATTTTATAATTTATTACTATAAATTATTTTGATTAAAAAAGTTGTTTTTAAGTATTTTTCACTATCCATAAAAAAATGGAATTGCTTAGAAAAGTACCAAAAATTCAACATTGGCTAATTTCGATATTTCGAATCCAAAAATTGAAGTCCATATTTAAATATAAAATTTATATAATTTCAAAAAGTGGGTATTACTATTCATAACTGCTACTTTTATTGGTCGCGGTGTGTTAGAACTCAAGGTTGCGTACAACACCCGCTGCTCTATTATTCAACGAGGAGAGTACCATGGAAGCTTGGGGTGTTACATTTCCCCTCCTTCAATAAATTGCTTCCTCGCAATTTAAAATTTTTCGTTGAAAATTAAAGGCTGAAAATAGAAAATACCTATGTGGAAAACCCAGATCGGAAATAAGGTTAATAAAAATATAACTTTAAAAGAATGAAAAAGAAGTACAAAGGTCTCCCGATATATCTCATACTAGGAATCTATGAAAATATTGATATGGAGGAAAAAAAACCATCAAGGTCTGATGGAGAGTTGTATAAAACAGGATTAGGAGAAAGTTAACTATAATAAAATCACAAAATTGTGATTGGTTAAACAGTGATTGATTCCCCAATTGGAAAAATTAACCAACAACATTTTTGTTTAAAGTTAACTTTCATAAAGTTGAGGAATTTATTTAGGAGATTTAATAAGAACGTAAGGAAATATACTTACTTGTCATGTAGACTTTCATTCTTTAATAAATTTTTACCACAAATCCATCTTTCACTCCAAAAGGTAATAGAACTCAAAAATATTCTATTTGTCATAATTGTATATGGTTACAAATATTAACACATACCATTTAGATTAGGAAAACTTTATTGTAATAACAAGGGACTTCCTTTAGGCTAGTGGTAGGTAATAAAGGCATGTCGCACAATCGTTGTGGGTTCGATTCATACAGCTTTGTCCGACGTGACGAGTTATCCCCCAGCCTGCAGGTTGTCCTTTTCCTAAAAATATAGTATTATAATATTCAAAAAAAATCTTCATAAATGTTTTAACCTTAAACAATACTATCCAAAGTTTAACTTAATCCATTCCAACCTTTATAGTTATCCAATAAACCTCCGTCCAGACATTCTCTAAAAGGGATCTAAATTCCAAAATCAATTGTGTCATCAAATTCATCAAACAAAGTATAGTTTCTCTTATTGTAACATTAAAAAATATGATTACCTTCATCATATTAAAACCTTAATGAAAACAACAAGTACTGCAGTATAATCCTTATATATATCACATTATTCTTATAACTATAATATAATCCTTGAGTCCAAAATCACTATACATTAATTATTCCACTTCAACTGTAGTAACATCATAAGATTGTCCTTTAACCCTTGAAAATTTCTGAGGTATGTTTCCCTAACGCTTAAGACATTCATTTGCATAATTCCCCATTTCCCCACAATTGTAGCAATCAACATTGATAGCCTCTTTCTTTCCCTTGCAATCATGATCCTGGTGACCTTTTTCTCCACATTTGTAACAAACTCCCATTCCATTTTGGCATGTACTGGGGTGATTATTCCCAAAATTATCACATATTGGAAAATCCTTCATTCCCTTTTTCGCTTTATCTATCTCTTGTTCCACCATTCTCTTCTTCTCATATTTTAATTTATTTCCATAAGATTTAGAGAATTCATTTTCTGTCTTTATATAACACGAGACTATATCTTCGTATGTTGATAAAGATTTTGATACTAAAGCTCGATGGAGAAATAGTTTTAACCTATCAAAGCAATGATCAGTCTTACTTCTTGGGTTACATATATAATCTGCAGCATGCGTCACTAACCTTGTAACGTTAGCCTCATTCTTGCGACATTTTCATCCTCCTTCTGCCTCAGAATCAGATATTTCCTTTCTATACCTGCTCGATGATCATATGGAAATTATTTTTCTAAGAAAATTTCTGTAAACTCTCTCCATTATATACTTGATACTTCTTCATCTTCCTTTGTGTTTTGAATCAGGGACCACCACTGATCGACATCTCTAGTGAGGCAGTAAACTGTCATGACAACTTTCTCCCTTTTTCTACTCCCCAAGGCATGGAATATTTTCTCTAAGGAGTTTATCCATTTCTCAACTACTAATGGATTTGTACCCCCATTAAATTTTGGAGGGTTTTTCCACACGAAGCGGTCTAACATTTATCCTCCACGTTGCGGATCAGGGTGCTCCAAACGAGTAAGGTTATTATTCATAACCTGAGTGAGTTGTCCCAGTATGGAGATAAGCTGATCAGCACCAGTTGTATCACCAACTCCACTATAATTATATTTAGCAGGAGGGCAATACCAACATTGAGTATGTGCATTAATACGGTTTCCATTCCTTCAACTAGGCATGATTTCTAAACAATGGAATAAACTATATTAGTTTATGAATCAAAATACATAATTACAAACTTGCAAAACACATAACATAAATTGAACTATTTATGGATAAAATCCATAATCTCAAAATTTTTTTCTTTGAGGAAGTATATAATCATAACCCTCTATAGTGGTTTTTAAAGAAAATGAGAATTATCCTAAGAATATCCCCCAGGAGTGTCGTAACCAAGAGTGCAGCAAGGCCTGTTGTCGTGCACCAGTTCCCATTCGAGTCTAGCTCAAAACAGTTTTTTCGGGATTTACCCCTAGGTACATCTCTACCAGAGCCGCCTCTACCTACTTGTATCCAGACATTTATTTATTTCTTGGAAAGCTCACAAAATCTCTATATTACCAAAATGATAGGAAGTTCTATACTAATCCTAAAATTTTATCTTAGGTCTTTGTGCTCTAATCAGAGTTTATCTGAATCTAGCTTCCAAGATTAGTACTAAACTGCCTCTGATACCAGATATAATGCCCCAACCCCAGTTACCCAGAGTCGGTGCATTATTACGTAACATTGGCATGATCACAAAAGATCAAGTCTCGAAAGACCGATTAGTTTAGTAGCCTTGGAAACACTAGATATATTCATAAGTCTTACATTACATCATAAAGTAAAACAAAAATACAACAACATCTTGTATTTATATCCCCTCATACAATCCCTGCAGGTCATTCATAATATACTTCTTCACATCCTAGAATAAATTAAAACATTTAAATGGGTGAGCTCAGATTCTCAGTAAAGATAACAATATAGCAGAAGGTTTCAAAAATAAAAATAAACATTTAAGGCAATGTATAACTAAAAAAAGCCTTTTAAACATGAACATCAGCATAATATGGAAAAAGTAAAATTAAATAATTCCATTTACTTATTCACATGGATATTCTACTGGCTGAATAATCACATGCAATCTCAATAACCACTTTCATAATGATGGAATGCATAATGCCAGACTATCATAACCACATATCCAAAGCCTCTGTTAAAACTACAAAGAAAGATTTTGTCAAGGCATTTTCCCAAGACACTAGTTTGTCTCATGAGACCTGCCGATGCATCTAGGAGATATATCGGGCTCCACCCATCACTTATTAAGTCTAATGCATTCCTTATATGAAAAGGGTTAAACATATCATAAAACATAACATGGTCGTATCACATAAAACATGAATAAAGGAAACATAACATCTCAATATTTCAATCACAAGATATCAATAAAACACATTGATATAATAAAAACATTATCAATACCATTTTCAATTCCGAAATAATAGAAAATTGAAACATGGTATTTATTTTTCATTTTAAAAATAGTTATGGCCTGTAGTGGAAGCCGAAACTCAATAAAATGGTAACGGTGGCGGAGAAGTCAATATCGCTGCATACATAAGGCAAAACATTCCTTTTGTTGTTTAGAAAAAATTCTTCATATAAAATGATTCCTTTAGAAGAAACATAAAAGTCAAAGGGGTTTATACACCGTATAAAAGAAAGTTGTGTATAAAACAAAATATGCCTCAATGAAAAGAGATTGAGACGAAGTCCCTTAACCAGACAATTTTTTTAAAATAAAATAAATATATTATGTGTATTCACTATAAGTACACATAAATAAAGTACAAATACATGATAGGACATAATAATATCATGACATAATTTGAAAGTATGAGATTAACCCAAAGAATAGATATTGGGTTAAGAAGTTCCCTTACCTCGTGTCTGACTTGACTCGATCGTTCTTTAACCTCCTGAATGATAACCTAGAGTTAATTTCTAATTGATTAAGAACCTTATTCAAGTTTATTATTCCTTTTATATCACTTATTACCATATTATGAACATTATGTAATTATTTAATTTAATAATGGTCGTTTTGTCGATCTTTGCTACTTGAGTCAACAATAAACTTCTTATAATTACAAGTTTTTTATGTGGTAGAATATCCATTATATCCAAAATTATATTAATGATGTATATATCATATATATCATATATATCCAGTATATACATTAATTCATAATATTACGTAACATTTAGAGGTAATAAATGAAATGCATTCTTCATGGAGACGGTAAGACGTACGTACGCATGAACGCTGCTTTCATTTCTATTTCATATTTAATAGAATGAAATCATAATGTTATAAAGGTATATTATAATTCCATTATAATATAAAGTATAATAACAGGTAATCCATCTTTTATACATCCCACATATGGCATTAAAGATTCAAATCACTTTGAGGGGGCGGTAGTCCGCACTTCCTAAAATGAAATTATCGCGTTTACACATAATGGAAATCATAAAGGTATGACATAAATGAGAAATAAATAAGCATAAGGAAAACAGAAACATAATATATATCATATATAAATTTAGTGACATCTTAATGGCCACCATGGGAGGTGTTAAAATAAGATTGAACAATCATCATTTCTTGAGGCATAAATTCGCCAACCACAGAAAAAGTATGTTCTTTAACCATTAGAAGAAGGTGTGTGTAAGTTTATATAAAAACATTCTCATAATAACATCCTAGTATATTAGAAATAATTGTTTTGTTATAAAATAAAGGAATAAAAAGAGTTTTAGGGGTTGGAAAATAAAAATAAAACAATATAACATAAGAGAAGACAATACCTTAAAATCGGGTAACTCTTTTTGATTTGATCCAGAGGCTACATTGGGAAGAATTATGCCCAAATTGAGGCTTCTAGTAGTAATAGAGGAATGTTGAGAGAGTATTTGGGAAGAGTTTGGCCGAGAAAAATGGCTTTGAAGGTGTGAATAAGGTAGTAATGGTGGGGGCCTTTTATAAGAGGAGAATAGGGGCACTCTTGGAAAGAAATAAAATGTTTCATTATTATGAAGTACTTTTCAGATTTCAAAGGTCCGAAAATTATATATTTCGAAGATAAGGTGATAAAGGTTCTAAATATACCAATCCAATAGGTTTTTGACAAGTGTATTTTTTAGATTTTACATTATCTTTTCATTTTATTTAAAACGTTAATTAATGAGGTAATCGCTGCATCATCATGGTGTCATAAATTTTTTTAATTTATTTATGTCTAAAAATTATATAAAAACTATCATGATGTATGAAATATTTTTATCTTTACAATGAATATTTATAGTCGAAATTTTAACTTATATAACCCCATGTAATAATTATTTTAGTAAAACAACACATGTTTGTGACAATTTGATTTTTACTTTAAATAAAAAGTTATTAATGTCATTTTCTTACCCAAGTGGCTCCATGGGATCCCCAAGTTGACCCATGGATTTTCTTGGTCGTCCATGGCTCATACAATAAGGGTAGTACAGGTGTCAAGATATTTTCATATTTTTATAAAATAATTTTTACCTTAAATTTCACTAATAACTTTAAGTCGTGATTAATAGAACTTAAAAGTAACTATTCACCAAAAATTATTTTATTCCCATTGAACCAAATTTTACTTCTTAATGACAACCATATATGTCGGATTTTTGAAAATCAAACCACAGATGTGGTAATGTTTCATTTACATGAAAAATTCATTATTAAACTACCACTTAGTGGTTTCACTATTTATCAAAAATTGAAGTCTTTCAGAAAAATACCAAAAATTAACCCTAAGCTGTATTTGATATTACTAATTCAAAAATGATGTATATTTTAAAAAATTCAAAAAATATAAGTTGTATTAATTAATTTAATAATTAATTCACGTTTTCACAACAAATAGAATGTTTTTAAGAAAGAATATCAATCAAAATATTTATAATTGTTTATGTCCAATTTCGAAGTGAAATTCATTATAATAACCACCATTTGATAAAATGGTAAAAATATATTCTAATTACACTTTATAACCACTCAATTGTATAATTTATCACTATAAATTATATTGATTAAAAAAGTTTTTTTTATGAATTTTTCACTATTCATCAAAAAAAGGATGTTCTCAGAAAAATTCCAAAAATTCAACATAGGATAATTTAGATATTCTGAATCCAAAAATAAAGTTCATTTTGAAATATAAAATTTATATAACTTCTAAAATTGGATATTACTATTCATAACTGCTACTTTTATTGGTCGCGGTGTGTTAGAACTCGAGGTTACGTAAAACACACGCTGCTCTATTATTCAAAGAGGAGCGTACCATGGAAGCTTGGGGGTGTTACAATCAATTATATAAATCTACGAGGATCTAGGAAGGTGGTTTGTTTCCCTACGTTGAATGTCTCTGAGTTTTTGGCACAAAAGTGCCGGGTAACCATGTATCAGGTATCTCAGGTAATAGTTTTGATCCTATTTTGTTATCTACATTAGGTTACATGTATTCTTGAGGTTATTAGATGATTAATAATTGCTTGTAAGCATGTTTGAGGATCACCCCATGGGTGTTTCCCTTGTTTGGATGTTTATCACTGTTTGGATTAGGTTGCATGTGAGGCAGACCTTGTTGCAATGCTTTCTTTCCTTGATATAGTTGATTGCATGTATTGCCTACTATTTATATGATTTTGATGCATTGTATCTATTTTCCAAGTAGTTTTTTAACATACTTATGACTTCTAGGAGTTGTTTACATACGATTGCTTTTACTAACGGCTGAGGGAACCTGGTGTAGTTAGACCATAGGGGGAATTGACATTGAGTGCTTCCTCAGAGGGCCTATTTAATTATTACCATTATGAGAACATAAGGGGGATTGAATTTGTGCTCTCTCAGAGGGTCTAATAATTATCAAATCGAGACAAAGGGGGGAATAATATTTAAGTGCTTCCTCAGAGAGTTTGTAGTATCGCTGCAAGGCCTTAGGGGGAATTAACGATGAGGGATTTCTCAGAGTGTATTTGCCTTTGTTCGAATGCTCAACCATATGGTCCTTCCCACGTGAGCCACCCAGAGGGTCAATGTGATAAATATTGTTGGTTGGTTGTGACGAGTCCACCAAGCAAAAGAACAATCTTGGGTTTGTACTAGTTGTAGTTTAGGTAGTCTGCTGAGATACCTGTTGTGTTACTTGTTATGTCATTATACTATAGAGCTATTTTCCAGATTCTTAGGTTGATGACTATATGATTGAATTAAATTAATAAATAAATGTTAATAGAGAATTGTAGTTTTGTTTACTTTAGTGTGCTCATGTTTCTATGCTGCATTTATTTCCATTACTTTTTCTATATTACTCACTAATAGTAGGGAACAGATCTTTTGGTGGTTTCCTACTGGGATTAGTCTCACAACCTATTTGGGTCCTGCATTTGGATCAAACAATTTATATGGTTGAAGGTGTGGATAGGGATTGTGGCCATTCTACATCAGGTGCTTGATTACTGGTTAGAGTTGGAGAGCATGAGACCGAACATAGGCTCGCGATGATGCTGGAGTTACTATTTAATTTTGCTACTTGGGTTTTCAGTTGTATTTCAGCACGTTGTTTTGTTTACTGCTTTCCATAGACACGTGTTTCATGCTGCATGATTATTATATTGTATATTGCTTTCGCTGTTTAGTTTCAGTTTTCGTGTGATGTTTACTTCTTCCGCTATTGTTTATGTTATTTTCCTTCGGATGCATAAATCACAAAATGAGGGAATAGTTTCCCCACTGACTCACCAAGGCCCTCGCTTCTAGTCAGCAACCTATGGAGTTGTGGAAACACGCTTGCGGTAATGTGGCGAACTGAGTACGGGGTACCAATTGAGTTGCTCTGGATTCGGGTCGTTACAAGAAGTATTGGTGGATTGTTTTGGTTTTGAAAAGTGGAATGAATTTTTGTTTTAACCATAGATATTTCAATGATATCACACAATAATGGGGTTATATTGGATGATGGACAGTTAATGGTATGACTGGATAGGTGCCAAGATGGATATGTGGAGGGTGCCCGGTGTGGCATAGAAACATGAATGTGTGAGGCCCATGGGGTACCATTGGTGGATATACTAACTTCTGAACTGCATGTTTTCAATGAAATGGTTTTAAAGGAAAACATTATTTAATGATCACTAGTTCAGGATGGTGTGTATTATGTGTCTATTGAAAATTTTGATGTTGTGGGATGTTTTCTGTCCAAGAACCCCTCTTTTTTGAACTGTGTTTTGGGTTCTTCTTTGGTCGGTATGCAGGGTTTAGGGGCCGGTTAGTGGTATATTATGATAAATTTTTAAGGATGCCTTTATGGTAGTTCCATTCATGTGTTTGGATCTAGTTTTTGGCACATCTTGACCAATGGACTAGCATGGTTTCTACCTTGAGTTTTCTCATTGGATAATCACCCCCACCCCCCCTTTAAAGGTTAGTGCACTACTGATGTGAATCCAAGATTGTTTCACTATTGGAAAATCCTTCAACTGATCAATATATGACATATTTTTCTTGATATATTTAGATTGATCTCAAACCTTTTCCTTTTTTTGTTTTTGGATATACTTGTAGTGGGAGGGTGCTCTAGGATGGCATAAATACACCATCTCTTCATAAGTTACTAGATTCATTGAAGTCGAAAGTGGCCTGGGAGGGTTAATGTGGATGAGTATCTGGATGGGTATAATAGGGCCTCTAGGTCTTTCGTAGTCTCTTTGAAGCAAGAGATCAATTAAACAAACAAAGTGGGAAATCTAATCATGAGAGATTATTATATCCACTTTTAGGAATTGTGTGTTTTTGGGGGACTTGGCATAAATTCCCATTCTATTTATTATTTCTATTAGTTGCAATGGTCATGTTTGCAGACACCTTGTGATGTTTTGAGCTCGTTTGATTGTAATTGGGTAGGTCATGAATTCCTCTGAAAGTCTCAGTTATATTGGGTGCATATATCCCTTGGAAAAACTACAAAATCCTCTATTTAAGAGAAAGGTGTTTATATGTGAACTTTCCTTTTTTTTCTCACCATAATAAAAATGGTGTGATGTCCCTGCATCCTCTAAGACCATGTTTAAATGAAATGTTGGGTAAAGGTAATGAGAGTTTTGGATTTTCTATTTTCTTGGTAAAACCATCGGGGTTTGTGGTGTAGTTGTTTGTATCCTTAGAAGAAGGCATTCTATTTAGTGGTTTACAAATCCTTACTATGGGGTCGAAGATGATTCAATCCTTTTAGCTCTATCTATAGGTTCAAGAGAGAAGTCAGCAGATAGTCGGGGGGAAATCCCAGGTTCGATCAAACACTTGTGAAAAGTCTTCTCCTTAGTATGAAGGATGGGGATAGTATAAACCTCTCATTTCATCATCTTGATTATTTTGTTCATGTTTGGTGGAAAGTGTTGTAGGTCCTTGTCCCCATTTTATCACTCAATGTCTATTTTTATTTTGTATTCTATTGACTTCTTGGAGTATGGATTGGAATTTGGCTAGACAGGTTCAGCGCAGTCTTTGCGTTTGGTTAGGTGTAACTATGCCCCAAAAAACCATCCAAGTAGATGGATAGACATGGCTAGCACACAGTTTCTCAAAGTATGAAGATTAACCGAGAGCCCTTCCCAACTCCTTTAATTGGGGTTCTTCCTATGTCATCCCATTATGGTCAATTAAGATGGTTAGTTGTTATGGTGGGGAGACCCACTATGAATCTCATGTGTGCTCCTTTGGAAATTTCGAATGGAGGTCTACCCCTTGTACCATGAAGTCTATTCAGGCCTTCCCTAGTTAGTATCCCGATCTAGTCTTCCGAATATTTTATTTTTCTCTTATAGTGGGGACCCCTTTTGTGTCTCCCCATACAAGTAACTCAAATTGGTCCTTTGTCATATCATAGTAGTATGTAGTATTTTCATATAGTGTTTGAGGAGTTTTATTTTGGGATAACATATGAATACACATAATCATTTCTAGAACTGGAGTATGTTTTGTTTGGTGAATGTATTCCTTCCTTGATTGATCCATATGAGGTGTTTTGGCCTTTTGGGGGTGGACAAAACTTGTAAAATGAGTCCATTGTGGCCTTTCGATTGGGTATGGTTTCTTCCTTTGGCCTTATTGTGACTTTTCGAGGGAAAAAAGATTTATGGTGGTGATAATGGTCATATATATGAAATATTTAAATGTAAATTTTCTTTTAATTCAAAATTTTCTTTGTTTTGGGGGTTTCCCAGTTATTTTGGTCGAAATGGTGGGTTTTCAAAATTTGGGCCAAATAGTGAGCCCATTTCTAGATTTAAAAAAAAAATTGTTTCATTGATAACTCTTTCAATTTTCAACATTTTACACACATTCCACTTCCAAATTGGAATACCTTATTTTATAAAAACAACAATATTAATTTGTACACCATAAGAATCCATAATAATGTCAGATTTGGAATTTTTATTAAGGTGTTGGGTCAACCCAAAAGCCCATTTTCTACTTTAAAATCTTTTTTTAATTCATTAATATCTCATTGAATATTTATTGTTTGTCATAGATTCTAACTCCCACTAGAGCCCACTTACACAAGGTACACTCCCATTCTCTCTTGTGACTTTTTAGACCTTATCTCCCTAGCATATTAGGGTGATCCTTCTTAATCATTCCCAAATCACCCATATTTGAAGAGGTAAAAAACTTTCTTCCATAACTCATCAAATTTAACTTTTCCCCAAAATTAAGTCCCTACATGACCTACTATTACTCTTTTAAGCCTCCATTCTAGTTTTGGTTAGTTATAGATTTAAATATTGGTGGATTTGGGACGATTTATTCAATATATTCTTTCAATTAAGTCTTTCTCTCTTCATTTACATCCTTCTCCTTAGGCTTTACTTCTGGATTCCTGAAGTTTTAAAATTTCTAGAAGTTAGGGTTCAAATATAGGGTTCGATTTGTTGCCTTTTTGTAAATTATTTGGATTTTAAATTCAATTTAACTTCCTTGATGTGCGGTGGTGGTGCGGTTGATGTTTCATACAATGATTTGTGGGTTTTGATAGAAAAGGTAGGTGATTATATGTGTAATAGTTTTTTTATGAGTTATAAAGATTGATTTAACTTTTTTGAATGTTCCTAATATGATTTTCATTGTTCAAAAACCATCTCTGATTGATTTTGTTAAGCAGTTTTTTTTATAGTTTCACATTGTTTCAAATTTGGTCATTTTCATGTGTAAACCATGTGGTAATCATTGGGTTGATGTTATAACATATAAAATTTGTTTTTTAAATAATTTTTGGTCTTCCAATTCATTTTGGTAGGTTATTGGTGTGATTTTGGGATTAAAAGAGGGGTTTTGAATATGTATTATTTGTAAAAACTCGTTACACGCCTTGAAAGTGTTTTATGAAAATGAATGTTTTTCATGTGTATATTTTGTGGTATAATTTGAAATGATTTAATAGTTATTTAGAATGGTTTTCTAAATGTTTAAAGGTCTTAAATTACTTCTTTGTTATTGTCTTGTTTTGATTTTGTCCTTGAATATGAGGGGGTTTTAATGGATTTTGTGTTCCAGACATAGTTATATGCATGGGATTGTTTTGTGAAAATTGTAAATGTTTTATTTGGTTAAAAAAAGTAGGAAAAGGATGCATATGTACTTTTTGGGAAAGTGATTTAATCTAATATGGGGTTTTGAAAGTTAATGTGGTGATTTAAGATGTCAAAAATTTTCATAATGTTTTATAAATTGCTAAAATGTTGTATCAATTGGACAGAGGGGTGAAATACGTTTGTGGTAGGTTTTGTGTGCGTGTGATGTGAAAAAAGATTTTTTGTTGAAAAACATATTATGTGATGTGTGTGTGGGATGTTATGTGAGTTGGACTATCTTGGAAATGTTTTATTAAAACCTTTAAAAGATTTTTTTAAGTGTTAAAGAAATGTGAAAAATGTTGGAGTCTATTTTGGTGTGAGTATGATTTCAAAATGCATTTGAATGAAAAAGTAAATTATTTAACTTGTGTGATATAACTGAGGGCTTTTTAGTAAATTTTTGATGTGGAAGTGGTATTTTAGTGTGAAATTTATATTTCTTTACTTGTTGAAAAATTTTTGAGCACAAGAGGGGAACCCATGTATCTAGGTGGGTTGATGTAAACTATTATGCAAGTGATCCTGTAAGGTTTGGTCGTAGTATCAAGTAGAAAGTGTGACACATACAAAACTAACTAAACTATCATTATGATGATGATGGGGGACCAAAAGGTTATTTTTATGCTTGCTACAGTGGCTTGGGTTCACAAGAATAGATATTGTAATGGTTACTCTCATCGAGATATGAGGTACCTGGGACCCACAACGAGCTACTGCCTTGGGGTTATTATTTTTGTTTATTGTGTTAACATGATATTTTGTGTATAATATTGGTATATGGTATGTTTGGTTGGAAAACTCAGTAGTGTTGGAATAATCTTTTTTAAAGTCTTGATTCTTTAAATTAGCCTAGTTGAAAACTGTTTTAATTTAAAGTTTCATCATTTAGAAATTGTAGCTAGCATTTAATGTTATGAAAACATTCATGCTTTTTGTATCTATATGTTTATCAAATGGAATTAATTCGTGTTGGTAACCTAATGGTATTTGGATGACCCCCTACATACACATTTGGGTGTAATTTGACATTGATATTTCTGTCGTAGGTTTTGGTACAACTTTTATGCCAATTGTTCGGATTTCTCATTGTTCCACATGGTGTTGTCTTGTGTAGATGTCAAGAGGGTTGTGCCTATTGACATGAAAATGGTTCTTGGGATGTCATTTATGGTTTTCATCATTTTTTATAGTCTTAGATTGTTGTTTAAACTATTTTGTTCAGTTTATAAATTTAAAAATATATGGGTTTGTAACCAAAATCCAAATTCATTTTATTTGATTTTTTTGTTGTTTTATGTTTATAAACTCAGGTAAATCGTTCCCAATTTCTGGTTTATGATACCGGGGATATTGATCCAGCTCATGGGGATTGGAAATTCCCTTCAAGCCTTGTCACAAGATATATTTGGTGCCAGTTTTGGTGGTGACCAGATTCGGTTCGGGACATGCCATTTCAGGACTGAGGGGTCCATGGCGTGCGGGAGAGGGGTTCCGAGAGGATGACATGCAACATGGTCCTTCATACAGGATGCTGGACTCTCTGGTAGGCTCATAATAAATCCAAAAATGAGGGGTTCCATTCTTCGGGTCAGTCCATCATCATTAGAACATATAACCTTCTGCTGGAAAAGGATAGACTTGTCACCAAATGGCCGGAGGCACCATCCCTACAACGCATTCATACTATTTTGAGCAATACCCCCATGTAGAAGCTGCACTGGAGGCTGATAGGTCTATTGGTCCCCACTGAGAAAGGTCCTATAACTGAATACAAACATATCCTGCAACATCGGGATCCTTAGGAGAGGTGGGGTAGTTTGTAACTCTTACGGTTCGACCATTATAGTGTTTTTAGCTCACCTTGGCCATAGTTCCTCTATTCAAGAAGATGGAAAAGAAATGTTTTCTGGTCTATCTATTTGTATCAAGAAAGTAATCTATTTAACTAAGGTAGAAACCAATTCCATAATACTTAATAATTCCATACAAGGAATTGGATCCACCCCTTAGGAGATTCACTATATCATTAGGATGTATCAGAGGATGACCAACATTAACTCTAAAGTGGTTCACACATTGTGGGAGGGGAATCAGGTCACAGATCATTTTACCTCTATTGATTTCTAGTGTCTCGATACCATTTTCATTCATTATGTATTTTCCTTAATGAGAAAGGGGGTTAACCTAGTTAAAAGATATTCTATTGGTCTGCATCAATTTAACCCCCCTTAAGCCTCCTTTCATTGGCTGCTCGGCCCTCTCATCTGGCTATTTTCCTCCTTCCTTTTTATAATTATTTATATGATGATGATTGTAATTATATAATTTTTTATATAATTTATATTATGAAACATTTAACCATATTTTCACGATATCTCATTCTTAAGAAAACATTGATTTCAACAATGCGTACTTGTGGACTACGAGATCCATTAAATTATAAATTTTTAGTTTTTTCCTCACCGTACAATGAGGAAGGTCATGATAACAGGATTAATGGATGGTGATGATCATTTTTTTAACATTAATTTTGTTAAAAAAAATTAAATATCCTATTAATGTTATAATCTTAAAATTATTCTTGTTAGATAAAATGAATAAAACCATCGTACTATGTTGAAAATCCTAAATTACTATTATTTAATAAGGTCACATAAATTTCTAATTCATCATAATCTACTACAAAATATTTTTTAAATAATATAACAATAAATGATTTCATTTTTCAACTTGGGTAAGGATATTACAATTACACCACTTTATAATCATCCATTAAGTGTTTTAGGATTATGTTAGGGATGATTTGGAAACCTTCATAAGAAATTATAGGAAATTATATATTGGATTTTAAAAAAATTACTAGATAATGTAATATAAATAATAAATTATATTTTTTATTCATGAAATTATACCTTGGTAATTAACTCAATAATTAATAAAACATAATTTATAATACAAATGTCAAATGAAAATTATTACTGTAAATTTAAAATTACATGATAATGAAATTTTTTTCATCAAAGAGATAATAAAAACCATAAATCAATCAATGGAATCAATTATAGAATAGATAATTAACATGTAGGGTATTAATTTTGGGGACTATAAATTAATGACACTGATATTGTGTAACTATATTAATATTACTAGTATTTTCTATAACCAATGTCCAAAATAGGTAATAACTACTCGATGTACATATAAATAGTCATTATTATATATGTTTTTAAGAGAAAATTTATATTATGATGATTCTAAAATATTTTATTATATCCATTATGTTTGTTATACATAAGCATAGAGTTTATTAAAAAATCCTAGAAAAACGATTATAGAGTCATAGTGTCCAATTTAATTACCTATGACATACTTCTTATATTGAACCATAGTGCTATTAAAATGGAATGATTTATTCAAATTTAATTTAATTATACATATTCATCGGTTTAGATGGTCTATTTATTATAAATTCATGAAATTGAAATATAATCAATAGATACATATGCTAATTTTTATACTTATAAAATGTTTAATCCAATTTTTGGGGTATCATTGAAAATAAACTATTTCTTTGAGATGGGGTAGGAAATATAATGAATTTCGAATATATTTTAAATAATTAATACTCTCATAATCTCTATTTTATTTTAATTTGTTTATATATGTTTCATAAATATTTTACATTCTGTTTTCACATTTTCTATATAAAAGGTTTCATAAAATTGTAACTTGGATCATCTATTATATTTTGTTTCATAAAATTATCATTTATAATTTTTTCATTATTTAGATGATTTTTAAAATGTTCACATATATACCTCAATAACTGATTCAGTTCAGTAGTTACATCTTTATGTTCTCTTAAATTATTATTATTTTTATCTATTATTTTTGGGCCATTTTCTTCAATGTGTAAATATATTCTCTTTTTATACATTTCATATTAGAAAAAAACCTTCATAAATAAATATTTTTTAAAGTTTAAATGCTTTAAATATGTTTTAATTATTCATTAATAAAATATATTATTCTACATTATTTATAAATAATTAATATTTTTATGTTTATTAAATGTCCTTTAATGTTTATTATTTATATGGATTTTATTCTTAACAAACATAAAAAACTATATTTGTCTAAATCCACAACCTTTTATATGATTTATACATAATGAATGATATTCTTATATGGTATCCATCAAACATCATTCTTTATATGTGTTTTGTAATGTCCTCCACTTTTAGAGTAATGTTCCATCATTACCATTTTATTTCCCAACCACCAAATATTTATGATTGTATCTTTTCACCCAATTAATTTCTTTTATAAATTCACTATTTTTTAATTCATCTGATTTAAGGGGATTCCCATAGATTCCAAATATCTATCGATTGTGGAAATTATAAACATAATTCCATAAATAATTCTTATATGACTTAATTACGACATTATTATATATATATTTATTGGTTTTTAGCAAGAATGTTACATGATTTCATTAGAATTCTATAAATTTTCTGAGAGTTTATCATAGTTAAAAAAAATTATATTTTTTAATAATTTCGTATGTAAACACATATGAAACCTATTTTATTTCCAAGAATTATTGATTACTTATTTAATTTATCCAATTATCATTCAATGGGTTCTTTATTCAATAAATTTGGAAATTTTTCATTTCAATTTCTTTACAAATATTTTTCCCCATTTGTTCTTAATGATATTTTTTTGTTATTGATTTCATGTTGAACTCATGATTATGGATAATTATTGTTGGGGTCTGATATCACCCTACAATTATTTAGTTGAAATTATATATCTAATTAGATTCATATTAATGAAATCTACATAGATTCATGGAAGTTTCATAATTTAATTTGTGTCTCATGGAAATAATGTTCCCAATATTAATGTTTGCAGCAACGCTGAATAATGCTTTACGATTTTATGGTTATTCATGGTGTTGGGTTAGACTATAAAATATCTTGTTTAAAACTTAGTTTCTTGTAAATATATTATGAATATATTTTATTATATAGTTTCATATTTCATAAATTATGTTTCATTTATTATGTATCATCATTAAACCTCTATTATCATTATTTGTTCATTCATGATATTGGATTGTTATCACTATGGTTTACCCATAATCAGAATTTGGGTATCCCTTATTCTGAAGATTTATTTCAATAGATTTTGAGGATATTTATTCCTTTTAATCTGCATATAAGTCGTCTAATGTGTCTCAATTATAGATAAATATCTTCATTTTCTGTAAAACTATGACGTTAATTTTACTAATATACATGATCGTAAACAATTCTACAATTTGGATGGGTGTTTGTTGTTTGATATTTTATTTAAATGATGAGTGTACCATGATACTTATGTATTTTTAGTTTTTTTTAATTTTTTATATAATTATTTCTTTAATATTTATTATGTTTCTAAATGATATTATTTAGACATATAAATCAATTATTTTAGATACTGAAACCACTTATTATAAATTACTTAGATAAAACTGTAATCTACACTACAAATAATGTGTTCAATGTAATTGGGTATTCCTGATAAAGAAAACCTAGTGATAATATAATTTTTTATACTATTTTTATAACATTGAATGATCATTTAGGTGAACTTGATTGGTTTTGGGTGAAATTGGTTTTGTTTGAATTTACTAATATCAAAGTATATCATTAGTTAATTTAAACTCCATGGAACATGTAGACTCTGATTATAATTAAAAATGATTTATCTTTTTTCTAATATCCTATGATTATATTAAATATTTAAACTTGTAAAACATCGCACTACATCTTATCAATATAGAATACAATCATCTATTTTATAATTTTGTAGTCCTATAGTTGATGAATAATAAGATTTTAGGGTGGCCTTTTATAGAAAATTAAATTAATCCTCAACATTGATGGAATAAACGTACAAAATATATTCATTAAAAATTCGTCAAGCAAGGACTCTAAATCTATAATAATTCACATTCAACATAATTTTTTTTCAATATAATTAAACTATAATTTTTTCCCCATACAATCAACATTATTCTCTAAAAAAAAACATAACATAGTTCATACTTCCTCATATTTTTTCATTTTTTCAAATACATTATATTTTTGTGAATTGTTTTCTAAAAACATCATAAATAGACTCACTCAGAGTTTTTTCTTGTTAAATTTTTTAGTAACCTATATTCTTATTCACTGATATCATCCAACGTAAATTTTTCATATTATTCTTCATCAATTTTTTTTTCATAATTATCAATGCCAAATCACTCACAAAACACACATCAATAACTGTATCACATTAGTCTCATTCTCAGTATTCTTATATTCTATTATAACATGATTAATTATATTTTTATATTCAATAATTTTCAATTTATGTCTTATTTAAAAATAAAGAAACCATCTAAAATGAATAATTATTAAACAATTTTTTTATTCCCATTGATTCACCATTGAATTTATAATGTAGAAAACATTTCCACAGTTTCAATATCGAATTGGAAACTAAAATTGTGTTATAGAAGATTATTCATTTTGATTTCACATTTTCTCTGTCATTTCAAAAAATATATGTAAACTTGCTACAACATTATTAGCACAATCTTCTACAATAATATAGAACAAAAAAATCCTCACATAAAAAAAGAAATATATATAAAAATATACAATGCAATCATTTAGTACATGAAACCCTCTTTTTTGGTAAAAGAGATTCCTATCAAACCAGTATGAACCTCATCATGTGTTTATAAATAGAAATAGCGACTCATTCACATTATCTAAATTCATATTATTTTGAATTATAATGATATGGGATGTAGGGAATTAGTTAGGAAATGATAGAACTTCTTTTATATTCCCCCTGAAAATCCATGATGTTTTAACAATCATTGTTAAATATCTCATAAACTTGTTATTATGATATATAAAATTTTTACACAATTCATTAAAATATTATATAAATTCATAAATAGGAAAAATAATATATTGTAGAAATTATTATACATCAATTAACATATAAAGTTGTCGTTCTATTTATATTATTAAAAATTAAAAAATTATTCTTCACCTATTTAGATCTCAAATATTTCAAATATATTGAGTCATAATATATACACGTTTGGTGAAGAAATATCAGGTATCAATAATGTCATAAAATATCAAATTCAAATGCTTGGTCAAATTAATATATTGAAAAAAAAATTTGTTCGTGTATATCTTCCTTATGATTTTAAATCCACTGGTTAAGCTCATATTTGTATTTCAGATTTTCAATATTGGTATATAGTAAAAAAAATTATTATATGATGAATATTTCTACCATATATATGTACTCATTACTTAATAATACATAATGTCCAATAGTAACATAATGTTTGACTAACTAAATAAATTTAATAATTGAAATTTCACATGTAGATTTCATATACCATCACTTGAGTCATACAATCCATATGTGTTATCATACATTATTTTCCCTTTCCTATTTTCCTCCTATTACACTATATTTTATACTTCATCAAATGTATTTCATATTTCATCAAGGAGACTACAATATTTATAAATCATATCTAGACTCATCATGACCTCATAATTTATTCAATAAATTATTAAAATAATTCTAATATAATTTCACATTTTTTTGATGAAATATGACTAATATGAAGTTCAAAAAATAGTTTGGTTATATAAATGATAAAAATAAATACTTTTTATCATTATAAACCCTCAACATTATGAGTTTTATATATATATTAAACATATAAAATACTAATCACACTATATATAATTCATCCATTTTCACATATCTCTCCAATACACATTATACCTATCTGATGATTCGATAATGTTGTTTGTATAATCTATTAAATACATGATTTATCAATGAACACAATGATCTTATTTCTCTACATGATATAAATGTTTAATATACTAATTTATACCCCACGTTGTAGTATTAGTGGTCTAATTAAAATCCTAAAAACCATCATATATTTTGTTATACTTTTTCATATATCAATATTGGTATTTGAGGGAGGAATGCATAAATCCATCTTAAATTACCGTGTAATTTTTATAAAATTAGCCTATTTCAATTAAAAATGAATAGTTTGGTAGTTATATTTTGCATTGTTTGTTGTATAATCAAACCATAACCCAAGATATCACTAATTAATATTTAAATTTTCAATCCAAAGAAATAAATAAAATTGAAAACACAAATTACATCCGTACTAGGGTAATTCAAAATCAATAGTTAACTATAATCCCAAATAATTGGTAGTAATAATCGATTGACTGTATGCAGTTGATGGAAATGAAAAATGTTTTTATATAATTATTATCTAAAATGAACACTTCTTATAAAATAAGAGACACTTCTTTGAGTAAAATAAAAAGTAATTTGAATCAAGTGATACCTATAATGAAATATCATAATATATTTATGGAATGATTCCAGTTTTATCATTAGCACTAATGTAAAAGATTATAATATCCTTAATGTCATAAAATCATGTCTTCAAAAAATCCAATATATGGTATGTTTTTCCAAAGATGTACTTTCATAATGACCACTAATAATTGAAATGAATATTAGATATATAAATTATTTTCATTATATTTGGAACCATATGTGAAAAAATATTCACTGAAACTAAAGTGATAAATCACATGTATGAAAGACGATGCTAATTTTTTATACTAAAAAGGTGTGATGAAACATAGGGTTTTTTAGTTAATATATCTGGTTAATGTGTCATTTTTTGAATGAAATTCAATCATTCAAGAGAATACTGGTGAGAAAAACATAGAAAACAATTAAATTAATGGAATGAAAGATCAACAAATGAAAAAACAACACCCCAATGTGTCAATATTAATGAGTATTGAAATTACATTAACTAATTAACCAATTATCTTTTTGATGGAGATGATAGATATTTGTAACATTTTATATAAATGGAAAAATATTTATATTTTCCATTCAAATAAAATGATGTGGCTCATAAAAATGATAGTTAATGGTAAATTAATCATGCACTAAAGAACTACAACTGAAATATTTCATTCATGATATAAATACTCCTTCATGTTAGTAAACAAATCATTGAAGATTAAATCACATCCCTAATGAGTGAATATAAATTTTCAAAGGAAAATCATTGTATGTATATGATTTAACAAAATTAATTACTCTTATATAATATAATTTTGTATTAAATTGATTCATATTTATTTTATAATTTTAGATTTAGTAAAATTTTATGTGTCTTATGAAAAATATTTATTATCTCAACATAGATCAAAAAATAATTTCTAATGAAGTAAAATAAAATAAAATATCATAAATCATAAAATTTAATTCCATTGTTGCATGCATGAATATTAATTCCATATATGAACTAATTCCCTTTTATGGGTCCTAATATCCAATCCTCATGAATATTTAGATCTAATGGTCATGAATAAACTCACCCATGATGATATACCAAATTTGAATGAATAATTATATGTATTTCTTAAATTGTATTTGGTTATTCCCAAATATCCTGAGGTTCATTTTTTCATAGAACTCGTCACTATTGTTATGATTATTTAATAAATCCCTTATGGATTTTTCACTATTGAAATGTAATAATTAATATATTCTAAATGAAAAACATATTTTTAATTTTACTAAATAGTTTTAAGTAAAATGAGTGTAAACCATGCACATTTTAACTAAATGAACATAACTACAATATAAAATAAAAAATTCCTTGAATGAAAACATAGGACAATTAGATGTATTTTTCCTATATAAGGTAAATTGATGTGAAGTTTTCTATGTATTAGGATTATCCTTGATGATATCAGCGAAATGATAAGAGATCCTTTCTAATTACTAAATTGACACCTCAATATTTTCTATTTTATGAATCAACTTCTCAAAATAAGAGTGTGCTTGTTGATCCAAACACACTATTCATATAGTTACATCCCTTAATTTAGTCTCTAATTCATCATATAATACTCCTCTTTGGATGATTGAATTAGATAATCCTCCTCTAAATTTACATCCCCATTAAAATAATAAGCTCAAAAGAACTGTCTTATCATTATTCCCCCCACCTACAGCCCACTACTGGAAATATAAAGCTTCTTTGGTGGTGGTGGCCTGATCCATAATGGACTCACTATATGGAATATCCTGTACAATTTAATATCCATGTACCTAATATAAGGAATCTATAACATGTATATTCTCTTGTCACAACACCTCACTACATATATCCCACAATTGTCAATCCAATATATTCTATCTCATTTAATTTTCATTGAAACCCTTGGATTAACAATCAATCTCCATGAACATATAATTTTTTACAAACACTATCTATATTGTCTAGGGAATGTGAGAATAACACTCATGACATTTGTATATCATCCCTATTATAAATATTTATCCCCCTTAATATTGGTTTCCCTTATTCCCTTTGTTCCACAATGGGATACGATGTCCACTTTATCAACTATCATCCACACTACCATTTAAGAAATGAAAATGAGAATCATAACCTATTTATTCCTTCAAATGTCCTTTTCCATCAATGGAGTTCTCTACTCAATCCTAGAATGATGGATCTAGATTCATATTATCCTCACACATCCCATCAAATCAATAAAATTAATCAATAGGATACCTGATCTTACTAGAGAATTACCTTCTCATTATTGGTTCCAAATAGCCATAATAACATATGGCATGAATCATCCTCAATACTTATATGAGGTGATATCTGGTGGAAAAAAACATTTTTTTCTAAATATGGAATCAAAAATAAAATCCTACCATATTTATGAGCATTATAACAATATAAGCTTATTTTAAAGAAAAAGGTAATTATGGGAAACATAACCACACCACTATTTAAGAAATATCTCACATCATATGAAAATAAAAATATAATAAATAGAGTTAGAATTGAAATTTATTTCTGGATCAATGATATACAAGAAAAACAATTGTGAAAAATATCCTCTACAGAAAATATGATCATCATAAGATAATTTCCAGGAAGTCTTACCATCTCATATTCCGGAAACCAACGTGATCTGAAGATAAACATATCGAAGGTGTCAACAGAAGACCAATGATTCGAGAAGTGGTCCATCAATGTTATATTCTGAAACCATGAATAATTGCATAACTATATAGAATAATGATCTTAATGAGGTTACTCATTGGAAATGTTGGGAACCTTAGGTATAATGTCTATATTCGAGAAATTATGAAAGAGATAAATTTTACGGAATATGAGTAATGGTTGATTCTTGATTCTAATGATGAATGTGGACGGATACCCCCCACCCATGGAGATTGATGGGCTTGAAAAGCTCCCATCTCTACCATGGTAATTTCTCAGAGGAAATGGTGATGAAACCCTCATTTTTCTAAATGATTAATGAATAATATCTATATAAAAGATGAAAATTATATTATAAACTCCAATTATTTATTATGGGTTATACTAGCCAATATTTTTATAAATAAAGAGGGAAAAATGTTTCCCATCATTTATTGTATTGAATATAACCATATCATGACCAAGAACATGTATCCTCTATAACATATTGACGACGTTATTTATCTATTATGAGGTGATAAAAAACACTCCCATATTGATCATACATATTGAATCATCAATTATTGATGATAATAGGGGATATATCAATGATAACATTACTTATATGATATTTTCATGATTATTATTTTATTATTCCATTCATAATAAAAATTCCCTCATTAACCTCATGGATCTAATAAATTCAGTGTTTATATATTAAGTTGATCAATTTTTTGGTTCACATTATATATGATATTAAAAAAAAATTTCTTAGAGATAGAGGGAAAATAAATATCATTTACTGATTTTTTAAGAACATTATAAAAAAGAGTATATATTCCAAATATAAAAATTAAGAATTATTTTTATTTCAATTATAAAGAACTTAATGTGATAATAAATTAGGGTATATATGATGATACTTCAAAGATAGGTAAAATTAATGAATATTAAAGATCTATAACATTAATATAGATAAATAGGTTTTAATTTTTAATGGAAACTAATGAATCAGTTTAATTTTTTCAAACTATCAAATACTATAAAAATTTTAATTTAGAAGTTATTTATAATCCATTACATTTTACAATGTGATGAAAATTTAATAATATTAAATATAAGGAGGGTCAAACATTTATAATCATTTTAATTTGTAGTGGAAGAGGGTTATTTAAATAAAATGATACCTCAAAAATTGATTTGAATTTTCCTCAAAAATAATTCCATTCCTAGTTTTTTATTTTAATTAATGATTAACATAGAAAATTAACTAACTCAAACTTTTGATATTTTATAGATTTAATTAGTATTAATAATATTTAAAAAAAATATACTGTTAAATGTTTGATTTATAAAAATATAAATAGTCAATAAAATATATATTCAAAAATGGAGTATCACATGCACCGAATGAGATGGAAAACATTGATCTTGTTTTATGATTTCTCACGACATTACTACCATGGACTAGAAAACAATGTGGTTTTTTCATTGAAATGAAAGGATCATTCTGACATATCCATGAAAAATATTTACATATTCTTCATCATAAATGATTATTAAATGTTTGCGTGAGGATTCAAAATGAAATTGGGGAAATATTATCTTTCTCAATTGACTTCGTAAACATCAATCCACATGAAAATCAAGGTGTCATAGAAAGAGGATACATACCTATTGAATGAGGAATATAATATTTTAGGTTTCAAATGTGGTAATTGTAGAATTGTTATATTCCTTAAGAAAATATTTGTCCCATATTAATAAATATAATGATTTATTTTCTTATGATGAAAATAACTCATCAATAACTCTCCCTCATGGAATAAAATAAAATATAACATATATATATTATAACATCTATAATAAGAAAAAATTATTTACAAGATTGAAGAGTATTCATCTCAATTGTTTTATTCAATAAGTTAAGTAATGTAATACAATGTTTAATGGGATGATAAAACCATTTCACATACACATAATTGAATGAAATGAAATCACTTCATATTTGTTACAATAGTTATGTTGTCTTTTAATGTTTGTAGTGGAATGATTTTTTCAATGATCTCGTTATATAGGAACAAATTAATAATAATTTCATATTATTTCTAAAACAATATAATTGTTATAATATACATTAAATTTAATGAATGGAAGTATGGGGAAAAATATCCATTATATCAAATCCAAATATGAGGTTTACCTTGGATTCCTTGAAACTTATGCATCTATAATTTGATAATAAGAATAATTTTAGTATAAATTATAATCATCAAGTTGATGTTAATTAATAATGGGTAAATAATACTATAAGAGATATTGTATGAACAATTGAAATGTATCCTAAAAGAGGACGGTATAAACATATTGGTGACATAGAATTATTAAATAAAAAATTTTATACTATAACATTAAATTATATAATTATGATGATTTATTTGGATGTGGTGTTGAACTCAAACTTGTTGGGATAAAGATAATGATATTATAATAGTGGGATTAGATCATTCACAAGATACATTAGGAAATGTTCAACACATTTAGGGACACAATAAATATTTAAAATGATGAAATATTATTATTTTTCTTAATTATTCATGAATATTTAATTGAAAATTAGAGAATTATTATTTATTTATTTACCACCATGTATAAGGGTTATAATATTTGGGAAGAAGACAATATATATCCCTATATATATTTTCCCCTTTAAAATCCACGATCATGTCAGGATGGTATATTATAACCATACACATACATTGATAAACTTCATCATGAATTAAATGTTCCATGTATTTCATTATAAGAAGTACATAACCGATACATCATATGTTCTAAGATCATAGGTTGTGTAGTAAGAAAAATATACCTATTCTAACCACTTTTTTTGTAGAATTTTATGTTTATATAAATATTTAATATGAATGAACACAAATCACATGATGAATATTTTCATGAGAAATAAAAAGTTTTAGGATTCTATATGGAAACCTAATGATGTAATTAGGTATGACGAAAAAAATATTTTCATTTGAGAAATTAAATATCTGGGGAGAAATCATTTTATGGGGGTTGAATGGAATGCAATTTATTGATCTATTTAACATGATGAGATGATTAAATCATATTAAATAACAATATTTAATAAATTGATATATTTTTGTTACATTTAATTTCAAAATTAAATATACATATAATTAGTTTTTAAACTTTAAAATTTCATATAATTATAAAATAAATATGAAGAAAAAATCTACAAGTAAATACATAGTTCACATACATGAAAACCTCTTTATAATGTTTTTTATTTTAGGGTCTTTAATGAAATCATAACTATTAATAGAATATAAAATATTTAAAGTATAATAGAATTTTTTATATTTATGTGAATGAATAGGATGAATGAGTTTGAATATGAATAAAAATTATGTATTTTTTTAATATGATATATATATATATACAAATATTAGAAATATAGAAAATATAGAATGTGTTGATGGACATATAGTCATTTGATATACATGTATTCAATCAATTCTATGATTTTTTTAAATTTTCAATAAAAAATTTAAAATAATATAATTTAAATATATTAAATAATTTTGGGATAAAATTAAATATTATTTTTTGAAGTTCTTAATTATAAATAATATTTCTATTCTATAAATAATAATATTATTACAAGATGTGTTTTTTAAATACAAATCAATGTACGATTATAATAGCAATTTTTAAATAATAATTACTGTTTTGGCGATAAATAACTAGATGTATTTAGAATAAATTATTATTTTTATTATTTTACAGTGTGCTACTTATCTAAGAGTTTTTTTTATTATCCAAAATAGTTTATTAGTTATTTTGGATGAGTATAAAAATTAATGACTCTATATTTTAGAATATAATTTAATGCACAAAATTTTATTAATTTATTTGAATTGTTATTGAGAACAATTAATTTTGAAAAATGTATTTGTTTTATAACAAGTGTTTTTATAATTTTTTTTACAATTATAGGATATAATTCTCATATTTAAATTTTTTTTTGTTAAATGTATTAATAATATTTAATCATCTTATTAATATTAGTTTTTTGGGTAATATTTTATTTTTAATTGATAAATAGTTATCATGTAAAATATTAAATTAATGTGAAAAGGTGTTGAAAATTATGTGGATTCAATTTTGGACAATTCAAATGATATATAAAAATTTTATAGTACTATTCTTAAGTGTGTGAAAATATAACATAATTATATCCATAATTTCATTTCCTTCCCAACATAAATGAAATATGATTCCATCATTATCCAAAACTTGTCTCATTATTCTAATTAAGTGATCATCATTTTATGAAAATATTATTGATTACTAAACTTGCTCCATATAATAAATATACATCTTCTATCACATTAATGATTACATGAATTTCCTATCCTAATGTGTGAGGCGTCATTCTATGTCTTTATATAAAAATAAGCTGGTAAATGTCCTTCATTTGGAATGAAGGCATTACAAGAAGGTGTAATTTCATCAATGTAATTATTCAATTATTCCTCATAATTCGTTATGTACAATTCTCATGTATAATCAGCCATTGAATTATTCTCCTCTGACTGAAAATTTAATTTTCATTGAATATGGAAAGGGTAAAATATAGCATCACAAACCCCCTCATGGAGGCAGAAAACGATGTCAACCAAGGGAATACCCATTGAACTACACCCTTACAGTCAATAGGAAGAGTGTCCAAACTATCATAAATCACCAGTTATACTTCATGTCTACCCTAGAGAGCCTACAAGTCTGATGCATAATTAGTCCCCCTCCAACTATGATGGGTTCTCCACTATTGATTAGTCACCACCTGCATTTGTGAAACATATAGTTCAACTCCTCTAGAACCACATGAAATCCATGTATATCCCTCACCAGGGTTTCAGAGTCAGATTCGATCTCTACCACTTGAAATCCAAGACTCCTATTAACCATCAAACCATAAAGGATATCCCAAACTTCTGCACCTAAAGAGATTCCCAGAATATAAAAGGCATTAAACCCCATGTGAACTAAACCCCAAGAGTCCTGAAGAACCCCACCACCTCTCATAACCCCATCCATATAAGATACATTAACATTCAACTTTAGACCTCCATGAGGAGGTTCCTATATAACCCAATGACCATTCATCCTGCTTTCAATGTAGGGCATGTTGAGAAGATTTGATATTTTAAACGAATCTTTGACCCCCTACAACAAATGTCACACCCCAACCATTTAAATTGTTTTATTTAAATAATTTTTTGGCTTTGGTTAGCCTTTTCATGGTCTGGTTTGAGTTCATGTTTAAATTTTTTTGTATATAATGTTCTTGATGGGTTTCGGGTCAGTACACAGGCTTTACACGGTTAGTGGTAACCGTGTAGTTGTCTCAGAAGTCCCTGTAGTTGCCCGTTACTTAAAATAATAAAACATTATGAGAATAAAGTAAAGTAAATGGTTAAGACATAAAAAAAATCAACATTGTTCTGTAGATAAGAATGTCTTCTAATTTAATATTGTTAATGGTCTTATTATAATTAAAATGGATATAAATATAATTATTAATTAGTTGTTATTAAATTTGTAATTATTTAAAATGAAGATGAATAATATTATGATTAATATTGTTACTATTTATTTATTATTAACAATGTTATTAAAAAAAATTAAAAAAATGTTATGATTAAATAATTATTTATATTATTATAAATTTTGTCATATTTTTTTATTATTACTATTATTTAAAAATTTGTTATTATAATTATTGTCGTTATTATTATTGTTATCAATATCATTATTATTATTTTTTTAATAACATTTTATATTTGTTATTATTGCTAATTTAATTTTTGTTAAAAAGGTTTTAATCCATCTTTTTTATCCTCCACACCTCACCTTCTCTCTCCCTATTTAGTCTCACACACATTACTCTTGCTACCTCCCATTTTTATTATTTTTTTACACCCCATTATATCCATATCTCTAATCACACCTCCCCACTTTAATTTATCCCTCACACATCAACCCTCTTTATACCATTAATTAATTTCTCATTTGTCCTCTCTCCAATAACACATCTCCCCATTATCTATCATGCAACCCCCCTATCTTCCTAATTATTTCTTTTTTTATCCCTCCCTCCACTCATACCTCTCTCCAATCACAACCTCCTTTTTTCCTTGACCCATCATGTACAAACCTTATCCCCATGAAGTCATTTAGGTTTTCCATCCTCCATGCGCCTCCCCACTTCCCATTACCACCACACTCCCCTATTTTCCCTCACATATCCCTCTTCCCCTTACACTCTCAAGAACGCCTCCTCCCCTCTTGTGCTCTTTCTAACAGCCGCTCCTCCCTCCGAATGTTCCTTCTGGTGAGTTATTTTGCAATATTCTCCTCTCCTCACACAATGTCTAGGGTTTTCATTGGTGTTTATTTTATCCCAGAACCTATATGTTAGGAATAATGTGCATCGCATGTTTCCATTAGATTTAGGGTGTGCGACTAGTCTGTGGTGCCTCGTTCTACCTCATGTTGAAGTTTCATTCCAATCGCCTGAGGTTTTGTTAGATTTTTCCATGTTCTTATTTCCTAAATACTTTCCTTTGACTCTTTACTTTTTAAATAAATTTATAAAATAGTTTCGCAGCTCTATGATACCCTTGTTTAATTTATTCTGCCAATTTGGAATTTATCTTTTTTGTTAAAAGTTGGTTTTAAATGAGTTTTAATGTAAATTGCATAGTTTTATGATACTTAGAAATATTTTTGGAATTTCTTATGTTTATTTAAGAAGTAATTTGACCCTTATGAAACGAATCAGTGTTATTATGTTGCAATGACATTATTTATTTATAAACTTGGTTTGGTTATGTTATTGATTGGCTATTGTGTTAAAAAACCTTTCTATGTGTTTAATGAATTCAATGTTTTTAGTTAGTGTTCCTATAAAATAATTTGGGCAAGTGGTTATTTTTGGGGAAAGAATTTAATTTTTTTCATGGTCTGTCTTTGATTTCAAAAGAGGATTTCGGGTGTGTGTGGTTTGATGTTGGTATAGCATGTTAGACATGTTATAATGTATTGGAAAGGGTTCAATTTGTGTGTATTGTTTTATGTTTTATTAATAATATAGGTGGAACATTATTGTTATATGGTTATTGGTTTTTTATTTAAAGTTTAGTTTTTGAAATAGATTTTAGTTTTCAAATAAAGTTGTTCCCCGTGAGTCGGTTCTAGAGAATATTTTAAATGTGGTTTTGTAAATTTTTTCTTTAAGTGTTTAGGAAATCAAGGTTTATAATGTGTTATTTAAGGTATGTCCATTTGGTTTGAAAAATGTTTTAGTGTGGGTCGAAAAAGGGTAAAATAATGTTTGATAATATTGAATTGTTTGGATGTGTGTTTTGAACATAAGGTCCAATTTTGCTTTCTAAATGTCAGATTGGTGTTTACAAGATATTTTGAATAAATGTTTGCACCCTGTTAGAAACCTTAATTGTTTTATAAATAGTTTTAAAGATTATATGTTATATAATATTGGTTGGATCCTTCAGGTGATATGAAATGTATGTATAAAATAAGGGGCACCTTTATATGAGGGATATCCCTTGGGGGTTATCAAATATTGGTTTCTGTGTTTGGGGTAAAAAATGAGGTGAGATGAGTCAAGCAGGAAAGGGTATTTTACTTACACCGTATTACTATAACCACCATGATTTATTGGGTATCTTATAGATTATCGAGTGACAGTTTCTCAACACCCCCGATTAGACGGGTTGGTGCCCCTAGTAGATAGGGAGGCTAGGTGGGATTTTCCGCAGATTTTTTCACGAGGGAGATTAGTGTGTTTTAGACTATGGGGATGCACCATATGCTAAAAGGTGGTTCCAAACCAAGTGCATCTTGGGCGTGTCTAGGGATGTCTAGGATATCCCCTGGTTATATCTTGTATTTCTTGTTTATTTTCTTCTACATTAGTTTACTTTTTTCTTGTATTTTTTGATAATTTTCTTCTACACTAGTTTATTTTCAGCTTGTATTGTTTACTAGGGTCCCTTTTGCACAACCATGATATTACTTGTTTGGTTCTGTTTATAAAATGGTGAAATTTTTTCTTTTTTGAGATAATATATGGTGTGAGTTTGTATTCATAGTGGGAAATAGGTTTTAATTTTTTGAAATGGATTTTTTTTATAATTTTATTTCCAAACTTGTGTCATTAGACATCTTAGGGTAAGGAAAAACATGGATATTTTGGTTTACTTTTGTTATCCCTACTGATCATTCTTGTGCTCATGCCTATCCTTTACCATTTCAGTCTCAGGTTCAACTGTTTTTCATGATTTTCATTAGTGGATACTCATGAGGGAGAATTTATGGTCTTGTGGTTGGTGTTGAACAAGGGGTCACACAGAGATCATTATAGCAGTGTCTTGATCCCAGTTTTGTTATTGTATGTGGTATGTTGTATTGGGATCATTTCTTTGTTTATTTAAGATTCAGTTTTCGTTCTAATTCATTCTATATTTGTTCCTTTTTTCTGATCCAGACCTCATTTTACCTCTTGGGATTAAATAGTTCCCTCATGGATACATTGATTCCCGACATTAGTTTCCATCCCTGCGGGGGATCGAGAATTCCCCCGAGACTTGTCACGGATTGGCTCGGGTGAAATGTTTAGGGTTAACCTAGATTTGATCATGAAGAAATGGTATCAGAGGAGGCCCTTGTTATTTGGGGGTGTTTGGTAGATGGAGATTTGGACTGTCCGGACATGAGAGGTATGTGCGGGAAAGGCGTTATGAACCCTTGCTCGTTCCGAACCTTGATTTGCGAGGGGTTTTCTGGGATTTGAGTCTTGTGTATTTGTTTTGGATTGAGGGATCACAACAGAGGAAATTTAGTTTCACGTCATGACCTCACATGGATTAGTGACCCATGTGGTGTCAGAGTGCACATTTTAAGTTCCTCCATGTTGTTAACTCTTACATGGGTCATGGATCACTACCATGTCCTTATGATAAGTGTAACTGCAATTTCCTCATTCTAGTAGCTCTTTAAATTTTCTAATCAATTTGGTTCTAGTTGGTAAAAGCATGATTTTGGAAATGGAAGTGTTTTTCTAAATGAAAATGTTTTCACTAAAATGATTTTAATTTGGTAAAGGTAGTTTTAAAATTTTATGTTTCTTATTTAATGATTGAGTTTTGATGTTGAAATGATGTGGCCCTTCGTACTATTTATGGAATATTACATGTGTGTGGTTGCGTACTGTAATTGTGTGGGGGAATATGATTATGGGTGATGTGGATGAAAATGTGTGTACACACATGTGATGAATGATAGGAACCCTTATGTGTTTTTTAAAATATTAAGGTTTTTAAAATTGGTTTTTCTTGGGGTAGTTGATTTATTTTGTCTTGTGAAATGCAGTTTTGGTATTTTAGAAAGTGACCTTGGGATATTTCAGTTCGGAAATTTAAATGAAAATGGTTCTTTTGGAAAATAAGATTTTGGTTATGTTTATATTTTATATGCTTCTGGGTATTGTTTCTTGTCTTGGGTTGTTCTTTTAAACTGCGTTTTGGCATGAGGCATGTTTGGGTTTTTTTTTCTTGTGTTCTTTGGAGTATGCCACCCAGAATGGTCCCTATTGTTGTCGATGATTCATTCCAATGTTTCTTTTCTTTTAAGTGTTATTGTGCTTTGAGGTTTTGGAAGTCTGTTAGTGGTGGTAGAATGATTTGAGGGAAATGTACAATGTCTTTGGGTGGTTGATAAATCCCTTGGATTTTTAGATTCAAGCAGCTTAGAGTTTTTTAAGGGTTCAGTTTGGGAAAAGTGGAGGTTAGTTGTCTAATTGTCATTGGAGTTTGGGGAGTATTTTGTGATATCGAGGTTTTGTTAAGGTTCCAAATTTGGAAGAATAGTGTGTGCTTGTGGAACATTCTAAAAGAGGTTATCATTGTTGATCATGGCACATAGTTTGTCCAGATTCTTTCGGGCATGCCATCGGTATGGCTTGTTCGGGAATTCCAAGTCGTCGGGCCGCATCCATCTGAAGTCATGTCATCGTTGGGCTGTTTAGGTCAGCCGATAAGTTATGTGGGATGCATTTCTTGAGGAAGGAGTTTTGATTAGGGGATTCTAGTGTCTGATAGTGAGGCATAAAATGCTTCAGCCAGCCGAGCCCCAGCCTTAGGTCTCGGTGTGAAGCTCGCACACAGTTAACCTGCCAGATGCATGTGGATCCTTTTCTATGTTATTTATCTTTTGTATGTGAATAGAGACATTTAGTATTACTTTGTTCTTGTTTTCCAACTATTGTAAGTTCAAATTTTGTGGTGATAGTTCGATGAAATTATCCTTTCGTGATCAGATTAGTTGTGTTCTTCTAAATGTGACCTCTAGAATCTTTAGTGTTTATAAAAAGTGGTTTGGACCTTATGTGGGTTGGTCCTGGTTTTATTAGTGATTGTTTGGAGATGTGAGGTGATGGAGATTTTTAGAAGGGTGTGGGGAATTATTATTTCTATTGTTTTTGTCATTGGGAGTTCCTTATTCAAGTGCCCTAGTATGTTGGGTGGCCTTATAGTGGTTTTCTGTTTATGTCTATGAAGTCCTGATCAACACATGTAGAGAAATTGGTATGTTCGGTTGGGAGTTTCCATCCCCCCTTGGGGTGGTGTGTTTGAGTTCTATATTCTAACTCTATGGTAATTTTATTGAAGGAGTGAAAAATCTTGTGTTCCCACATTATTTCGTGTTCTGGTTATTTTTTTAGTCGGTCGGGTTTAACTTGTAGAGTGAATATTTAGCTCTAGGATCATATTTGTTTGCCAATGGTTTTTGTTGTCCATTGACCTGAGTTTTGGTTGACTTTTAGATGGGATACTCTCTAGGGGCAGAAAGATTTGTGGTGGGGTGAATTGTCACACCGCGACCATTTATGTTATTTTAGTTCATTTTTTTTTCATCGGTTAGTCTTTATAAGGTGTGGGATGACTGCATGTTTAATATTTTTTTAATTTTTTTGTTTTTGGTGGGTTTTGGGTCGGTGCATAGGTGCCGCACAGTTAGCAGTAACCATGTAGTCGACCTGGATGTCCCTATAGTTACCCATTACATAAAATAACAATACTTTATGGAAATTAAATAAATAAAATATTTAATACATAATAATAATATCAACATTTTTTTGTAGTGAAAAATGTTTTTTTAAATTTAAATTGCTAATGATATTACTATCATTAAAATTTATATAAATATAATTGTCATTAGGTATTTATTATTTTTTTATTATTTACAAATAAAATGAATAAAATTATGATTAATATTATTACTATTTATATTGTAATTACTAATTTTATAATTAATCAAGTAATGACATTGCTATGATTAAATAATTTTTTATATTATTATAAATACAGTCATTAAATTTTTTTTGTTGTTATTATTATTTAAATTATTACTATTGTTGTTATTACCATTATTCTTATTATCTACCTCATTATCATGGTTTTTATTAAAATATTTTTTATTTTTTTATTGTTGTTAATTTTTTTTAAATGTGTTTTAATCCCCCTTTTTTATCCCCTATGCCTCACCCACTCTCTCCATATTCAATCTCATACACATTTCTCTCCCTACCTCCCTTTTTTATTTTTTTTACTCCCCATTATCTCCCTCACTCCAATCACACCTACCCACTCTCATTTATCCATCAAGTATCACCCCTCTTTATACCATCAATTCATCTATCATTTTTTATTCCCCCTCTCCAACCACCCAACTCCCCGTTATCTATAATGCATCCCCCCTCTCTACCCACATATTTACTTTTTATCCCTCTCTCCACTCATACATCTCTCCAATCACACCCCCCTTTTTCCATTACCCATCATGTACCACCCTTATCCCCATGAAATCATTTCTTTTTTTATCCCCCACTCACCACCCAACTTTCCACCTACCCCATCTCTCCCCAAATTTACCTCATACTGTCCTCTTCCCCTTACAATTTCAATAACACCTCCTCCCCTCCGGCTCTCTTTCTGGAAACTGCTCCTCCTTCCATCAGTTCCTTTTCGTGAGTTCTATTCCACTATTCTACTCTCCTCACTCAATTTATATGGTTTTCATATGGTGTTTCTTTTTTCCCAACCCTAAATGTTAGGGTGAATTTGTATATCATGTTTCCTTTGGATTTAGGGTGTGCGATTAGTCCACTAGGTGTCATTCTTCCTCCCATTAATGTTTCATTTTAATATCACGGGGTTTTGGTAATTGTTTCCATGTTTTTCATTCTTAAATCCATTACATTTATTAATTCAATTTTAAGTATATTTAAAAAATAGATTTTCATCTCTATGATACCCTTGTTTAATTTATTCACTAGTGGAAAAAATGGTTAACACGTTGGTATTTTTCATGTCGGTTCTATATAACCAACGTGAAAAGATGTAAAAATAAATTTATCAAGATAGTTATTTTATAACAGACATGATAAATCGATGAAAATCAATTTATTACATCGGTTATAAAATAACTGATGTAATAAAAACTGAGATTAACTTTATCACATTAGAATTATTATAACTGATGTGATATATCGATTCTCGGCACATTATCACGTTGGTTATAAAATAACCTAAGCGATAATTTTTTTCTATGTCAGTTATTAAATAAGTGATGTTGTAAACATATAAAAATAGTTTACCATGTCAGTTATTAAATAACCTAATTGGCAATTCTTTTAAATGATTTCTCACACCCAATATTAAGTCATTATATTTTCTTCTATCGGGCGACCTATGACTCATCTCTCTCCCATGAAAAAAATAGAAAGGATTTCTCAAAGTAGGTTCCTCCAACCTCATTTTTCCTACATCATAATACACATTTATTATCATCAGATCTATCAGGCCAACTTGCTATACTCAAATAAGCCTGACACAGCTCTGATATAGTTTTTTTTTTCATGATACCCTAAAACAAATGTTTGAGCTGTTATTTTTATTTGTTCTTTCTATCATGGTATGTTTCATAGTGTTCGTTTATACCATGAAAAATTCATTTTTTGTTGAAATAAACCTAAAGAATTGATATCATGAATGTTTAGAATTTTTTTGTGTTCTATCATGTGTGTGTGCACATACAAGGGGTTTCTAAGGGGGTGGGGGCTGTGCATGTGGGTGGAGGTGTCCAGGGGGTGGGGGGCTATCTAGGGGATGTGGGGAGTCCAGGGGTTGTAAAAGGGGGTGGGGTGGTGCCCATGGGGGTGTGGGGGCTGTCCAAGGGGGTTGGGGTGTCCAAGGGGGTGGGGGTGGTGTTCCGGTTGGTGAGGGGGTTGTCTATGGGGGTAGGGATGTCCAGGGTTGTGAGGGGGGGGGGTTTCCAGGGGGTGAGTGGGTTGTCCAAGGTGGTAGTGGTGTCTTGGGGTAGGGTGTCCATGGGGGGGGGACTATCTAGAGGGATGGGGAGTTGTCTAGGAGGTGGGGGGCTCTCTAGCGGGTTGGGGGATGTCTAGGGGTGGGGGGTATCTAGATGGGTGGGGGCTATCCAAGGGGGTGGTGGTGTCCAGTAGGTGTCCAAGGTGGTGGGGGTGTCGAGGGGGGTGAGGGGGCTGTCTAGGGGGTGGGGTGTCCAGGGGGTCTCCAAGGGGGCAGGGGTGGTGGTGGTGTCTAAGGGGGGTGGGGGTGTCTAGAGGGGTGGCGGTGGCATTCAGGGGGTTACTGAGCTGTCCAAGGAGGTATGGGGTGTCCTATGGGTGGGGGTGTCCAGGGGGTTGGGGGATTTCCAGATGGGATGGGGGCTGTCCATGGGGTGAGGGCTGTTTAAGGGGGTGGTGGTGTCCAGGGGGTGTCCAAGGGCATGGTGGTGGTGTCCTGTGGGGGGAGGGTTCTTTTCAAAGGGGTGGGGTGTCTATGGGTGAGGGGGGTGTACAAGGGGTGGGGGTTTCTAGGGGGTGTCCAATGGGTTAGGGGTTGGGGTGGTGTCCAGGGGGGGTGATGGATCTTTCCAAAGGGGTAGGGTGTCCAGGGGGTGGGGGTGGTATCCAGGGGTGAGCGGGCTATCATGGGGGTGGGGTGTCTAAATGGGTAGGCGGTGGGGTGTCCCGGGGGTGAGTGGATGGTCTAAGGGGGTTGGGGTATCTTAGGGGTGGGGTGTCCAATGGGTGGGGATGTCCACAGGGGGGTGGGGTTCTGTTTAGAGGGTGGGGGTGTCCAGGGGTGAATCCTAACCTTGTGAAGTTCCCGAGTTCTTTAAAAATGTATTTTTTACCATTCCCCCTATAAAATTTTTACACCAAAAGGCCTCTTTATCCTCCATTTAGAGAATGAAACCCTAGGAGTATCCTCCTCCTCTTCTTGATGCCTCTAAACTCCTTCCAATGGTGATTCCTTGTGGCTTCTACACATTTGGGGTGATTTTTTCAAATAATATCATCTTTGTCCCTCTTCTTCATTATTCTTTTTTCGTCTTAGTTTTTCTTCTTACTTATTGGATCCTTTGGTCTGGGGTTCTTGTTTCTATGTTTCTAAATATAGGGTGTTTCCTTATTACAGTTCTTATGGGTATTTCTTGCTCATTTAGACCTTCTTGATGCCATTTTGAGTGGCCATCAAGAAAGGCATCCTGGATTGAAGTAGGTTTGCCTATGTATTGGCCTTTAAATTTTAGAATCATTGAATTCTTTATGTTTATACATTGATTTGATTCTTGTTAAAAATATATAATTTCTTGAATGATTATTTGAAATAATTCAAGTGGCACTCCCATTGAATTAAATTTTGTGGAATTATTTTACATAGCCCTACACAATAATTATTTGATTGAAAGCATGGTTGTCCCTTATAAGCATTTTATAATTTCCAAATGATGTTGTACCTTTTCAAATTTGTTTCAAATATTTCATGTATTCCTAAATGGTGTGTTTTCATAGATTTGAAATTGTTTTTCTTTTAAATGAATGGTTGTGGCCCGATTTTCACTTTCATGAAAGTGGGGTTTCTTAAGAAAACACTCTTAGGAATGTGTCTCTTTCTTTATCATTATGAAAAGGAATGGGAATGTCCTTTGTATGGGACTTCCATTATGTATTGATGGACCTAAGGTAAGGGTAATTTCCGGGAGGGTTGTTCTCGGGTTATTCTAGTGGGAGTGTGGATTATGTGTGTCTTGTTATTATTCTTTATATATGGTTGATTGTTTAATACTCCTTGTATCACCCCAATTTTAGACATAACATGCTAACCTAGAATTGGTATTGGATTATTCGAAAAAGATTGCTAAACTAGTTTGAGAATATTATTTGGCTAATTGACATTTCGTATAAACACGCTATGCTTTTGGGATGGTTGCCCTCATGTGTCAGGGATGTTTGATTGCATCAGGAATGCCAAAAGGATGGTTTAGGATACAATATCTTCTAGATTCTCCCATAAGCTACTATATATTACCATGTTCTCTAACTCTTGTTTATTTGTGGGTGATAATATTGGTGCCTCATCAGGTATGTTTACATGAATACTTCTTACTCATTTCCAACATTATTTCATCATTGATTATGCTCCCTAATTGTGGTGTGTCTCTTTGGTAAAAATGAATTCTTGGGTTTAAATGTTTTCATGAAGATTTTTTAGAAAAACAATGTTTATTTTCCTGTATTTCAAACTAACAGCAAATGAAATCATTTATTTAAATGAAATACATCGGGACATCCCCTAACCCCTAGACCCCTACCCCATTGGACACCCTAGACATCCCCAACCCTCGTGGGCAGTTCTTACCCCCTTAGACAACCCTCACCACCCTTGGATAGCCCCATACCCCCTTTGACCTTCTTGGAATATATATATCCCAACAGTTTCATTGAAACTATTCGAATATTTTAACTTCATGTATTCTATACCAACAGTTCCTGTATAATTATTAGTATAGGGTTATTACAATGACCATCATGCCATTAGTGTGTAAAATCATTGGGGGTATTCTATCCCATTGGTTTTAAATTGTTGGGATAACTGTAATTTTATGTAGTGATTGTATACATGTTTTTATATTTATAATTCACAACTATTTTTTATGGATTGGTGAATTTGGTATTCAGTTGCACAAGGATATATTATTTGTGTACCTTAAGAATAATGGATCCAAGATGAATTTAAAACCATTATATCTAACTATATTTACTTTTTAAAATCAATTTAATGCTTATTTTTTCAAATACGCTAAGATTTGTTTTATATTTCAAAATTTTTTACATTAAAATTATGATATTATTTAAATAAATATATATTCGTCTTATCTTAACAAGATGTATAATTTTGATATTTGATATAGGTAATAATGAGTCAATATTGGATTGCGGCACATCGATTGAGTAATGAAAATGTGGAAGGTGATGATGCCTTTTTGGAATTTTCTAAACAAAATGTTCCAAGAAGTGACATTTATTTCTGGCCATGCTTGATATGTTTGAATATGGTGAAGTTGAAAAGTTGAGAGATCAAAGATCATCTGATTTTCCATTGTTTTAATCCATGATATTGCATCAGAAAAAATTGAGAAAGAACTGAAAGTTGCACATCTATATGAGGATGCTAAAAACCCATTATGTATTGGTTGTATGGATTTTACGGTTTTTTCGGTGGTTTAATGATTGATTATCCATAATGTGTAACATGGACGGAGTGACAGAACTTTTACAGTGCTTGTACAATTATTGAAAGACATTCTTCTGAAAGACAACGATCATCCAAATTTACATTATAAGTCCAAGAATTTATTATGCCCGATGGTATTGTGATACAAGAAAATACATGTCTTTCTAAGTGGCTATATAATATATAGGGAGAAATATGAATTTTTTTCAGAGTGTCCTAAATTTGGGACATCTCTGTATAAGTTGAAAAAAAAACATAGGCTGATGTAGAGATTACAAAGATCCCTTCTATGGTATTTTCGTATCTTCCTATAATTCATCGATTGAAATGTTTTTTTGGTCATTCACATGATTAAAAAAGGTTTATATGGCATGTTGGTCAACAGATATTTGATGGAATAATAAGTCATCTATCTGGTTTTCCCTAATGGAAGAAAAGTGATGAGATGCATCCTACATTTGGAAATGAAATTAGAAATCTAAAACTAGGGTTGTGTACATATGTAATGAATCAATTCTAAACCCTTAGTAGGACACAAATTTCATGGCCTATTTTATTGGTAATTTACAAACTCTATCTTGATTTTTGTATGAAGCACAAATATGTCATGTTGAGTATAACGATCTCAAGTCCGAAGCAACCTGGAAATGATATTGTTGTTTTCTTATCACCATTGATTGATGATTTGTAAATTTTATTGGTGGATGATAATAGGGTGTATTTTTCTTATAAAAAGGAATATTATCAAATGCATACAGTTTTTATGTTCACTATAAATTACATCCCAGCATTTCAAATTTTTTTGGATATAGTGTTAAGGGGAGTAAAGAATGTCCAATTTGTGAACAATAGACTTCATATTTTCAATTGCATCATGGGAGAAAAATAGTGTACATGGGTCATCAAATGTTGTTTCCAATAGATAACTATTATAGAAGACTAAAAAGGAATTCAATGGCTCAAAAAATTTGATATTTATCCAAATAATTTATCCCTTGATGAGTATTTTGATATGGTGGAAAACCTTTATGTGACATTGGGAAGGATACATAAATATGGTAATGATATACATATTTTGAAGAAAAGGTCAATATTGTTTGAGCTACCATATTGGAGATATCATGATGTGAAACATAATATTGATATTATGCATGTGGAGAAGAATATATGCGACAGTTTGATTGGAACACTGCTATATATTAAAGGAAAGACAAATGATCGATTAAATGAATGATTAGACTTGCTGTAAAAAAGAATACATTTGGAAAAATCTCCCACTCCTAATGGAAGATGAACATTTCTTCCCCTAGGATTATCATACAATATTCAAGATGGAGAAAATTATCTTTTTCCAGTGTCTTCATGATATCAAATTTCCTCAAGTTTATTCTTCAAATGTAAAAAAATTTCGACTCTTTGAAGGATTTGAAGTTGATAGGTATGAAATCTCATGATTGTCACATCATGATGCAACAAATTCTACCAGTTAGACTGTATTGAATATTTCCCATCTGTATCAGAAAGGCTATAATGATGTTGTGTTATTTTCTCAATTCAATTTATAATAAGAAGGTTGATGTGAATTATTTGGATATTTTGGAAAAGGATGCAATTTATAGACTTTTTCAAATGGAAATATATTTCCCTCCATCATTTTTTGATATAATGGTGCATTTAATGATTCATCTGGTTCGATAAATTTATCTTTTTGGACCTGTATATCATCATTGGATGTTTTAGTTTTCATGGTATATGAAAATATTGAAGGGTAATGTTAAGAATCCATATCAAACTGAATCCTCCCTTATAGAAAAGTATATTTTTGAGGAGGTTGAGGATTTTTGTATGAGCTACATGGATGGGGTGTAGCACAATGGTTTTCCTCTATCTTTCCATGACCGAGTTAAAAATGAGGGAAAGGGGAATCATGGATAGAAATGCAAATCATTGTCAGCTGAACAGATGAAGATGGTAGAATTATACATATTGAATAATGTACCTGATGCTCAACCGTATATCATATTGCATATTAATGTGTTGAAATAATGTCATCTAAAGAAGAATGAAATGTTTCTTTTGAATGAGCACAAAAAAATTTGTTATTGTTTTAAAAGGCCTTGATTGGTAGATCAAATGTATGAGAGTCATTAAGACAGTTAGTGGGTGGTCCATGTTTAAATGTGATAACATAGTCTGGTTATGACATTAATGGAGAAAAATTTCATATGAAAGCTCTGGAAAACAAAAGTGCAGTTTAGAGTAGTGATATATTGGTTTTTGCATAAGTAATGCATTTTTCCAGTTCTAAAGACAAAAACCCAATATCCACCTGAACTACATATTATAGAGTTATTGTAGAAATATGGGAGGTTGATTCCTTTAAAATTAATGTTCCTATTTCTAACTGAAAATGGTTTATCGGTAACAACAGTGTCTGAAATGATTAATTTGGAATGATAGTTGTTAATATGAATAGATTGGTAGACACATCATATTATTTTATAATGGAAAAACATGGAAAAAATTTCTATCTAGTTGATCAATCAGATATGCAGTGGTCTATTGTTTTAAAAAGTAAAAACAATATGTTGGTGAGGATAAACATGATGAAGATGTTGATTTATGTGAGACTCCTACTTCCATAGAAAGATTAGCTGATCATAATGACAAGCTTTTTAAAGGCATGCGTTGTGCCATATTGAACGATCATGATGAAATAATTCAGGAAAACAACCTATTTATATATTACTAATACTACAGGTAGCATATGTTTATTTCTTTCTTATATTTATTATTTTCCGAAAATGGTAGATATTGAAATTATTTCTTTATTGAAACGCATATTAAAACAAATAAGTAGAATGTTTTGTTAGTTTTAATTATATTTAGTTTAGTTTATCATATTTACCATTACGTAAATTATATATCTATTATTTTTGTTGAATGAAAATCAATTTAGTAGGTTTTCCATCTTTACCATGGTAACCATGTTTACCACGTCTACCATTTTTACCATGATTACAATGTTTTTGATGTTTACCATTTTTAAAAAAGATTAAAATAATATACCTTTAAGTAACATATATATTTATTGATTTTGTTGAATGAAAATTACACTACCATGTTTATGATGTTTACCATTGTTTAACATGCTTACCATATTAACCATGTTTACTATTATGTAACATAGTTCAATTTCATATTTTCTGTTTACATTAGTATTGTAGTATTTGAATTTGTATATTTTTGTACTAATGTTTTTTTATTTGAAGGATAATGACAAATCAACTTGTTGATCAACCACATGATTCTAGAGATGAGCATAAAGATCATACATATTGGGAATAACATTCACAGGGCTCTCTTGATGTTCCCCTATCTTCCTCATGTGATCTCATAATGATAAAAATTTCAAGACTTGGTAAACATGGACGCACACATTAACCAAAATTATCAGTTGCCCATTTTTAGGACCAGAGGATAGTCATTGAGTTTGATGAGAATGATATTCCTAGAGGTACAAATGAAAAAAGATTTTAAGAGTTATTTATTAAATCAGGGTAAGAGAAATGTAATATTTTTGTATGATGATTGTAGAAGTGTGGACAAAGAGATAATATCTCAGTTGTGGGAGTCAATTTTGGTAGTAAATTTTTCTATTGTTTTCCTATTAATTAAATGTTTCTATAATAATATGTTTTACCTCTTCATTATCATATTACAATTGATATTCTTGACACTAGTGGAGTCAGGAATAAATGCTAATTGATGGATGATAGGAAATGGAAAGACTTCAAATCAACCCTCACATCTGATTTCATTTTTTGACATAAGAGTAATCGCAATCCATGTCATATATATCCTTTCATAGATAAATATACATGGATATATTTTGTTGAAAGTAGAAGAAAAGATTAAATTTCAGTAAGGGAAATGTAAAATTTTATAATATTTATAATATAAATGATCTTGTATATGTTTTTTAATGATTTCTTATTCATAATTTACAGCAACAGGAAAATCTCACCAAGAGATCAAATCAACACATGTATACCCTCATAGTTTATCTCAGGGAGTGTATTCATTATTGGAAGAACAAATGATTGTAGAAAAATTATAAAAACTGAGAGATGAGTCTTCAAGATCTGGAAAGGTTTTACCATCATCCAGTCTATCTAGACATGAAAAATGGAAGAGAGCTTGAATGGGAAAAATGAGGCAATATCATTCGGAATATTCGTGAATCATAGCTGATAGGATTGTAAGATATTAATTTTATTTATTTAAGTTAACTATATTCTTTATATAATTTTAATCATTACAAAAATGTTCAATTAATTATTACATGATTCCCTTGAGGATTAGAGCTCACTGGGGACATTTACTGCTACTGGGAGGCTAGATATGTTATCTACAACATTGGGAAAGATCGAAAATCTTGTTCGTGTATGAGGATATCCGATGGGTGTATCGGTAAGAAATGTGTTTCCACGTTCTTAAAATTCATAAGTTGAGGGTGTTTATAAAATAAATAAGATCCTTGGAGGTTTAAGTTCATAATATTAATGTGAAGATGAAGGAAAATTTTAGAGCATCGGTACAGTCTATGTTTGTATACATGTAAAGAAAATTTGTGACTGCAGATCCCACTCCTCCACCTCCCACTGTGGACCCCATTATTTATCTTCCACCTCTTCCAGTAGCTCCCACTCCCCCACCTCAGAAGGTGGACCCCATTTTTTATCCAACTCCTCCTTCAGAACTTCTTACATATTTTGAGTTGTATGTTGATGATCCGAATCATCATATAGTTTCATATTGTATGGTATATTTTAAAAGATATACAGTTCATCATCAACAGTTAGAGGTAGAGCATCATATGGTCACTGTACAAGATATTATAGATAGATCATCTTGAGTACCATTACCTATAGATTAAGTGAAAATAGTTGGACATAATATCAGCCATTTTTTAATTTGTCCGTCTAGACTTCTGCGACTCATTACCATAATGTTATGTATGTTATATCTTCTATTTTATTTTTTAATTAATGTTGTTTTAAAATGTGAAAACTAATATATTTTTCTATTTATTTTTATAGGAATACATCCAAGGTAATGATATAATTTATAAACATCAACAAAGAAAAATGGCTATGACATCCGAGAAAGATTCCAGTAGTCTTGATAGATTGTCAAGATATTAAAAATTTTTGGTGGATCATTATGAGTTTCCAATGGAAGATTATTTTTGTGGATGTGAAATAACTGTGGGGATTTTAAAAAAAATGATTTTATAGTTATTATTAATAGAGATATGTTGGGCATCAACATGGTGAATATTTTTTTAAATTTAAGTGTTAACACCTTTAACCTATGTTATATTCTTTAAAAATGTATACATATGTATATTTTTAATTAGGTATCATTATAACATGTGTGAGAAGAATGAGGGGATAGATGTATATGGATTCATGGAACCTCATTTGATTTCCCCTGAAGCACATGCATTGGATGAGGAACAAAGAATGCTTTATATTGTAGAAAGATTTGAATATAATTTAATCACACAATTTGGGATGATGCCATTTTGTGAGAGGTATGAAACATATCTCTAAAAAATAGTTCAATATCATTTATCATACAAAACCACTAACCTTAAATTTTCTTTTATCAGTGATCATTCGATGTTAGGTGTTTTTTTCCGAGGGAGGAAACACTTTATATGATATGATATATCCATGGCGAAGTGCATGATTGTTTTAAGAATATGTTGGAAAATTAAGTTTCAATTTATTAATAGTTGAATATATTATAATGACTTTCAAATTTATTCCATTTGTATTAATTTTTAATAGGGGATGGGTCTACTATGAAAAAAAATATTGAAATGGAGTGAAAAGATAAAATATGTAAATATAAAGGTAAATATACATTTATAATTTTTACTTTTTGATGTTTTAAATAAAAATAATATTTTTATTTTACACTCATTTAAACATAATTTTCATGAACCACAAGGCATCGTAGAATGCAGATATTATATGTTAAAATTTATGAATGAAATAATTACAACCGGAGCACTTCTTCACATTGACCTGGTGAGATTTACTTTAAAACATTTCAATAATATTTCCTTTGATTTATTCATTATACATGTTAACTATTATACTTTTACATTGTATTTATTTGATGACCCTCAACCCTATAGTTCTCACATTTTTAAAATACTAACAAGTGGAATGACCAAATTATTTTACAGGTTTGATTATATTTTATTTTTTTAGTGTAAAATGTTATTTTGAATATTGTCATTATAATTTTGTATTTGGTAGACATTGAGGATAGATTTAGGTTTTTTTAGTTGACAATGTATGTTTTGAATTTTTTATATGTGAGTGTTAAATTTTGGTTTCTTCTTGTTTTGGTATACTTCTGATGGTTTTTATGGAATGGATTCTTGTCCTGGGGCCGGTGTCCATGGGTGGGGGTGTCCATGGGTGTGGGAGGGTGTCTAAGAGGGTGGGAGGGCTGTCCAGGGGAGTGGATGGCTGTCCAGGGAGTTTTTAGGAGTGTGTGTGGGGGGTTCAGGGGTGTGGGGGGGTTGTCCAGTGGGTTGGGGGTGTCCAGGGTGTCCATGGGGTGGGAGGGTGTCCAAGAGGGTGAAGGGTCATCTATGGGAGTGAGGAAGGTCCTAGAGTGGTGGGGGGTGGCTGTCTAGGGGGTATCCAGGGGCGTGGGTGGTGTTTAGTGGGGGGGGGGGGCTCAAGGGTGTGAGAGTGTTATCTAGTTGGGTGGTGGGGTGTCTGGGTGTCAATGGGGGTGGGAGGGTGTCCATGAGGGTGGAGGTCATCAAGGGGGTCCAGTGGGGTGGGTGTTTCCAAGGGCGTGGGAGGGATTTCCAGGAGGGTGGGGGTTGTCTAAGGTGTTCATGGGGGTGGGAGGGTATCCAGGGTGTGGGAGGGCTGTCCAGGGGAGTGGGGGACAGTCCAGGGGAGGTTATGGGTGTGGGGGTGTCCAGTGGGGTGGGGGGTTTAGGGGTGTGTGAGGGATGTCTAGTGGGGTGGGGGTGTCTAGGGTGTTCATGGGGGTGGGAGGGTGTCCAAGAGGGTGAGAGGGATATCTAGGGGAGTGGGGGGGGGGGGGGTTGGTGTTTCTAGGGGTGTCTAGGGGTGTTGGGGGTTTCCAGTGGGGTGGGGATTTCCAGGGGTGTGGTAGGGCTGTCTAGTGGGGTGGGGGTGTCTAGGGTGTCCATGGGTGTGGGAGGGTGTCCAATAGGATGGGTGGGCTATCTAGGGGAGTGGGGGGATATCCTCAAGGGGTGGGGTTGGGGGCTGTGCATTGGGGTGGGTGGGGGTTTCTAGGGGTGTGGGAGGGCTTCCTAGTGAGGTGTAGAGTGCCTAGGGTGTCTATGGTGGTGGGAGGGTGTCCAGGAGGGTGGAGGTATGTTCAAGGGAGTGGGGGCTGTCCAAGAGGGGTGGTGGTGGTGGTGGTGGGGGGGGGGGGGGGGGTCCATGGGGTATCCATGGGTGTGGGGGTGTCTAGTGGGATGTGGGGTTTCCAGGGGTATTGGAGGGTTTTCCAATGGGGTGGGGGTGTCTCGGGTGTCCATGGGGTGGGAAGGTGTCTAGAAAGGTGGGGGGTGCTATCCTATGGTGGGGTTCAGAGGTGTGGGAGGGCTATCTAGGAGGGTGGGGATGTCCAAGGTGTCCATGGGGGTGATAGGGTGTCCTTGACGGTGGAGGGTGGTCTAGGGGAGTGGGGGTTGTCTAGGAGGGGGGTTATCCAAGGGGTATCCAAGAGTGTGGGGTTGTCTAGTGGGGGGGGGGAGGGGTTGTTCCAGGGGTGTGGGAGTGTTTTCTAGTGGGGTGGGGGGTTTCCTGGTTGTCCAAGGGGTTGGGGGTGTGTCTAGAAGGGTGGGGGCTATCCAAGATGGTGGGGGGCTATCTAGGGGGTGTCTAGGGTGGGGCTGTCTAGTGGGGTGGGGGGTTTCTACAGGTGTGGGAGGGCATTTAGTGGGTTGGGGGTGTCCAGGATGTCCATGGTTTTGGGAAGGAGTCCAAGAGGGTGGGAGGGAGGTTTAGGGAAGTGGTGTTGTCTCAGAGGGGTGGGGTGGGTGGGTGTCGAGTGGGGTGAGGAGCTTCTAGGGGTGTGGGAGGGTTTTCAAGAGGGGTGTGGGGTGTCTAGGGTGTCCATGTGGGTGGGAGGGTGTCCAAGAGGGTGGACGGATGTCTAGGGGAGTGGGGGCTATCCAGTAGGGGGAGGAGGGGGGCTTTCCATAGGGTATCCTGGGGAGTGGGGGTGTCCAGTTGTGGGGGGGTTCAAGGGTGTGGGAGGGTTTTCCAGTGGGGTGGGGGTGTTCGGGGTGTCCATCGTGGTGGGAGGGTGTCTAGGAGGGTGGTGGAGCTGTCTAAGAGGGTGGGGGTTGTCCAGGGGGTTGTCCAGGGGTGTGGGGGTGTCTAGTGGGGTTGGGAGGGGGGTTCCGGGGGTGTGGGGGGGGGATGTCTAGTGGGGTGGGGTGTCTAGGGTGTCCATGGGGGTGGGAGTGAGTCCAGGAGGGTGGGAAGGTCGTCAAGTTGAGTGGGGGTGTGTCCATGGGGGTTGGGTCTGTCCAGGAGGGTGGGAGAGAGGGGGGGTGTCCAGGGGTGTGGGTGGTGTCCAGTGGGGTGGGGTGGGGGGGATCCTATGGTGTGTGAATGGTGTCTCATGGGGTGGCCTGGTTTAGGTCCGATGTGATAACTCTTTGTAGGAACATATTGTTACATTGGTTATTCTTTAACCGACATGAAAAAGTACACATCACGTTAGTTATTTATGAACTCCCATAATAAATCACAACTGTGAAGCATTTTCCATGTCGGTTTTTGATGAACTGATGTAAAAAATGCTTTGAATTATTAGTTTTTACGTCAATTTAAAAATAAAAGCTGTAAAAAAAATATTTATAACATATCCTGTAATAATGTTGACCAAAAGATGTTGTAAGAAATAAAAAATAACCGCCATAAAAATCATTTTTTGCACTAGTGATTATAGCAATTTGAAATTTATTTTATTTGTTAAACATAGGTTTAATGTGAGTTTTAGTCTAAATTGCATAGTTTAATGATAACAAGAAATCATGTTTGAATTTATTATGTTTAATTAAGAAGGAATTTGACCCATATGAAATGTATCACTCTTATTATGTTTCAACTACGTTGTTTATTAATGGACATGGTGTAGTTGAGTTATGGCTGTGTTATTATGATTAAACACTTTTGTAATTGTTTAACGAATTCAATGTTTTTATGTTCGTGTTGCTTTAAAATAATGTGGGTAAGTGGGGATTTTAGGGGAAAGACATTAATATGTTTTCTTGGTGTGCGTTTGATTTCAAAAGTGGATTTTGGGTGTATGTGGTTTGATGTTGGTATAGCATGCTAAAAATGAAAAAATGTTTTGGAAAGGGTTTAATGTTTTTTTGGATTATTTTATATTATATAAATAAATTAGGTGGCCAGTTATGGTTTTTTGGTAATAGTTGTTTCGTTGAAATGTCAGTTTTCCAAATGGATTTTAGTTTTCAAATAATGTTGGTCCCCTTGAGTGGTTTCTACAGAGAATTTTAAATGTGGTCTTGTAAATTTTGGCGTTAGGTGTTTTGGATATCATGGTTTATAATGTGTTATTTATGGTTTTGATATTCAGTTTGAAAGGTGTTTTGGTGTGGGTTGGAAATGGGTAATAACTGTTTCATAATTGTGAATTATATGAATTTGTGTTTAGAAATTAAGGTCATGTATAGCTTTGTAAATGTAATAACGATGTTTGAAATAAATTTTAAATAAATGTGTGTGCCTTGTTTGAAACCTTAAACATTTTCTCAAATTTTTAAAGTTCATATGTTATTGCATCCTGGTTGGTACCTTCATGTGATATTAAATGTATGTATATAAATATGGGAAACCATTATATTAGGGATATCCCATAGGGGTTATCGTATATTGGTGTCCGTGTTTGGGGTAGGGAAGTGTGGTGAGATGGGTCACGCATGCGAGGGACTCCTACATACACAATATTACTATAACAACCATGGATTCTTGGGCATCAAATAGATTATCGAGTGATAGATTCTCACCTACCCCGATTATATGGGTCGTTGCCCCCTTGTAGATAGAGAGGCTAGGTGGGATTTCCTACTAATTTTTTCAAGACGTTGATCAGTGGGTTATAGACTGTTGGGCTTCACCATACGCTGATAGGTGGTACTAAAGTGAGTGCATCTAGGGGTTGTCTGGGGATTTTCAGTATTTTCCATGGTAACAGATTTTATTTCTTGTATTTTTTTTATTATTTTCTAATCCACTACAAATTTTTTAGCTTTTATTGTTTAATGTTCTCCCTTTTCACAGCCTTTATATTACTTGTGTGGTTTTTTATTAAAATGATAAATTGATTTTTTAAACTTATATATGGAATGAGTTGGTTCTCATTGTGCGAAAGTGGTATTAATTTATTTAAATTGGGAAACCATATTTTTATGATTCTATTTTCAAACTTGTGTCATCAAAAAACATTTGGTAAGGAAACACATGGATTAAGTGGTCTACTTTTAGAATCCCTACTTAGAATTTTGCTGCTCATGCATATCATTTACCATTTAAGTCTCAGGTGCAGCAGTTGTTCATGATTTTCCTTAGTGGCTACTCATGAGGGAGCAGTTTTGGGTTGTTGTTAGAGGTGACCAAGGTGTCACACAGAGATCTTTGCAGCATGGAATGTTTTCCAGTTTTGTTCATTTTAGTGGAGCTTTGTATCTAGATCAGTACTTTGTTTATTTAATATTTACTTGTCGTTCAGCTGCATGCTCTGTTTGTTCTTAATTTTTTTCAATCTGGTCCTGGTTTTATATCTTGGGATTAAATCATTCCCTCATGAATATAATGATGCCTGACACAATTTTCCATCTCAGGGGGATTGGGAATGCCCCTTGGGACTTGTCGCGGATCGGCTCGGGTGACTAGTTCAGGGTTGACCCGGGATGGTTCGTGACAACATATAATCCAAATCAACAACAAGAGATCACAACCTCATCTACATGAAAAAAAGTGAGAAACTAAAGCTCAGCTGAACATGATTGGTAACCTCCAATATAGTTTTTTATTTGGAAGATAGGAAAATATCCTGAACATTACATTTACTAGTTAAAAAATTTTAAAATTTAGGTTGAGTTTGCAACGTATATAAATAATGATATGAAGGAACTATTATAGCACCCCGACCCTAGGTAGCCCATAACTGATTTATTAAATTAGTTACATAGTCTTGATTTAAATTATTTATGACTAGAAGGATATACCAGTTTAGTAGGCATGGTAGACAAAATAAATACATGAGCATTGTATTACAAATGAATACATTAATTACAATATTCATTATAAATAAATAACATAGAGGGTAACACTAACCCATCTAGTAAATCCCTACATATCTCACATATTAATATACATGGATAACTAGGGAATGAAACATAATTAGGGTGAGCTCAAATTCTCTATAAGGGTAAATAAAGTAGAAGAAACAAAGATTCAATGAGAATAAAATAATATAGAAAGCTGAATAGCTGATAACACATGCAATTCAAATAACTAGACTATGAAAAATAAATATAGAAACATATTAATCTAAAACACATTTTTTTAATCAATAAAATTAAAATTAATTGCATCCATATATATGTCGACATAAAATATCTTGGATAAATAATAACTAAAACTAATATAAGGGAAATTATGGATTATTGGAAAACATGTTTCTTAGGTACATGGAAACTCTACCATGAAGACCATTCACAAAAATATATATAATATATTGTATAAAAACCTATATAAAGTTTCTATATAAATTATTCCTCCAATGAGACTATCAATGCATTTAGTGGTTAACAATAACACATCCCCACCCATGTCTACTAGTCCCAAATAGCCCTCAGATATCGAATAATCAATGTCACGAACCAGCCTGGGTACCCTGGTAACCCGATAACCGAGCTGGCCGTGACATAGACAGAAGGGCGTTCCCAATCCCCACAGGTCGGCGACTAGAACCTAGCCACACCGAACATGCAAGTGGGAATGATTTTTCCACAAGAATGAGAATGAAAAAGAAACAAGACAGTTTGCATAACAAAAAGGAAACTCCCCTAGGAGCAATGTACCAGAATAAAAAGAGGAATAAAAAGCCCAATGTACTACAAACCAAGTTCTAGAAAGGTAAAATAGTCCCAAAGTCTTTAAGGACACGACTCACCAAGACCAGAGGTCAACAACTAGATCCTTCTCCAAGAGGTCCCTTCCCATTTCTCAATCCTAGAAGATGAAAATCTACAACACCCAATGGAAAAAGTAGGGTGTGAGCCTAAGCCTTGTTGGATACCACCAAAGATTCCATAACAGATTCCAAGTATAGATTATCCAATGAAAAAATTTCAATTTTCAAATAAACAGGTTTGTAATTTCAAAACCATATTTTAACAAAACATAACATACATCTTCAAATGATGGAAATAAATATTTTAAGCAAAGGCATTAAAAATGATGGAATATTCCTAAAACAATGTCTTGTGTAAAACATTTATATAAAACAGTTTATATAAATTCAGTAGGAAGGTAAAAAAGTTCAAAAGGCATTGACATACATTTGTATCACAAATATAAATAAATAATAGAGCAACATGGTCATCTACCAAAAGGTACGATAGTGTTAACCAGTTATAGGATTCCGTACTATCAATGTGAACTCATCAAAATGTGTATACCCACGTCCTTATGAAACTGGCCTAAGGAGACATGTCACCAACTCTTCGAGGATTTGACCCACCCTATGTATGTTTTGGAACATTGTCGCAGCATAGAGTGTATCCAAATAACTCACTAACTACCTAAGGCTTGCATGTACTCTTACATGATGGGAAAACTATTTAAAGAATGCTTAAAATACAATCATTCCCATTCTTCCATTTCAAAAGTTCCAGCTTCATTCTTTTTAAAACCATAATAGGTTTTATTCAAAAAAATTATTTTTTCACAAGATAAAGATAATGGTTTCTATCAAATCATTTTAATCCATTTTCATATGTTTGAAATCCATTAAAAACCAATTCCATCATTACACATTTCATTTATACAATTAAAATCAAAAAATTAATTGAAAAAATTTCCATAAAATCTACAATTTAAATTAATCAATTTAAATCGACCAATTTTCCATAATCACACCCAATTCAATGGAATTGGGGTTTTCCCAAATTTCAATGCCAAAACCATTTCAAAATCTCAATTAAATGGAATCAAGTTTTTATCAATTTAATTGAATTAAACTTGAGAAATTGAATTTAAATCAATAATTGAAGTAAATTAATCAAATTCATTGATAATAAATTTGGAAATTCGGGACAGAACCACCTACCTTGAAGGTTTTGACCAAAACCACAATGGTCGAGAACACTCAAGAAAACCGGGTTTCTTTTTCAAGAACCCACACTAGATCTCTTCTCATAAAAAGATCAAGACCAAAACTCATAAAAAAATGGCACCAAACACTTAGATCAACCCACAATAGGCATGGATCCAAGAAACTAAGAGAAGAAGAGAAGTAGATCTAAGTAGATCTATGAAACCAATCAAGAACGATGAAGAACGATCACGTACCTCAAGAATCCGGCGTTGATTCACCAAGAGGAGACTTGGGATCACCACTGGAATGATGGGAGAACCTTCTCTAACCTTAGGAGAAGACAAATACCGAATTAGATCCACTTAGGAGGACAAACGAGGAACATAGAGGCAAAAATGAGTGAGATCCACAATTTAACGATCTCATTTATGTGGCTGCATGGTTAGTTCGCACAGTTAAAAAAACTGTGGGCTAGCCGTGCATCAGCTACTGCCTTGTCCACCCTTCTTTCATAGTTTGGCCACATGGTTAGACAAATCGTATGCCGCTCGTGTGGAAGCTACTGCCAAAACAACCCTTCTTGCACGGTTTGGCTGTACGGTTTGACAAACCGTGCACTACCCGTGCACAACAAAAAGTCCCTTAGTTTTCCTTAAATGTTCACTCAAATACACCCCATGTCTTTAATCCCAAACATAGGTACATAGAAACATCAAAAGTTCCTGAAAACGTAATGTGATGTTACAATCATTCCACCATAAGATCCTTCTGTCCCCAGAAATCCTATGAAGAAACCTCCACGTTAGAAAGATGAGGCCACTCATCTCTCAATAGTGCCTCCCTTTCCCACATCTCATGAGAATCATAACCATGTTGCTATAGTACATGAACTAGAGGTATCGTTCTCCCATGAAGTACCTTGGTCTCAGAATCAACATTCCTAATTGGTCGTTCATTAATAGATAAATCTGGTTCAATCTCAAGATCACTCCACCTCAAAACATGAGATAGATCAGAGATATACTTTTACAGTTGTAATACATGGAACATGTTATGTATCGACGTCAGTAGTGGTGGTAGATCTAGATGGTAAGAAACATTCCCCCACAAGACCAATTACCTCAAAAGGTCCCTCAAAACAAGGAGCAAGCTTCCCTTGCCTCCCAAGCTGTCGATGACCCAATCGGGGTGACACATTCAAGAACACCTGGTAACCAACTGAGAACTCTTAAGGTTTATGGAGATGATCTGCATAAGACTTGTACCCACTATGTGTTTTCTACAATTTCTAATGAATCAACTGGATCTTATTTGTCATATCTTGGACAAAACTCAGTCCTACCAAAGAGCTTTCACCAATCTCCGACCTACATAATGGGGATTTACAAGGATGGCCATACAAAGCCTCATAAGTAGCCATTTTGATCGCAGACTGATAAATATTGTTATAAGAAAACTCATCTATCCCCAGATGATCATCCCAAGACCCACCAATGTCAAGAACACAAGCGCGGAGCATATCCTCTAGGATTTGAATAGTTCTTTCTGTCAGGCCATCTGACTGTGGATGGAAGGCCGTGCTCAAATGAAACTGAGATCCCATTTCCTCTTGAAGGCCTCTTTAAAATTGAGATGTAAACCGAGGATCCCTATCAGAGACTATAGTAGACGGAACTCCGTGCAAATGAACAAACTGTTTCACATAGATATTTTCCAACTCCTCAACTTTGGTTGTATCTCGAATAGGTATAAAGTGAACCGAGATGGTCAGCATGTCGATCACAACCCAATTCGCATTCTTCATCCTCTGGGTTTGAGGGATCCCAACCACAAAGTCCATAGAGATTTCATCCCACTTCCATGTAGGGACTGGATGTGGTTGAAGCAAACCCGAAGGTTTCACGTTCTCAGCTTTCACCTTCTGGCATGTATAACAATGATATACAAACTCAGCAATGTCTTGTCAAATACCTGGTAACCAGAACTGTAGTTTCATGTCATAGAACATCTTCATAGTTCCAAGGTGTACAGTCCACTGAGAGTTATGGAAACCCCCATCACATTCTTCCTTTCCGCTAACAGCACAACGTAATGGTTTCGAGAACACATAACACCCTCTTTGGAGAATGACCACTCGGTGTCGGTCTCCCAACCATAAAGAGATTCCCTAATGTTATGGAATTCATCATCCTGTTTTTGTTCCTGTATATTTAACTAGAGGAGATCAGATGTCAAATGGACATTGGAAAAATAAATTTCATTCCCCTTCATTTGACCTCCAATATGAAACTGAGCAAAAAGAGCCACCAAAATCCACTCCTCTGGAGATTCCTTCATAGCCTGTGATAGAAGATTCCAGCTTAATGCATCTGTAACTACATTCCCTTTCCCTGGGGTATAGGCAATGTCAAGGTCGAAATATTGCAGGTACTCCACCCAACCCCATTGGTGAAGATTCAAATCGTTTTTATAGAAGATATAACTCAAGCTCTTCAGGTCTGAATACAAAGTAAACCTTTCTCTATAAAGCTAATGTATCCTGCACTGAAGTGCGTGCATTACTGTTGCATGTTCAAGTTCATGGGTATAATCATTATTCTCATGAAGCTTAAGCTGACGAGACCCATATGCAACCACAAGATTACCCTGCATGAGTACACAACCCAAACCTGAACACGATGTGTCATAGAAGACCACATAACCTTTCCCAGCCTCAGGAAGAGTTAACACCAGTGCAGTAGTTATGAGACACATTATCTCAACAACAAAACTCTGACATCTATCATTACTAGAAAACATAACTCCATTTTGAGTCAGAGAAATCATTGGAGAAGCTCACTTTGACAAGACTTTGACAAACCGACGATAATATCCTGCTAAGCCGAAGAATCTCCGAATCTTGAAAACATTTCCTGGTTTTCCCAAGTAATAATAGCCTTCACCATTTCAGGATCAACTGATATTCCTTGATCTGGCATGATATGTCCCATTAATTTCACTTCCTGAATCCTGAAATCTCACTTCAAAAGCTTGTCATAGAGTCGGTGATTCCTTAGAAGACTCAGAACTATTCTTAAATGATTCACATGATCCTCATCAGACATGGAGTAGACAAGAATGTCATCCAAAAATACCACCACAAAAGTATCTACATACTAATGGAAAACTGTGTTCATCAAATCCATGAAAACTACAGGAGAATTTATTAGGCTGAAGGGCATAACAAGGTACTCATAATGGACATACCTACTCCGAAAACTAGTCTTAGGAATGTCAGATTCCATTATCCTCAAATTATTGTAACCAGATCGAAGATCAATTTTTGAAAACCACATAGCCCATTCTAAAGGATCAAACAAATCTATAATTCATTGTAACATATATTTTTTCTTTATTATAATTTTATTTAGCTTTCGATATGAACACATAACGAACGGAACCATCATCCTTCTTGGCGAAGAGAACAGGTGCTTCCCAAGGTGACACACTCGAGCGTATTAAACCTTTCTCAAGGAGATCGTCTAACTGAGACTTCAATTATTTTAGTTCAGATGGAGACATTCGGTAAGAGGGAATAGAAAATGGTTGAGTACCAGGCATTATGTAAATAGAGAAATCAACATCCATTACTGGTGGAAAACCAGAGATGTCAGAAAGAAACACATCAGGAAACTCAGCGACGATTGGAGGAAGATTTCCATGCTTTGAATCTCTCTCTAGATCAAAATAAAACACTGATATAACATTCCAAAAATATGGATAAGAGGGTCCAGCTCTGATTGACCTTGGGTCCCATTCTCCTTGAAAAACAAGAGGCACACCACTAGGTGTAGTAATGTAGACCCATCGAAGATAAAAATCGATTCGGGCTTTATTGGCAATGAGCCATTCCATCCCAAATATGATGTCAAAATATTTCATGTCGAGAACCAAGAAACTCCAAACATGATCAACATTTTATATAGAGAAGACACAAGAAGGACTACAGAGACCCTTCTCTCTCATTGTACTAAGGGGTGTAGTAATATCCATCGCACAAGATACAAGTTCCTTAGGAAGATTAAGCATATTAACAAAATGGGTTGAAATAAAAGAGTGATATGAACCAGTATCAAAAAGAGTTGTCACTAAAGATGAAGCTATAGTAATGGTACCTCTCATAGTTGTAGGATCTGTATCTGCTACATATGGCGACTCTTCCACTATGTGAACAAGCTTCGTTTCGGATGCCTGTGGCAGGAACCCTTTTGTACTTTAAGCATTTGATTGCCCCATAGTATTTGGAGGTGCTAATGGTACTTTTCCACTATGCGTAGTAGATAAGTGATGGAAGAATCTCTATAGGTTCCCTAAATGTCAGTAGGAGATATAGTTATTGGTTGCCTCAGTGAAAACCCTATTAGAATGTCCTGGCTTCACACACTGATAGAAAGTCAAAGAAGCCCCTCCTGGTGCTACTAGAGGTCGGGAATGACTCACCTGTCAAGAAAAACCATGAGGAACGTCACACATCTGTTTTCCTTTAAAGGAACCAACACTGCCACTATGAGACAGAAAAACCACCTTCAACCCTGACTTTTTTCCAAGTCCATCTCAACCATCATTTCTCTATCCATAACATCAGCATAAGTGGGTAGCTTTAGTATGAAAACTTGAGAAAGGATATCTGGTTTAAGTCCCAACTCGAATCTTCGAGCCTTCATCCTCTCATTAGATACAATCTCAGGAGAAAACTGTACTAGCTTAGAAAAGCTATTTGCGTACTCAGTCATGGTTTTTTTGCCCTGCTCAAGCTTGAAAAAATCCACATCCTTGGCTAACAGCATTGATTATGGATAGAACTGGTTAGTGTAAAGAACCCTAAAGTCTTTCCACTCCAGACCCTCAAGTTTCCTAGATGTCACTGTTGTGTCTCACCATCTCATACATGGTATATCTAGCACGAAGGAGGCACACTTCACCTAGATCACCTCAGGTGTTTCCAAGAACCTAAACATATGTTCAATCTTACTCAACTATTCCTCATCATGTTGAGGGTCAGTAGAGCCTTTAAAAGATGGTGGCATCTGGAAAAGGAATTCTTGAGAATGACTTCATAGAATATTGCTATGAGGATCTACAGCTGGAGTCTAAACAAGAACTAAAGGCGGTGCATGTCCCTGAGCATGGACAGTGAGAACAATCACCTCAACCAGACTCGGATCCACAATAGTACTCGCTTGCTGAGGTTCAGCTACAGTCTCTTTTTGGATCTGAGCTCCACGTCTTCTCAGAGACATGATGCTACACATCATAAAAAGAAATATATTAACACCCAAACCGATTAACAATGAAAACTATTCTTATAAGAAGGGATAACACAATTTGGATTCCACTATATCCAAATCCAAACAGAGAAAATACTGGAACAAATCCGCAAGTCATATTTCCCTAACCAACCCTGGTGACTTCTGATTCCTTGTGGTGAGAGATGGACAATCACTCAATCACTACTACCTTCTATGTCTCGAAATGAAAACACAAATGCATACTACGATCAAGGAATGATTCTAAGACTCCCTCTAAAACCACTTTGTCAGAAACCACCTCGGGTACCCTATTAACCCAATAACCGAGCCGACCCTGACATAGCCTGAAGGGCGTTCCTGATCCCCACAGTTCGACGACTAACACCTGGAATCACACAACATGAAAGTGGGAACAATTTTTCCACAATAATGCGGAAGAAAAAGAAAAAAACACAGTATGCATAACAAAAAGGAAACTCCACTGGGAGTAATGTACCAGAATACAACGAGGCATTAAAAGCTCAAAGTACTACAACCCAAGTACTAAAAAGGGAAAAATAGTCCCAAAGTCCCAAAGGACCCAACTTTCCAAGACCAGAGATCAGCAACTGGATCCTCCTCCAAGAGGTCCTTTCCCTTTGTTCGATCCTGGATGACGAAAATCTACAAACACCCAATAGAAAAAGTAGGGTGTGAGCCTAATCCCAGTTGGATACCACCAAATATTCTGTAACAAATTCCAATTATAGATTAACCAAAGAAAAAAAAATTCAATTTTCAAATAAACAGGTTTGGGATTTCAAAATCATATTTTAAAAAAATATGCTCTACATCTTCAAATCATTGAAATAAATATTTTAAGCAAAGGCTTTAAAAATGATGAATATTTATAAAAAAATGGCTTACATAAAAAATTTATATAAAATAGTTTATATAAATTTAGCAGGCATGTATAGAAGTTTAAAAGCATTGACATACATTTGTATCTCAAATAAAAATAAAAAAGTGAGAAAAATTGTAGAGACCCGATGCTTGACGTACATGGACATTACATTACTTTTGTGGAATACTTAATACATAACAAAAACAACCACACAAGGACCGTAATAGTTTAGTGTCTTTGGAAACTCGTACCGTAATCTTCTAATCATGGTGAAAGATCTTCATCATCTCCCATAAAGATCTTCCCCTTTTGTTTTCTTACCTAAAAACATTATTTATATCATGGGGAAAAGAAAATATATAAAGGGTGAGCTCAAATTCTCAGTAAAGGTATGCATGGATAAAATAAAACAAATCATAAACATTTGATCTTAAAAACATGAACATGATGTTTAAACAATAAAATATTGAGCAATAACACAAAACATGGAAGAACATAAGGCATAGATCATAAAGAAACATTAATCATGATAAAATATCATGGGAATAAAACATGTTATTGTGGCAACCATTAAGAACATGATATGATTTCCATAGTATCCAAGGCATTGCTGCCAAGACCATCTTTGTGGACAATGTTCCTTTCTGAATCGAGTTCACTCCTCATTCCAGTCTTGTATTACTGAATCGGATTAACTTACCATTCTATACATGACTATCTCATGAGATATAAATCTTTAACCAATGCATTTTAGGGAGATATAGGTCCCCCCATCTCATAATGAAATCATTCTTTCGTGTGCCACAAAAATCATAAATCATACATCATAGCATAACCCATGTAATAAAATGGGATTCTTAAACATCATGCCATCATAACAAAATAAATAAAAAATTGATATCATTTCATCATAAGAAAAATTGAAACCATTTAAATCATAGTTACATATTACTTGAAACATAATCATATGAAATAATACCATCTTAGATGGAAAATAGTTTTGAAAAAACACATTAAATGAATTCTTGAGGAAAATATCCTTTCTTCTTTAAAATCATTTTCTTTTCACAAAATTTCATGAATTTTTAAAAGAATTATATTATGTTGGAAATATTAATGAAATATTTTGGAGGAATAATCATGAAAATAAGGATTTATAACACAGTAAAAATCCATTGATGCCGTATAAAATAACAATCTCCTCGTACTTTTTTCGGAAAAGTAAAAAACTACCTTGTATGGTAAACAAAAGAAATATTCCTTCCATACGATGCGGTAAAAGTAAGAAAATGGTCAAAATGTCTTTTAACATACATGGAAGGAAGTAAAAATTTTTTGAAAACATTTTTAGAACATATGGACATGGATAATAAACATAACCCCAGTAAATACTTACAAATAAACAATCTCGGATAAGAATGAGATTGGAAAACTTATCCCTTACCTTAGGTCCGATATGCTTCGTACGTATCCTAACCTCCTGTATAATGATTTAAATAATGTAATTGACTTATTACAGAATCATATTAACTATCATGATATCATATATGTTTCATTTATGACTTTATATTACCCGTTCTTTTGTAAATTCCATGTTAAAGCAGCATTTTGGGTAAAATCTTTTCATTTATCGTATGTGTTTCAACTTGTCATTCTTGATATTATTACTTATATCATGATTTACATAATTCCAGAATGTAAAACATGATTTATATATAATATATATTCAGCATATACATATGTATATTATCGATTGATAAAAGGAATGAAATACACCGTTCATGGAGATGGTTGGCCGTACGTACGCATGAACAATGTTTTCGTTTCCTTATTGAATTGAATGTAACTAAATAAATGACATATATATATATATATACAGTAGTATTATTATTTTATATATTTCATTATTATTCATTATATAAACTATATGATCATTCATGTATGGTTAACATGGAGAATGAATCTCATCGCGTTGTGGAGACGGTAGTCTGTACGTACGCACAAGCGATGATATCGTTCCCATAATTATTGAATAAAATTTGAGTGGATTGTATAATATATCAGAATCAGTATGATGTTATAATAACCATATATATTTATTTTTACACAATTGTACCTATCCATGTATGGTGTTGGTGGAAAAACAAATATCACCACGGCGTGGAGACGGTATTCTGTACGTACACATGCGTGGTGATTTCATTTTCCATAGGATGGATAGATGGTGAAATAGGGTAGTTTCATACTTATAATAACATATCATTATTTTATTTATACTGATGTTGTTACTTCATAATGAAACAACTAAAGAAGAAGAAGTGGAAGAGGAAATAAAGATGAAAGAATCGGTAACAGACATTACCTCTTCTTTGAAGCGCCTCTTTGAGAACTCCTCTTAGGGCACTAAAATTGGTCTTTGAAAAAGACCAGGACCTCTAGGCTGTTTCTATGGAAGTTTAGAAGAGAATTTGGCAGGGGTTGGCCGATCTTGAAAGCTCAAAGTGGTGTGAGGAAGAGATGGAGGATGTGCCCTTTTATAAGGGAGGAGAGGGGAACCTTTGGAAAAACTAAACATATTATTTTATTATAAAGTCATATTCAGTTTTTAATAGCTCCGAATTGAGTTATTTATAATCTAAGGTGGGGATGGGTCTAAATAATCTCATCCAATAGAATTTATACATGTTTAGGTTTCTATTTTAACCTTATAATTTAGATTTAACCTTAAGTTAAATAATTTTACTTTTACTGTGTCTTCTTGTTTTATTACACTATAAGGTTAATAATCTTACTATAACAAGACAAAAGAACCCCAAGTTGTTTATTATTAATATATATAACCATATATAAGTCCTTTGGCTGATCCATAGATTTTTAAGAATAAAATAACAATTAATAATATAATATTTGTTTTAAAAACTATTTTATATCAATTTTGAAACTAATTGGTAATTGATTTTTGTGAAAATAATAACAGAATTATTAGTTCAAATAATGATAATTAAATCAATTCTAACATGTAATATTAACCTAGAAAATTATTGTAATTCATAAAATTTCTCAGATTACATTTATTTGGGTATTTATGACATCAATTATATCAATATTTCATTAATAAGATAATTACTGCATCATCTTTGTGTCATAAATAAATTAAATTATTTAATGTCTAAAAATTATAAATAAATTACCATTATGTAGTTAATATTTTTCTCTTTCCAATGAATATTTATAGTATAATTTATCTTATGTATAACCCTATATTAAAAATGATTTACTTATTAATCTTTGATTTTAAATATTTTAACCCTTCTTTAAATAAATTAATAATAAATGTCCTAATCTAATCCATGTGGGACTAAATGGTCATATTTTATTCCTAAGGTTGTTTTTGGTGGATTTACAAATATCCAATAGAATTTGGACATGTGTTAGGGTAACAATAATATCATTTTTACCCTTAATTACCCTATTTACTTTTAACCGTGGTAAATAAAAGTAAAAAATTACTATTCACCAAAAATTATTTTTATCTCATTGAACCACATTTTACTTACTGAAATAAACCATGTCTCTCGGATTTTTGAAATTCCATTCACAAAAGCGGTAAAATTAATTTTTATGTACATTTGAAAATTCTCCTAGGAGGTGGGTAAAAGACGGTCAAAAATTCAATAAAATTTTTATATATCTATAATTATTATAAAATGACTCCAATTAATTACAGTGAAGTTATAGATGTATTATGATTAAATTTTGACCTAATATAAATTTAAATAAAATAAATAATTATTTAAATAAAAATTCGGTTTTAAATAGTTACCTAGTGTTTTCACTATTCATCAAAAAATGAATGTTTTCAGAAAAATACCAAAATTTCACCCTAGGATAATTTCGATATTCCGAATCCAATAATGAAGTCCATTTTGAAAGATGACATTTACAAAATTTCAAAAACTGGTTATTACTTTTCATAACGCGTAGTATTAATAATATTTTAATAGCATATCGTTGTTTAGTGAAACTCGGTATTGTGTAAAACACATGCTATAGAGGAAGTTCGTGATTGTGTGTAATGTATCCAAGTTAGAGTTTCGTGTTTTGCAATACTCCTTTGTTGTAACGTACAACACAAGACATCAATAAAAATAAATAGAATATTTTTCATAAAATCTCGGGGTGTTACATTCAACCCCCCTTAAAATGAATTTTTCCCTCGAAATTCATTGGGGTTATAAATGGTTTAGTACTAGAAAGTTTCATTAATAGAAACCCACATCGTAAAAAGGAACACCAAAACTTATCTTTAAAAAATGAAGTATGAAACATAACGGTTACCCAAATAAACTAATCACTGGGTTTCCACATAAGAGAATATATGTGAAAATATGGATATGGAAGAGAAACCTAACCATCATGTTCTGATGGAGAGTGGTAGAGAACATGGCTATGAAAAATCCAACAATCACAAAGATATATATTTGTGATGATCTAAGGTAGCATATGATTCATCGGATATAAGAGCACCAGGCCAACATTTTTGGTTTTCAAGTTCATTTCCCTAATGTTGACGAATTTGAATTAGAATAAATACATACATTATTTTGTTAAAATCTCACTGTTGTTCAGGCCTTGAACAGTTTACACCTCATCTCTTAAATAAATGAAGTTGAATTTGTTATTCATGAAGTGTTATCAGATCATGTGATAAACTGAAGGGTCATTCCATCTATCTCAAACAAAAGGTTAGCAAAAGTTATTAAATATACATAAGTGGATCTATAGTGAGATTAATCATATATAGTTCCTAACATGGACTTATAATTCATATATCATACTACTTAAAACAATAAAACTATTTTCTACTAAACATGGACTTCTTGTAGGCCAGTGGTAGGAGATAAAGGCCAGTCATACTTCGGTTGTGGGTTTGATTCCCACAGCCTTGTCCGACGCAATGGGTTGTCGCCCGTTCTGTAGGTTCTCCTTTTTCTAAAAATACATTACTATAACCTCCCATCAATAATATCGAAAAAAGATATATCCTTAAACAATACTAATTTATGTCCAACTTAATCCATTCCAATATGTATCTAAAATAATTTGGTCCAAGTTCATAGTAAAAAGAAAACGATTACTTGAAATTTCATCAACCAACCATGTGAATACCATCATTTATCCCCCATATATCTTGTTGGTCACATTCCAATCATGTAAATACCTTAATCATGTATTCTCTTGAAAAATGAACACCCATTAAACCTTAGTGTTAACATGAATGTTGTCAAAAGTTAACTCTTTCCACATACCAAAATCCAAAAATTTTATATACTCAAACCATGATATAACATTCTCCATATATCATTCATGAGCTCATGAAAACTATCAAACCTTTATTTTTCTCCTTATCCCTTCATTATGCCCATATCATCTACTTTTCAAAAATATCAAAATAACCTGTCATGGTCACTAGTACCATTAAACATATACTTTAAAAAGTTAAGGAAAGACAATAGTGTAACAATCCTTAGATGTCTCTTTATTCCATAGTACCATGAGATAATTTATACAAAATTACACTTGATAAACATGTAATAACTCCACTGCCATCTTAAACCATTGATCGAGCTTCAACAATTCTTTCATCTCACATATCATTTGTAGTCTCTACATCATAAACAACATAAATACAACCCATACGACCATACTGATTCTCATCATGAGACTTTCTCTTAGGGCATTGGTTTCCATAATGCCCGTACATTCGACATTTAAAACATTTAAACATTTTAGATGTCGTAGAAATACCATTATCTTCATACATGGTGTTAACCGAACGATTTATTTTTCACTTAATGGCTTTGTGTCCTTTTCCACACCCCAAGTATCTTCTGGATCCTTTGAAACATTCTCTTTGATGCCTCTTCCCACATGATTTACATAGGGGGAATTGAACTTTCTTTCCTCTATGATCATCATGAAGCTCCATCTTTCTCTTATTAGATAAGTCAAGAAACTTACCAAATTTGAGTTTATTGATCATATTATGAGATTGTTGATTTGGCATAATAATTATTTTTGGACTTCCAAATCCCATTTCATTTGTTTTCTCGTGAAGAATATCATTCCATTGTCCATCATATCCTCTATTATCGTGAATCACCTTATTTACAGCCATTTTCAAAAACCCAAAAAAGAATAGTGTTAGAGGAAAAAATCATAATAAAGGGGGAGTAACTTCAATATCTAACATCTTAGGTTTAATCTAATATTGTTACCATAATTCTTGGACTATAACCTTTACTTATACTTATCCTTAGGGACATCCCTAGACATACCTTAGAAATATCTCTAAGGATCTCACTAATGTTTTCGCATCATAGTTTTCAAAGGTTGACTAAACCTTTCCTCTGATACAAACAGTAGAGACCCGTAGCATCACGTACATGGACATTACGTTAATTTTTTAGAATACATAATACATAACAAAAACAGACACATAAGGACTGTAATAGTTTAGTGTCTTTGGAAACTGAGAATGAAATCTTCTAATCGTGGTGAATGATCTTCAACATCTCCCATAAAGATCTTCCCCTTTTTTTTCTTACCTAAAAACATTCTTTATATCCTGGGGAAAATAAAACATATAAAGGGTGAGATCAAATGCTCAGTAAGGGTAAGCATGGATAAAATAAAACAAATCATAAAAATTTGATCTTAAAAACATGAACATAATGTTTAAAGAAAAAAATCTTGAGCAATGACATAAAACATGGAAGAACATAAGGAATAGATCATAAAAAACAATAATCATGACAAAATAGCATGAGAATATAATATGTGATTGTGGAAACCATTAAGCACATGATATTATTTCCATAGTATCCAAGGCATTGCTGCCAAGACCATCTTAGTGAACAAAGTCCCTTTCTGAATCGAGTCCACTCCCCGTTCCAGTCCTCTATTACTAAACATAATTAACTTACCATTACAGCCATGACTATCTCATGAGATATAAATCTTTACCCAATGCATTGGAGGGAGATATAGGTCTCACCCATCTCATAATGAAATCATTCTTTTGTGTGCCACAAAATCATAAATCATACATCATAGCATAACCCATGTAATAAAATGGGATTCTTAAACATCATGCCATCATAACATAATCCATAAAAAATTGATATCATTTCATCATAAGAAAATTGAATCCATTTAAATCATAGATAAATATTACTTGAAACATACACATATGAAATAATTTCATCTGAGATGGAAATTAGTTTTGACAAAACACTTGAAATGAATTCTTGAGGAAAATATCCTTTCTTCTTTAAAATCATTTTCATTTCACAAAATGTAATGCATTTTTAAAAGAAAGTGATTTTGTTGGAAATAGTAATGAAAATTTTTGGAGGAATCTTCATGAAAATAAGGCTTTATAAAACCGTAAAAATCTGTTCACACCGTATAAAATAACAATATCGTCGTACTTTTTTCGGAAAAATCAAAAAAGTACCTTGTATGGTAAACAAAAGAAAGATTCCTTCCAAACGATGCGGTAAAAGTATGAAAAGGGTAAAAATGTATTGCAACATACATGGAAGGAATGTAAACATTTTATGAAAACAATTTGAGAACATATGGACATGGATAATAAACATAACCCTAGTAAAAACATACAAATAAACAATCTCCGATAAGAATGAGATTGGAATAATTATCCCTTACCTTAGGTTTGATATGCATCGTACGTATTCGAACCTCCTGTATAATGATTTTAATAATTTCATTGAATTATTATAGAATAATATTAATTGTTATGATATCATATATGTTTCACTGATGACTTTATATTACCCGTTCTTTTGTAAATTCCATGTTAAAGCAGCATTTTGGGTAAAACCATTTCATTTATCGTATGTGTTTCGACTTGTCCTTCATGATATTATTACTTATATCATGATTTAAATAATTCCATAATTTAAAATATGATTTATATATAATATATATTCATCATATACATATGTATATTATAGATCGATAAAAGGAATGAAATACACTGTTTATGGAGACGGTAGGCCGTACGTACGCATGAATGCTGTTTTCGTTTCCATATTGAATTGAATGAAACTAAATAGATGAAATACATATATATATACATAAATAAAGTAGAATTATTATTTTATATATTTCATTATTATTCATTATATAAACTATATGATCATTCATGTATGGTTAACATGGATAATGAATCTCATCGCATCGTGGAGACGGTAGTCCGTATGTACGCACGAGTGATGATATCGTTACCATAATTATTGAATAAAATTGGAGTGGATGGTATAATATATCAGAATCAGTATGATGTTATAATAACCATATATAGTTATTCATTACACCATTATAACCATCCATGTAAGGTGTTGGTGGAAAAACAGATTTCACCACGATGTGGAGACGGTATTCCGTACGTACACACGCGTGGGGATTTCATTTTCCGTAGGATGGATAGATGGTGAAATAGGGTAGTTTAATACATATAAAAACATATCAATATATGATTTATATTGATGTTGTTACTTAATAATGAAACAACTAATGAAGAAGAAGTGGAAAAATAAATAAAGTTGAAATAATCGGCAACGGACATTTCCTCTTCTTTGAAGCGCCACTTTGAGAACTCCTCTTAGGGAACTAAAATCGGTCTTTGAAGAATACCAAGACCATTACTATGTTTCTATGGAAGTTTAAAAGATAATTTAGTATGGGTTGGACGAGGATGAAGGCTCACAGTGGTGTGAGGAAGAATGGGAGGAGGTGCCCTTTTATAAGGGAGGAAAGGGGCACCTTTGAAAAAACTAAAAATATTATTTTATTATAAAGTCATATTCGGTTTTTAATAGCTCCAAATTGACTTTTTTAGAAGCTAAGGTGGGTATGGGTCGAAATACTCTCATCCAATAGAATTTATACAAGTTTATGTTTCTATTTTAACCTTATCATTTAGATTTAACCTTAAGTTAAATAAGTTTACTTTTACCGTGTCTTCTTGTTTTCTTACACTATATGGTTAGTAATCTTACTATAACAAGCCAAACGAATTCTGAAGTTGTTTATTATTAATATATATAACCTTATCTATGTCATTTGGACTAACCATAGATTATTATGAATAAAATAAAAATTAATAATATATTATTTGCTTTAAAAACTATTTTATGTCAATTTTGAGACTATTTGGTAATTAATTTTTGTGAAAATCATAACAGAATTATTATTTCGAAAAAAGATACTTAAATCAATAATAAGATGTCATATTAACCTATAAAATTAGTGGAATTCATAAAATGTCTCATATTTCTTTTATTTGGGTATTTATAACATCAATAATGTCAATATTTCATTAATAAGATAATTACTGCATCATCTTTGTGTCATAAATAAATTAAATTATTTAATGTCTAAAAATTATTAATAAATTAACATTATGTATGAAATATTTTTTGATTTCTAATGAATATTTATAGTCTAATTTACATTATGTATAACCCTATATTAAAAATGATTTACTTATTAAACTTTGATTTTATCTTTTTTAACCCTTCTTTAAATAAATTAATAATAAATGTCCTAATCTAATCCATGTGGGCCAAAATGGACATATTTTATTCCTAAGGTTGCTTTTGGTCGAATTAAATTTATCCAATAGAATGAGTACATGTTTTAGGGTAATAATAATATCATTTTTACCCTTAATTACCCTATTTACTTTTAACCGTGGTAAATAAAAATAAAAAGTTATTGTTCACCAAAAATTATTTTCATCTCATTGAACCACATGTTACATACTAACATCAACCGCATCTCTCAGATTTTTAAAATTCCATTCACAAAAGTGGTAAAATTAAGTTTTATGTAAATTTGCAAATTCTTCTAGGAGGTGGGTAAAAGACGGTCAAAAGTTCAATAAAATTTGTATATATCTAAAATTATAATAAAATGACTTCAATTACTTACATTGAAATTATTTAGTTATTATGTGTTAATTTTGACATAAAATAAATTTAACTAAAATAAATAATTATTTAAATAAAAATTCGGGTTTTAAATAGTAACCCAGTGTTTTCACTATTCATCAAAAATTGAATGTTTTCCGAAAAATACTAAAATTTCACCCCAGGATAATTTCGATATTCCGATTCCAAAAATGAAGTCCATTTTGGACGATGAAAATTAAAAATTTCAAAAGGTTGTTATTACTATTCATAACGGCTATTATTAATAATATTCTAATAGCATATCGTTGTTTAGTGAAACTCAATATTGCGTAAAACAAACGCTATCGAGGAAGGTCGAGATTGCATGTAATGTAGCCAAGTTAGGGTTGCGTGTTGTAAAATACTCCTTTGTTGTAACGTACAACACAAGACATCAATAAAATTAAAAGGAATAATTTTCATAAAATCTCGGGGTGTTACAAACATGGTCATCTGCCAAAAGGTACGATAGTTTTAACCATTTATAGGATTCTGCACTCTCTATGTGAACTCAAAAAAATGTGTAAACACACATCCCTATAACACTGGTAAAAGGAGACTCTTCACTAACCCATCGGGGATGTGACCAGCTGCAATTATGTTTTAGAAAGTCATCAGAGCGTAGACTATATCAAAATAACTCAAGAACTACCTAAGGCATGCAAGCGCTCTTACATAATGGGAGAACTATATTAAGAATACATAAAATACGATCAATCCCATTCTTCCATTTCAAAATTTCCTACTTCATTCCATTTTAAACCATAACAGGTTTTATTCAAAAACATGCCTTTTTCACAAAATAAAGCCAATGATTTCTATCAAATAATTTAAAGCCATTTTTAATGTGTGAAATCCATTCAAAACCAATTCCATCATTAAACATTTCATTTCCACAATTAAATTCAAAAATTTAATTGAAAACATTTCCATCAAGTCCAAAATTTAAATTAAACAATTTAAATCGACCAATTTTCTATAAACACACCCAATTCAATGGAATTGGGGTTTTCACAAATTTCTTTGAAAAAACCATTTCAGATATCTCAATTTAATGAAATCGAGTTATTATTAATTTAATTGAAATAAACTTGAGTAATTGAATTTAAATCAATAATTGAAATAAATTAAGAAAATACATTGATAAAAAATTTGGCAAGTCGGGACGGAACCACCTACCTCAATGGTTTTGACCAAAACCCAAATGGTCGAGAACGCTCAAGAAAACATGGTTTCTTTTTCAAGAACCCACCCTATATCTCTTCTAATAAAAAGATCATGACCAAAAATCATCAAAAATAATGGTACCACACCATTAGATCTACCCACAATGGGTGTGGATCCATGAAAACGAGAGAATAAGAGAAGTATATGTAAGTAGATCTAAGAAACCAATCAAGAATGATCAAGAACGATCACATACCTCAAAAATCCCGCTTTGATTCATCAAGATGAGCCTTTGGATCACCACCGAAATGATGGGATAACCTTATTTGAACTTTGGAGAAGACAAATACCGAATTAGATCCTCTTAGGAGGACAAATGGGGAACTTAGAGGAAATAACGATTGAGATCCTCAATTTCCGGATCACATTTAAGTGGCCTCATGGTTAGTTCTCATGGTTTAAAAAACCATGCGCTAGCCATGCATCAATTACTTCCTTGTCCACCCTTCACGCATGGTTTGGATGCACGGTTAGAAAAATCATACGCCGCCCGTGCGGAAGCTACTGCCTCAACCACCTTTCTTGCATGCTTTGGCTGCACAGTTTGACAAACCGTATGCCGCCCGCGCATAACACAAAGTCCCTTAGTTTTCCTTAAAATCTAACCCAAACGCACCAGAAGTCTTTACTCCAAAATATAGGTACTTAGAAACATGAAAAGTACCTGAAAACCTAACGTGATTTTACAACTTCATCAAGGAAAGATGCTAAACATTCCTCTAATACCACTTTTTCAAGAACCATATGGGGTACCCTGGTAACCCGATAATCAAGTTGGACCTGACACAGCCCGAAGGGCAATCTCGATCCCCATGGGTCAGTGACTAGCACCTGGCATCACACAACATGCAAGTGGGATCTATTTTTCCACAACAATGCGGAAGAAAAAGAAACAAGACAGTATGCATAACAAAAAGAAAAATCCACTAGGAGTAATGTACCAGAATAAAAAGTTGCATAAAAATCCAAAAGTACTACATCCCAAGTACTAAAAAGGGAAAAATAGTCCCAAAGTCCCTAAGGACACAACTCACCAAGACCAATGATCAACAACTGGATCCACCTCCAAGAGGTTCGTTCCCTTTTCTCGATCCTCGAAGAAGAAAATCTACAAAAACCCCAAGGGAAGAGTAGTGTGTAAGCCTAAGCCCATTAATATACCACGAAAGAATTTTTAATAGATTCCAAGTATAAATTATCCAAAGAAAAAATTTAAATTTTCAAATAAATAGGTTTTTCATTTCAAAAGAATATTATATCAAAACATCCTATACTTCTTTAAATGGTGGAAATAAATATTTCAGGAAAAGCATTTAAAAATGTTGCAATATTTCTAAAACAATGGATTAAGTAAGACATTTATATAAAATAGTTTATATAAAATCAGTAGGAATGTAAAGAAGATCAAAATCATTGACATACATTTGTATCTCAAATATAAATAAATAATGGAGCAACATGGTCATCTTCCAAAAGGTACGACAGAATTAACCAGTTATAGGATTCTACACTCTCTATGTAAACTCAGAAAAATGTGTATACACATGTCCCTATGACACCAGCCAAAGGAGACTCATCACCAACCCATTGAGGATGTGACCTGCCAAAAGTTTGTTTTAGAAGGTTGTCGTAACATAGAGTGTATAAAAATAACTCACTAACTACCTATATCTTGCATTCTCTCTTACATGATGGGGGAACTATTTTATGAATTCTAAAAATACGATCAATCTCATTCATCCATTTCAAAAGTGACAAATTCATTCCATTTAAAACCATAACATGTTTTATTAAAAAACATGCCTTTTTCAAAAGATAAAACCAATGGTTTCTATCAAATCATTTAAGCCATTTTCATAAGTTTGAAATCCATTCAAAACCAATTCCATCATTACACAATTCATTTCAACAATTAAATTCAACAATTTAATAGAAAACATTTCCATCAAATCTACAATTTAAATTAAACAATTTAAATCGACCAATTTTCCATAAACACACCAAATTTAATGGAATTGGGGTTTCCCAAATTTCGATGCCAAAACCATTTCAAATATATCAATTCAAAGGAATCAAGTTTTTATCAATTTAATTGAATGAAACTTGAGAAATTGAATATAATTCGATAATTGACATAAATTATGAAAATACATTGATAATAAATTTGGAATGTCTGGACGGAACCACCAACCTCGAAGGTTTTGACCAAAACCACAACGGTCGAGAATGCTCAAGAAAACCTGGTTTCTTTTTCAAGAACACACCCAAGATATCTTCTCCAAAAAAGATCAAGAACAAAACTCATCAAAAAAATGGTACCACACACTTAGATCTACCCACTACGGGCGTGGATCCAATAAACCAAGAGAAGAAGATATGTATATCTAAGTAGATCTAAGAACTCAGTCTTGAACGATGAAGAAAGATCACATACCTCAAGAATCCGGCTTCGATTCACCAAGAGGAGCCTTCGAGTCACCTCCGGAACGATGGGATAACCTTCTATGACCTTAGGATAAGACAAATCCTGAATTAGAGCCACTTAGGAGGTCAAATGAGGCACTTAGAGTCAAAACCGAGTGATATCCACAATTTAAGGATCTCATTTAAGTGGTCGGGTGGTTAGTTTGCATGGTTTGAGAAACCATGCGCTAGTCATACATCTGCTACTACCTTTGACACCCTTCACGCACGGTTAGACAAACCTTGCACCACTCGTGTGGAAGCTACTGCCTCAACCTCCCTTCTTTGCACGGTTTGGATGCACGTTTCGGCAAACCGTGCACCGCTCGTGCACAACATAAAGTCCCTTAGTTTTCCATAAAAGTTCACCCAAACGCACCTCATGTCTTTACTCCAAAACAAGGGTATTTAGAAAATCAAAATTACCTGAAAACGTAATGAGATTTTACAACAATTTGTCACGACCCGCCTCCCAGGGCCATGAACCTTCTCATATTACCCCATGGGTCTCCTGTAATACCTTGGTTACCTTCCCATCACACCATAGACAATTACTGACTAGGGTATCTTATCAGACTAATGACTGTCCCCACATGTCAACACTTGTTTTTTTTCTGTGTGTTTTTCCCTCACTCACACACACCTTGAGAATCTTCCCTGAAGGTCACTCATTCTGATTACTACTCCAGGCCAAGCATTCTTAATTGTGGAGTTCTAATCCGATAGGCTCCCAAAAAGAATGTTGCACCATGTTGACATGGGTAGTAACATTTATCCTTTTAAGTATCACTTTTCCAGGGGTGTTACATTATCCTCCCCTTTGAAGCACAACACCCTCGCTGTGGACCCCAAGCCTCAATCCCAGGCAGTGCCTAACCACTTCCGGCTGGGTATTGGCTCTGATACCTTCCGTCACGACCCGCCTCCCATGGACATGAACCTTATCATCTAACCCCATGGGTCTCCTGTAATACCTTGTATGCCTTCACAGCACACCATAGTCTATTACTCACTAAGGTCAATAATCATACTAATGACTGTCCCCACAGGCCAACACTTTTTTTTCAGTGTGTTTTGTCCTCACTCACACACACCCTGAGAAACTTACCAGAAGGTTACACATCCAGATTACTACTCCAGGCCAAGCATGCATAACTGTGGATTTCAAATCAGATAGACTTATGAAAATAAAGGTTCACCTTTTTGACATGGGTAATAACATTTATCCTTTTAAGTCACAATTTTCTAATGGTGTTATAATCAATTTAACAATGAGACTTATCAAATACCCATATGGAGTAAGAGATATTGATTTATAAATTGTATCCTTAATAATCAAATAACACAAAATTTGAATACGTTTTGAAAAAATGATATATGATTTAGTCAATTAACATATCCATGATTAATGATATGTTAAAATATTGAAAAATTAATATTCAACTATTGTAGGAAATTGAATATTTCCACGAAAAAAAGAAATCAATATATTGAATGTGAATACTATCATAAGAAAAATAAATCATAAATCATCTAGAGGATAATCAAAAATTGTATCACTAGAACATTCAAAAAGTGGTTTAAAATAAATTTTTGTCATTAATCAATATAAATATTATAAAAATAACTTTCAAAAACATTATTTTTGAAAATATCCTTTTATTTTGAAAACTCTTCTAAGCAAACACTTCCTTGATATTAACATTTGAAAAAATTTCATAAAAATTAATCCATTTATTCATGGAAAGAGTTCATAAATGAAATAATAGAGAGTAAATCTGTACTTACCATATGAACAAAATAACATTCCTGTTGGAAAGTTAAAAGGTATGAAAAATTCATTATCGGGAAAGCGATAAGAAGATTCATTTGAAAACCATGGTAAAAAAAATGGAAAACATTTTTTTTACCAAATAAGTTTAATATAAATTTTGAAAACATTTTTATATAATATGTGTTTTTGAAAAAAAAGGTTCTCTATCTAAACAGATAAATAATTTGTGGTTTTCTTAAAAACATTTTCTGCAACATTTTAGTACTAAAGAGTGGGAAAATGGTACTAATACAATAAAAAATTGATGAATAATTATAGAATAATGGAAGGGTTTTTTAATAGGGTTATATAATTTCCTAAAATGGAAATTCCATTGAAAGATCATTAGTATTAATCTTGAGGAAAATAATCGTAAAACTTCCCAAAGTATCCCATACCACATAGAAACATTTTATGTCCTAAGCCTCACGAAGGAATAATATTAATCAAAACATATATTATCATTATATTAAAGGTAATAATGATATAAAATTTCAAGAGGGAGTATGTACACCATATAAGTGAAACTAGGTGAATAAATACAATAATGACTCAATGGAATGTAAATTGAGTAGAAAATCCCTCACATTATATTTCCTTTCATGTGAATGTCCATTAAATTCCCGCAAAATATTTTTCTGTTAATTTTCATTCTTTTCATGAGAACTATTTTTATGTTTATAATTACTTTTATCTCAATTATTACTTTGTATTTATACAACTACATAAAACATTATGATTTCATCATGAGTTTTTACCAAAAATCGGTTTATGTGTAAAAAACTACTTTGTAGGTCAAATGTTGTCAAAGGGAACATTATATAACATATTAATAATAATAATTATGATATAAATATCATCTTTATCAATAAATTATACTTTTGAGAACTATAAATAAATATGGTTGTGAAAAATTAATCAATGTTATGATCATGAAAATAGTAAATAATACTTATTCGTGACTAATGTTATCATGTTTCAATGATCATTATGGAATGAAATTAAGTAGCATTATATAATCCAATAATTATAATTATGTCATAAATAAAATATTATTTAATCATATATAAATATATTTATAATTATTGTGATGTAAAAATGTAATCACATCATATTGAGGAGGTGGTTGTCAATACGTCAACAACTGACATTATGACTTTTTTATTGTCTGAAAAGATTATAAAGAAAAAGATATATACATAAACATATATACCGAAATATAATTATTTAATTAATATCATATAGATATTTTTTATGTCTCATATGTTTAATTATAATCATCTTCTAAATATTCATGGATAGTCTGAATGAATCACATCTCTTTGAGGGGGCGGTATTCCAAAATTCATCACACAATATTTTTGTTTTTATATAAAATGGAACGTATAAATATATGGTGTGATAAATAATTAAATATGAATAATGAAATAATATAAATTATATATAAAATATATAATTTTTTTTTGTCATAGTGTACACCATGAGATGTGGTTAAGGAAAAAAAATTAACTATTATTGTTTCTTAGGGAAACTGTTCACCAAACATAGAAACAACATGTTCATTACCCATTAGATGTAAGTGTTTGTGTGTGTATATTTAACACATGGAATGAAAAAATAATATTATATTTATGATAAAAGTTTTTATATAAACATGGAAAATGAAAATAAGAAAGAGTGGATAATGGAAATAAAATTAAAGGTAATCAGGAAAGAACTTACCTCTTAATCGGGATATTCCCTTTATGTTGCACTAGAATACTTCCTTGGATTTCATTTTACCCAAAGTATTTTATCAAGGATAATGTTCGTGATGTTTTTACTGAATTTTGAGTATTTTAGCTGAACCAAAGTGGCTTGAGAGGTGTGAATAATTGGGAGAAAATGAAGCATTTTATAATGGAGGAGGAGTGTCTCTCATGTAATATTTTAAATGATTGGACCCCACCAACATATTTTTTTGAACACGAGTAAATACTTGTATAATGTATACATATATGAGGATAGGGTCTAAATATGGACATCCAATGTATTTTAAAAATGCTATTAGTCATTTTGGTCATTAAGGTTATTGTCTAGTTCCTTATTAAGAATAATTAAACCATAATTGTTTTAATTAATTTTAGTCATGTCCCGTAATGTTGTTTATAAAAATAAGTTTAACATATAATAAATTATATATTATTATATGGAATCTATTTTTCAAAATTTCAAACACATAAGAGGGAGATATTTATTGAAATTTAATCCCATATATGGTGTGGCAATGATGGTTATGAATTTAAAAACATCAAAAAGTTTGTTATGTATCTATAGTAAAATTTAAAGTGAAATTGATTAAAAAGAACTAAATTGGATTACATTGTAAAACATATTCTAATTAAATTTAAATAAAATTAAATGTATAATTTATGACTATAAATAAAATAGATGAAAAGGTAGTTTTGAATTAAATTTCATTGTCTTTAACTATTCATTAAAAATGATACTTCAATGAAAAAAATTCACCCTAACACAAATTATTTGTCCCTAATTCAATGGTTATGAATATTTAGGCATATAATATATATAAAAGGGACAAAATGTGGATTTAATTTTGGTTCTCCATTAAAATGTGGTAAAAATGCCTTAATAAAAATAAGGGTTTTTATGTGTATAATTGAGTTTATATTTATCTTATATCTATCGAAACAATAGGATATTTATCAAAAATATATGATTTAATATATTAAATATATATTTCAGTAATATCAATCACTAATTATATTTAATCTATTAAGAAAAAATTCCATTGTGAGTATAAAAATAATAACAATTTTTTTATATTAAATTAGTTTGTATTTTTATTTATAATTGATTTGTAACCTATTAAGTCATTTTACTTTTTTGTAAACCCTATATTTTAATTTTTTATTTAATAACATTCATAACAACTAGTTTATATCTTATATTTTTAAATAATAAAATATTTTTAATAAATTATTGTTCGTTAAAACTCAGTTTTTCATGTAACTCAAGACATTGAAGATACTCATTGTTGTGTAAGATATATGCTACATCAATATATCAAGCATTGAAAGAGATATCATTGATTTAATTTATATAAAATTACAAATATATTATAATGTCATTGGATATTATATTCCCTTAGGTGCTTGGTGTTACGTGTCATTCATGCTATTGAATACAATTTTTATACTTTAAATTTTCAAGGAGCCACATTCTCTCTTCATTAATTAAATTGAATCATTTAAATTTAGACATGATGATGATAATGTTTTATTTTATATTTCATATAATAAAATATCACATCATTATAAGGGTTTTTATGAAATTATATGGAAACGAGAGATTGGTAAGTGAAAGGTTCACCTGGACTAACATGTATCTATGTATCTATGTAAGAGAGAATAAGAGGGATATAGAGATGTGTACTCTGAGAAAAATCCTCAATATTTATTGTGAGTGAATGAAGATGTTATTAAAAATCAAGTGAATGATAAATAGAATATTTTGGGTCTCAAATCCATAAATATATGATGATTTAGTAGATAATTGGCTCACCAAAAATTAATTTATTTGGAGAACACAATTTTTTTATCATTTTACTATAAGGGATTTATTAATATACTACATAAGAATATAAGGAAATATAATTTCCTGATAAATTTATATTTCTATAGAACAATTTCATTGTCTGTTTGTTATTCGATCAAATTTTGATTCATCCATTACCTCAATAAATGGTTATCCAAAAATTGACATTTATCCCTGATTCACTAAAACATTTATCAGATTATAAGTCCCATAAAAGTGTGAGGAATCTAAATATTTGTTTCTAAATATTTTCCAAAGTCAATATGGTTAATATATTAATATTTAAACCAAAAAAGAAACAATATTGATATATCATTAATATTTATTCATCAAATTATTTAAATAATTACACATTAACTAGGACATTGTGTTGGACAGTGGTAGTTGAAAACCCCTCATCATCTATCAATCATGGGATTAAACCCCAAAGCCTTTTGGGACATGATTGGTTGTCACCCAAAATACATGTTATCATTTTGTAAAAACATATTAGCGTGACATCAAAAATAAATCTAATGTACATCATTGAAATTTAATCATTAATAACCACTTCACTATGGTTTTAAATACATCTTTAATACCAAACTTTTTCATCCATATATTTATTACATTCATCCTTACTTAATCTTGAATTTGTCCTTTAATACTTGTAATTGACATTTTTAATGCCCATGTTCCCCAAATTTAAAGAAACAAACCTAAAATGGATCCTTTGGATTATTTTAATGTCCTTCTATCATACTCAACAATTTTTATTTCAATTAATTTAATTTATGTCCTTATTTCCCACATAAAAATCTTTTCATTATTGCATTGATAAAAATTATTGGGTTTCTCCTTCCACACGTCTATCATTTCATAAATAGTGCCTTCATTTATTTTTGATCTCCACCGCTCAAGATCTTAGTAAACTATTTCATTATATTCTTTGGTGTGTTAAATAGTTGGTAAGGGAATATGTTTATAATCATATTTCTAAAAAAAATATTCTAGAATAAACATGATATACTTCACTCATGTCAACACATCATATTGTTGTTCATTTTAACATAATTTTACCTTAGAATTGACGTTTCCATGAAACCTTTATGTTACAACCTTTGACTAAAACTTGATAGAATACTGTGATAAACAATAGTCCTAGAAAGAAAGTATACAATCATTTATAAGATATCTTAATCATGACACCATATTTTAAAATGTAAAACTCCTTAACATTTAATTTGATTATTAATTTTCATTATCCATTGAAATTATTTATAATGTTATTTAATGAAAATGTTAATTATCCTAATCATATCGCCTAAGAGTGTCATACCAAGGTGCGTAGTAAGTCCCATAGTTGTGTACTATGTTATCCATAGTCAGACCTAGAACACCTTGTTGATATTTTTACTCTTAGGTATATCTCTACCAAAACCACATAAACATGTATTATCAAGAAAGATATGTATTTATTTGAATACCCATATAATATATACATAAAAATACATCTATGGTGTTATTCTATACGTATCCTCAAATTTGACGTCAGTGTTACGTTTTCTAATCTATTTTTTCCATAATCCAGTCAAAATGATTGCTACTGAACCTCCCTCGGATACCTGTTATAAAGCCTCAAATCTTAGTATCCTGAAACCAATATCTTATATTAAGTACATTGGCATGATTACATTGTATCAAGCCTAGAGGTATAGATTAGTCTAATAGCTTTGGTAAATCCGATACATTAATGATTACTGTATTGAAAATATATACACTAATTTCAATATAATTTTTTTCTTCTTTCTAAATAAATAACCTCATGGATAACACTAATCCAACTATTAAATCACATAATATATTTTATAGTAAGACTCTTGGATTCATGTTTAATGAAACATAATAAGGGTGATATCAAATTCTCTATATGGTTAAATAAACCATAATCAATAACAAATCATTGAGAATAAATTAACATGTAAAGGATCATAACTACTAAAAATTCCATTCAAAAACTAAAAAATAAAAAATCCGTATTGAGTGGGTGAAAGTAAGTCACATTCCATATAATCAATGAACTGGATATAAAATGTATCCATGTATATATATATCTATATATATATATATATTAATGAAAACCCCCATGGATAAATAATAACTAAAACTTATATGAGACAAATACTTGATTATTGGACACCCGGATTCCTAGTTTCAAGGTACCTTTACTACCAAGACCTTCCACAAGAAATTTTATAACATATTTGGTAAAAACCCATATAAGACAGATTTCCAATTGATTCAACCCATGAGACAATAGATGCACAGAAGGGCTATGAAAAACTGAACCCCACCCATGTCGTACCAGTCCAAAACATTCCTCATATATTGATTAATATATTCAACAATGTTCCTTATAAAATATACATATGAAGTTAGAGATTCAAAATTATCAATATGTACCCAAATAATCAGTTAAAATTCAATGTGAACAATTTATAAAAAAATGATATATGTTTATGGAAATAAACATATAAATGATTTAAGATATGTTAAAATAGAAGAAATTTAATATTCAATTAATGTAGAAAATTATATATATAAATGGAAAAAAGATATCAAGGAAGTTTATGTTAATACTACCATTGGAAAAATCAATCACAACCCATCGATATGAATATTAAGGATGGTATCACTAAAACAAAACTAAAGTTGACTAAAAGAAAGGGTTTTTATTTTTAATGAAATGAAATATTATATAAAGATATTTTAAAAACATTCTTGATAAAAATACCCTTTTATTTTGAAAACCCTTTTGAAAAAACATTAAATTGAAATTCAATTTTGAATTTTATTTATTCAAAAATCATCATTTAGTCTCTTAAATGGATCTTCAAATAAATTATGATTGGTAAATTTTTACATGGAATATGAGGTAAACGAACATTCATTTTTAGAAGGTGAAAAAGTAATGAAAATTCATTATCAGGAAAGAAATAAGAATATTTCATTGAAACAAATGTTAAAATAAAAAAGGTTAAAAATTTATTTTCAAAATAATTATGAAATAATTTTTGAAAAAAATTTATTAAAATATTGTTTGTAGAAGAAAATAATTTATCCAACTAAAGAGGGAAATAATGGTAGGTTCTCTTTAAAAAAATATATCATTAAGACTACTAAAGAGTGGATAATGTATACTAACCATTCAAAATGGTCTTGAATAATCATATAAGAATTAAATATCTCATTGAATAAGGTTTATATAATTTACTCTAATGGAAACCCCTTTTAAATATAATTAGTTTTTGTGTTATTGAAAATAATTTTTAAACATCCCATAGTGTCTTATACCACATTGATACATTTTATGTCATAAGACTCATGAAGTAATAAAATAAAATTTACCATATAATATCATTATAATAAATTGATTCATGATATGATAATTGGAAGATAGTATGTAAACAACATAAAATAATCTATGTTAATAAAAGCTATTAAGTCTACAAGGATTGAAAAATGAGACGGAAACCAATTACCTTTTGTTTCCTTTCAGGTGAACATCCTTTAACATTATGTATAGTAAACTTGGGTGGATTTTATAGTTTATAGATAAAATTTTTTATGTTTATAATTGCAATTATCTTATCAATAATTTGTATACAACTACATTAATTATTATTTATACATTGTGTCTTTTCACCAAAATTTAGTTTACGTGTCAAAAATAACAATGGTAGGTCTACTATTCTCAAAGGGTCAATATGTAAAATATCCTAAATAATAAAATTTTAATAATTACTATATTTATACATCAATTATTGTTTTAAAAACAATCACTAAATATTGTTATTATAAATAAATCAATGTTTCAATCATGGATAGAGTCAACCATATGTACGCATGAGTAACATTCTCTTTTTCAATGACTGGTATGGAAGGAAGTCAAGTATATTTATATATTTTAAAAATAATCATTATATCATAAATAACATATTTTTTATCGCATATAATTATATGTAATTAATGATATGTATAAATTAGTCACATTATGTGAAGTATGCGGTAGTCCACACATCCACTTCTGACATTATAACATTTTATTGTGTGAAAAAATAATAAAGAAAATGATATATATATATATAAGGGTAATTATTTCATGAATATTTTATATACTCTGTGTGTTTAAATTTTTTAATTATAATCATTCTTTAAACATCCCATGGATTGTGTTAATGAATCACATCCCTTTGAGGGGGAGTAGTCTACAAATTCACAAATGATGTTGTCAATTTTTACATAACATAGTGTATATAGTGATATGTGTTTTTAAATAATTATTGTATAGTAAATACATAAAAAATATGATATATTCAGTATATAAACATAGTGTCTATAATAATGGCCACCTTGAGAGTTGGTAAGGGATAAATGAACAATTATTGTTTTGTGAGGCAGTAGTTCATCATACATTGAAATAATATGTTTCCTTCCCATTCGATCTAAGTGAGTGTATGTGTAGGTAGAATTTTTATATCAAAAAAATAATAGTATATTGATCATATTATTTATTTTATATATTCATGGAATAAGAAAATTCAGGGGATTTTAGAATGGAAATCTAATTTAGGGGAATTAGAAATGATGTTACCTCTAAATAGGGTATCTCTGTTTCGTTTTCACCGAAATACATCCATGAACGTCATAATGAAAAAATTTATTATTAAAGGAGGTATGAAGGGATGTTCTGGATTTAATTGGGGATATATTTTCCTAGCCAACGTGGCATGAGAGGTGTGAGGGAGTGGGGGGGAAGGCCATTTATTATGGAGGATGACTGTCACTATTGTCATATTTTAAAAAAAGGAACCCCACAAATGTTTTTTATTTAATGTGGATAAATTATAGCCCAGTTTCAATAAAAGGGAGAATAGGTTCTAAATATATCCCTTAAAGATATATTGTAAATATTTATATGTTTTTTTGTATTTTAATGTTATTATTTAGTTCCTTATTAAGAATACATTTAACCTTAATCAATGTAATTATATTTAATTAAATTCCATAATATTTTTGGTCAAAAACATAGTTTTAATAATTAGACATTATAAATTTTTATTATTCATAATATAAAATCCATTTTTCCATATTCCAAATAAATATGTGGGAAATTTTAATTTGTACTTAATCCCACAAACATGAAAACAATGACTGATTTTAAAGTATAAAAATCCAAAAGTTTGCAATGTTTTTAGTCAATTTAAAAGTAAAATTGATTCAAATCATCAAAATTGGATTAATAGATAAAAATATATCCTAATTAATCTTTTAAATAAAATAAAATTATTATTTATCCATATATTTAAATTAGATTAAATGTATTTTTTGATTTACATTTTAGTATTTAACCATATTAATTAAAAATGAAACTTCATAGTAAAATACACAAAATTAATCGTACCTTAATTTTTATGTTTCTATTTTAAATATTAATATTATTGTTTCATTTAAGATTTATAAAAGGGTAAAAAATTTAATTTAAAATGGTTTCTCCATTAAAATATGGTAAAAGTTCCCTTAAAATATATTTTCTATGTGTAATATTATGTTTATTTTTATCTAATGTCTATCAAATCTATTGGATTATTATCCGAAAAATTTATTCAATAATATATATATATATATATATATCAATAATATCAATGACTAATTTTATTTAATTTATTATGAAAATTCACCATTGTGTGTATATGAATAATAATAATTCATTAATATTCAATTTGTTTTATTTTTAATTATATTAATTAGTAACCTATTAATTACTATTTTACATATCCTCAGAAAATGTGTTCTAGTTAAGAAGCAATACATCCAGGTGATTTCCATTGGATTTATTTAATTAACTGGAAACATCCAATGGTTCTTTACCCAATTAGACGTTTTTTCCAAGGATGGAGTTTGTTATGATTGGACTCACGATACTTAATAAAATGCATTTGTTAATATTATGGGAGGTTAGACTCATCACACCCATTTGGGGAATTATTGCGTACTCAGGGACTCTCTTCAAGATTTGAGGTATTTTCATGAATCCTTATTAATTCAACAAATATATCAAAGGTTTACGTTGGAATGTTCAATTAATTATTAGCATGTGTGAAATTAAGAGTCATCATTATATATTCGAGGTTCATCATTAATTGATACACCCTTATGTGTTCGAGGTTTCCCATCAATGGAATCCTCTTATATAATATTCAGATATTATTTTAACCATTGTTATGATGATATTGGTTTGTAAGCCACTCAATGGGGAACTCAAGAATTTTTTGTCATCTAGGGAGATGAATGTTTGTTTTTATGTAGGGATCGTACCCATAAATGGGATACTTACATATCATTTTGAAAGGAAGAAGAACCATCGTAGTTTAGTGACGCTTATGGGAAACATAATACGTTTTAAGGTCATGTGATAAAGACCTAGCTGTAAAATTTATTATCTTGTGGTAAGGACATGTAAGTGAAAGGTTCTTAGTCATGGTTTTTTTTGACTTATGCCGAATCAGACCAAGGAACATGGAAAGGATATGGGTTTCCAAGTTGGATTAGACCATGTTGGGAATATTTCCCAGGAAGAACCGGGTTAATTTGATGTGTTGGTCTTGAACCTTTGGGAGGCTTCCTACGTATCCCGTTCAGATGGGAATCAAAGGCCATATAGTTCAATAAGACTCATAGGAGAGTATAGTCCTTTGAGAAAAATGTGTTTTGGATTACTTCTTGAAAAGGATTACTTGATTACTTGTGGGTTTAATTTGGAGATTACTCATAAGAATGATGCCCATTAATGGATGAAAAGTGATATAGATTGAAACTTATGAAGGCATCCTACATATCACAAATATATTGTGAATTAGAGTTCTTGTAGTTCAAGTGGGGTGTTTGTGAAAATGTTTTGACCATGAATAATATCTAAGCCCATGTCTGTCATGCTCTATGTGAGAAACAATATGATTTCATAGATTCAAAAAATGCACACACATTTCCTCCTATGGTGGTGGAAGAGGACGAGCCTATGATGGCGGGGGTGTATGAGGCCGAAGTGACCAGGGAAGAGGTCGAGATGATGATACTTCCCTCTATTGACCTTAAATTTGAGAGGGGTCAACTGTAAGGAAGGAGTGGAGGTGAATGAATTAGAGAGGACCAAAGAAGCAACCTCCTAGTTGAAAGGTTAGTGGCTTGAACAAGGATGACATCCCTAAAATTGGTCCAGGTAGAGGGGGTATACCATTCATTTGTTCAAAAGGGAATGTAGGTGTGAATCATACCTTGCCTACAAGAGACCTGAGGATTCAGTTATTAGATATTGTTAGGGGAGGACAGATCATAAACCATAATCCTTCAAAACGTGAACTTCCAAACACTATTCCAAGGAGAATGTTTCTTGTGACTACATATATATATACCCGCAGACACTCCATGAATCCTAAACCCTTTGTAAATCCAATGTGGGAATCCTATGACTATGAAAATACTATCCCAAATAAGATACACAATACTATCTCGTTCCCCAATTTTTGTTGATTCATGAGGTTTTGGTGGAGATTTGAACATAATCCATTTTAAAAAAAGTAGCCAATGAGGAAGAATTTGTTCCATTAATGTCTTTGAAAAAGCCTTGATTAATTTCTTATAGACTGGAATGATTAAGTGAGTCAATGAAGGGCTTTCAAGTAAGTAGTTTTCACACAAGTAATGGCACACCATTATGATTAGGTGACATGATGTTCACATAAGTTACGAATAACCATAATGTTAATACATGGTTGAGACATGACTCAATCCGTCAAGAGTATACATTGGTATTCCTTGAATTGGGGTGCTTGAGTACCTTTGAAAATAATGGGTGGCGTGCAAGTTTATCTGATTTAGGGAGGTTGGGATCTTTAGGAGCTCAATTTTTATGGATTAAAAACACTAAAGGGACATAATACCTATGATCCTCTGTCAATTATTATGCTCTAGGTGTTAATGAACAACCTCGATGGTTTCATAAGACTTGGGTGATGTATTAGGGCGACTACAGTAGCAATTTGGCATTTAAGAATTTTTTCCATACAAATGATGGCCCCAAGGGTCTATTTATAGAAAAATATGTAACCATGGGTGAAATGGTGGTAGGGATTGCTGGTGGTTTTCCCTCCCGAATGGGGTACATAGGTACGTTTCATATTGACAGATCCACAACTTGACAAGGGCGATCCAATTGTGAATCCTTTACAAATCTTTATTTTCATAAACTTTTTTCTCATATTTTTAATAAGGAATTTCCCTTTTTCATTTTTTTATACACTATGATTGAACATATTGTCAACCCCCTCCCCCTAAAAATTGGATTCAGAATGAAAATATGATCTCGTACTGAGTTAATGTTATGAAATATAGAAAAAATTGTTGATGTGGTGCGTAATTGATAGCACGCTATGTAATGGGCGTGAAAGGTGCTGGAACGTAGGGTAATATGCATCACTTATATATAGTGGCTTCACATCAGCAAAAATAAAATAGAAATATGAAAATGAATCTCCCATCATTCATGTAATTTCACTCAGACACTCTTATTGGTAGTGCTTCGTATGTATGTTTTTATCGGTGTGCCAGAACAAGGTTTCCATACTTGCGTGCCAGATTTATACTTGCGTGTTGATTTCATATATGTGTTCCTTAATACCTTTGTTAAAAAAAATTAATTCAATTTTCAAAAATGATGAAAATAATCATACTTTAATGATGTATTATGATATCTTTTTCAGGTTCAGTAGCTCCCAAAAGAATCGGAACTGCTAATGAATTGTCCATTTAGAGAATTGATGATATGATGAATATTTTCGGTCAAGATTATTTTTAGGTATATGATACATCATTCCCTAACATGGAAATGAATATTATGAAATATAATATCAATTTCCCATGAGTATTTATTTCCCTTCTTATGGTTATGGCCATTTGTTGGATGTCAACACAACAGACCTGAATAATTATATACCACTTTCATGGTTTTAGGACCATACACATTTCTTTTCTCCCAATGATTATATTGCATCCACAAATATCAATTCTTGGACAGTAGTTAAGGCCCATTTCATGCATCATAGCATGTGTGTTACATTATTGAAAGCACATACACCTGAGCTACAACCACATTGTGATTCGTCTATATTTCTAGATTCTCATACAATTCAATCAAAAGGCTGGAATAAATGTTGGGATTCTTTCCCAAGAGGGGGTTTTAAACCCGCATAGATGTGGGTGTATTGGGTTTCCTAGACATGTGTGGAATTTATGAATTACATAAAAGGTGTTTGGATTAATGAGGCTATATGGGCCAGGTAAACCTCTATATATTGGAATGACGATTTTTTGCCTTAGTTTCTACGATAATGGAGTTTGAGACTAATTCATTCCATTTTACACATGGAGAAGTTTGAATTAGTTTGTAGGAATTCCACATGATCTCTTGAGATACGATCCTCAGAGATAGGTATGATGAGTTTATTCTAGCCAAGGTGACATGGAATGATAGTGAAAAGACACCCACTCTAGTTTATGAGTTGATGAAGTTAATTTTTAATCTCAAGAATACGAACAAAAAAAATCTCACACATGAACGGATATTCACCCAGATGAGTGGAAGGAAATATTCCTGGTAATGAAGAAGGATAAGGGTCCCACTTTCAATCATCCTAAAAGCAATCCAAAGGTAAAAAAAGATTGGTACAACTGAAACTTTTTTGGCAAATATTAGAGAATGGTGTTTTGACATGTGGTGGTATGATGTCGATTCAAAAATTATTGTGATGAAACGTACTACACGTTTCCTAGCCAAGTGGCACATTATGTATCTTTTACATATTAATGATTTCAAAGGAGTCGTAAGGAAATGTACATTTGTTATCATGGAAAAGCTGGCCGAGAAGAGTATGGTAGGATTTAATACCCCTATTTTGAAAAGATTCATATGTTCTTGATGTATATCTATAAAGGGGAGAATATTTTTAGAATAGTGGGACCATTCCAGGTTTTAGGGGGTCTATCTCCACTCATTTCAGAACTTATGCTTTGAAATGTGGGGTACATGTCTCTGGATGTTTGTCCCAAGAATCATTCCATTATTTCCCTAGAATTTCGCCCCTATTCGTAAATTATTAGGATCATAAGGATGGGATGAGTTTATACAATGAATTTAATCTTTTCCCTAATGGGAATCCTCCTACGAGGAGATTTTATGATGATGGGACTACCAACTTAGTGTTGGGGGAAAATATGTTAGCTTGATATAATGGCATGTTGGCCACCTAGATTAATATATAAATCATATGAAAGGAATATGGTAATTATAGATTCATTCATCAATTATATTTTTTTTCAATAAATTAACATATCTCCTCATGTACATGTTAGATTAGAGAAACATCTGATTGTATGCCGACTACAATGGTTGCTGACAACTGTAGATAAAACAAGGTAAATATTAAAATTACTTACCACTGATGCAATAAGAAAATTACCTATCTAGTATATTGAGAACTCGGTCGCATCATACCCTGAAGGTGTGTTAAACAAGGTTGTCCCTCAAGTAAGGGTAAACAGAGGAAGTAGGAAGGGACATTCTCATATAGAAGGTAATTATTCATGATCAGGGGATAATTTATTGGAGCAAGTGGGTGGAGGTGATGAGGCTCCATTCTCACTGAAGTGACCTCGGGAAAGATATAATCCACCTGTAAGAATCAATAGAACCACTCAACCAATATCTACTGAAGTTGTATCAAAAAAGTATAGTATCCATCATTTAGAATTGAAATGAGTCCCATTTTCTCATCCACCATCTATGACCCCAAAAATTTGAAAGAAACCCAAATATATAACTGTGTGACTTTCTTTAAAACCCTCTAGAATGTACTATGAATATATACAACCATAGGTGGTTCAATAATTTAAAGGTCTACATTGTGATGCTGAAACCACGTGGATAGATTTGAGGGAAGGGTTTTATATTCTGGGGATAGTGGATCTATGAGGTTCTTAGGATATCATCTTTAAGAACAACCTTGGCGAGGTTAGACATTAAAATCGAGAACATGAGATGCAAATATAAACAACTAATGAATCAATTACGACAATAATGAATGTGAATATAATGATAGATCAGGGTTCCACTGAAGGGGTTATCCTTTAATTAGTTGAATAATGGGTTGATTTTGTTAATCATGAATATATATGCTTCTTTTTTGCCACATTATTTTATTTATTTCAATTTTAATTTATTAAAAGCATTGGTACATAGGGGAAATATTATTTTAACTTGTAGCCGACTAAAAAAAATAAACTGAAGTTCCATTACCACAATATATCGTTGGTGGTACTGCTCAAGGAGCTACTAGATCTCCTCATTAATCAGGAGGGACTTCTCTAGTCCGGTATTCAATAGAGGATGAGATATAAATTTACTTTATGTCTCCAATACCTCTTTTTGGAGATGATAATTGATGTCCTACCAAGAAGTTGAAGAATAAAAAAAACTAAATATTGAAAACCATGGTTAAATATAATTCTTGTAGTGTAAGAATTATGGACAACGTGAAATTTTTATTTATTCATTGAAAGTGTTTAAGCTTGTTTAAACTGTAGGATCTTCTCCTATTTCTTCTCATAGAGGAATCTCTAATGAGATTCACTGAAATATGGATGGTGCTTCTTAACAAGCACAAATTACTGCAGTCCGGGTGATTCCATTGACTGAAGATGCATTTAAGCCAATGATACCAATATTTTTCTCATAATTTATTATATTCCTACTATAAAGAGATTGGAGTCTTCTAGAAAATCATAAGTTCTTTATGAAAAACTATGTGTTACGGAAAATAACTTCCACTCTGTGATACATTAGGTCCATCTCCTGAACCATAAAACTCTATGACAACTGATGCTAACCCCACAACCATTACTGAGGAATATTTTCAGGGTACAAATTTGTCAGAGGAGGGTCATGAATCAAAAACTCATATTTCTCCCATGGATGATACTAACATGGGATTTAGTATTTCATCAGACTCTGTGTTGAAAATTGGCTTGTAATTTGAATATGTATTAGAAAAAATTGATATTATAAATAAATTATAAGATTATGAAGTTCCTTGTATAGAACCAAATGGATGTGAGTTTTTATTATTCTTCCGATCAATATTTTTTAATTAATTTTCTAAACGTTATTGGTTTAAATATGCAGTTCCATCCAAAGAAACTGCTGCAGTGATGATGCATGAAGAAAGCATCGACATCACTGTCAATCCCATCATTTCAGAGACATTAGCTCAGGTGAATGTTGAGAAATATAATCATCCTATGATTGTTTCATAGGATCCTGAGAAAGATAAATAATGTATTCCCACCAAGAGAGATCAACCAAAACTATTGAAACATAGATTATTGGGGAGGATTATTCTCAATCTAATGACCTATTTTTAGGTAAGGGATACCGATATTGTGATTGTGATCACTCTTGTTATTCTTCAAAACTATCCATAACAATAATTTTTTTATTCCACCATATTGGATTATAATCTTCAATGGAAAAGATCCGAGGTGAAGGCTCTATATCAGTTCATACATTATTAGGAAGTGATGTAACCACTTTCAAGGATGGATCAGAACAAGGTACTTCTTTAAGTGAATTAATCCCAGAATACATTCCATTTTATGAAAATGATTCTGAATCAGACCCAGAACAAAAAAATTATTTTCATCATTCACATCATAAGGCATGGAAAAATATATTGAAGATAATATCTAAAATTTCTCTTGAGTAATTTCCCTTACAAATTCAAAAAAAAAACATCTATGTTGATTATGTTTGTATTTGGAGGTTTTGAATATCATGAAATTCATAGATCTGTGAATGTGATTATTCAAAAAAAGTATAAAGAGAAAGGGATTCGATAATATCTGGTAAAAACAAAATTGTTGATAAACACTGAATAATTCTAGGTAGGAGTATCCTAAGTTGAGGCAAATCATATTGAAATGTTGAAATATTTGTAGAAACAAATTTAATAGAAGACTATTTAGAAGTTTTGTCTTCAACATGAGTTAGACCTTTTCACAAGAGAGCATGACCATCTTCATGATTCAATAGGATAATTACAGAATTATGCTGCAAAATATATTATAGATTTTAAGGAAGCACTTCTTCATGATGAAGAGAATGAGATAGTTCGGCTAACCAATCTTTAATGGGTAGTCGATGGGTCTCAAGAGGCCACTAATCAAATGAGAACCTATGTGGAAAACCTCTTTTGATTTATGACTGAGTGACTCTTTTTTTTGTATTCTCCTCTATGGATTTTTTACTCACAAATGAAAATAATTTTGTCTCTATTAATCTATGTCTTCATCCTTGCTAGATTTTTTAACTTAAGATAGTGGGTTTAGTAAGGATAGATGTATTTATACTACTGTTATACAAACATCCCAACAAAAATTATATACTATTCCTTTTTATTTCTCAATATTTTCCAAACCATACAAAAATGTAATTTTAGTCAAATAAGAGTAGACTTTTATACAGAGTTCTGATATCGGGTTTCCAATCTAGAATGTAATATGTCTATTGGTTATTGTTAGTTTAGTGTCATTTCTATTGGACTAAAAAATGTTAGTTCCCAAGGACAAATATATTTGACCATAAATTTTGAAATTAGATCCCAAAAAGGATTAGTGGATAAAAATTTCCCAAATATTATTTAAATACTTCCAAGGGGAATCTTGGGTAATGATTTTTATGGTCACCAATTCTAAAAAATGTATATAGATATAGAGAGTCCTTTATAAGAACAAGGTTACAATTATTTGACAAACATGTAATGGGGGGCTGTATTTTGCAGGGACAACTTGGAAAAACGATTCATAGACAAACAATGGTATATTTTTACTAAAAGGACCATTATGTAGGTAACTTATACAATGCCACCTATGAGAATGTACTACATGATCGTGAAAAAGAATTCATAGTTATTTGAAACTTATTATTGATAAAGAAGGAAAAATATGATTTGGGTGACTCAAGATCCTAGTGGATGGTTTTTCCAGGGAAATAGTCTTTATGAATAAATTATTATCTATTCCAACATATTCCATGATTGGGAAAACCACATCTTCACAATTTTTTGTTTGAGTAATCGTTAAGATTTTCAGAAATGAGCTTTATGATATCAAGATATGCAGTTTTAAAGTCATAAAGTGAGGATATTTTACTATGTAGTTTTTAGTAAGGTAGTGAAGACACTGGATGTCTTTAATTTATAGTCTTTATCATTCAACAAATGCTTGAGAATCTCCAATATCTTGAATTTTTTTGGAACATACAACCATATTCAGGTATGGATGGGAATAATTGTAATATGTGATTTGGAAATTTATGAATCTGAGGAATAATATTAGAAAAGGGATAAAGGCATTTGAGGAAGTCTTTCCTAGGAACGAAGTTACAATTATTTGAAAATAACTTTTATGGGGTTCGTATTATGAAGGTCCTACTAAGGCATACGTTGCATAACTTGATAGTAGCATGTTTTGACTGACATGCCTATTATGTATAAAACATATGCAAGGCCACTTAGGGGAACATACTACATTTTTTTGGTAAAAGACCTCTAAAAAATTAGATATTATATTTCTAAAAGGTGAAGAATGTTTATGAAGATTCAAATTTTCCACGTCATTGAGATAGGTTTATGGAGAAAGGTAACTGATTACGTAAAAAATATTTCCTATAATTAATTTCAATAAATCATAGGAATATAATTTCTACAATGGTCAAACCCAAATGTGGAATGTATAGTGTCTATATTTTTTGGTCATATGACTAGGGCCAAAATAGAAAAAATAAATGATATGTGGTCAAATGATGCAAGGTAATTACATATTCTTTTGAACACATGCAGTGTGAAATGGGTACACCAAGTTCTTGATGACTTCGGGATCGAGATAATGATAATGGGAAGAATATACATGGATGAATGATTTATGATACAGATTCTTGTATATTGTCATCAAACTCTTGAGGGGGAAAACCACTATTTAACCAAAAATGTAGATTACATTATTTGAAAACACCATTATGAGGGTTTTATTATTAAGGTCTCACGAGGGAATATTCATCATAGCTATGTAGTGGTATCTTCTGAATGACATGACTGTTATGAAGGAAACTTATGCAAGGCCACCTAGGGGGACACACTGCATAGTATGGAAAAAGTGATCTCAGATATCAGAAACATTACCTCTAAAAAAATGTAATAATGATTATGAAGATATGAAAATATTCAAGATTAAGAGTGTTAAATATGAAAGGGGGTAATGCTCAATTCAAAGGAGAAATATTTAACTCAATATTGTCTAATACTTTGGAGTCCCTTACATTTATCTGGCTAAAATGTAAAAATGGGGCAATTTCATGTTTCCTTGGTGGGATCATTACAGAAATGTCCCAAAATGAAGACTCCCACATAGATTGTTAATTATTTTTGGATGATAGATAAAAATAGTTTTTCCCATGGCTGGGACTAGGACATATGGCCAGGTTTTCACTACGTATCACCATGGGATAATAATCAAGCCATACATAGTTAGTTTGTTGATTATAATTTTAATATCTTGCTGCAAGGATAGTTTAATGTGAAGTTTAAATTCATGTAGTGAGGAAATGAAGAGATTCAAATTTAAAAAGAGAATATTGTGGATGAACCATAGGATTGAAATGAGGTGTCACTACGTATCTCATTGAGTTGAGAATTAAGACACCCAATGTTCCTGAAAACATTCTATATGATATTTTAATTCATACACACAAGGAATAAAGTGGTTTTTGTGGTGGTGGATTGTCCCATGATTAGTGATCCATGAATCTCTATGTATCCCATAAAAAATGAGAATCATGACATGCATAGTTATGGAAATAATAATTTCCCACACTAACTGAGTTTTCTGTCGAAAATGTTGGCATTTAACACATTATATATGACGAATGGTTAAAAATTACACAAAAAATGGTATGAAGATTATTCTATGTATCTTTAAAGAGAACTCTCTATATATATATGGTTCATATATAGGAGGAGAATATGGAAATATATTTTTTGGGTATAGCTGGGCCTAGGATTGGATATCTTGGCGTCTCTATGCATCTCATTGAAAATGATAGTCATTCCACCTGTAGTTCATTAAATGAGGCCACTATACAGATCTGATTAAGACGTAGGGATAAATGGAACTCATGTGCCACTATGAAGTAGCAATTATTTCAATGAATTTTTCACATTGAAACAGTAAACATCAAATAAAGAAGGTTTTAATCTTTTAATTTAATGTTGTGTAAAGGGAAAAATTATGGTATACAATTCAATGTCATGATGTATGGATGCTTATGGTTGTTATGTTGTTTAATGTTTTGCAACTATGAATTTGTGATATGTAATTTAGAGTCATGTAGCGAGAATATATGACGATGTGAAATTACAAAAAGCAATTCTTCAAGAATATTGCATTGGATAGTGTTGTAATTAGTTCTCCATGCATTGATATTAGGGAATACGATCAATTTGAGTAGACCATATTTATGGAATAGGGTCCTTCCCACTTTTTCCCTAGCTTTGGAGGTGTCTTTCCTGGTATCATTGGAGTCATGTAGACCAATACCAATTTTCCTTGATGAAATGAGTGGATGATAACTTTCGTGTTAGAATATCATTTTATTATGTTTTTGTAGATTTTTAATTGATGAAAATTAAGCAATCAATTTTCATTTAACCTTTTCAACGCATCAATTAGATTATGAGACATCTCATCTATAGATTACATATCATATATTGCAACTCAGAGTGAAGGAATTTGAAATTTAATTGGAAAAACTACATTTGTCCCGTATCCCAATGAATTGAGAGATTCATGAGTTGCAGCACGTTTTGTATTCAGATAATCCCATAATGCATGAATGTTTTTATTAGGCTATGATTTCTTATCTTTATGAACCATATTCTGGTATATATTGGATAGTGTTTTATTGAAAGACTCTATCGTTCCATTGGTAGTTTCATGATAGTGAGATGAATAGTTTGATTTGATATTCTTCTCCTGGTATAACTTCATTACATCCAATGAATAGAAATTGGTGCCATTTTCTATCAATATAGTATGAGGTACACCAAATCTATTAATGTTATTATCTTTGACAAAGATAACAATGATTTTGGTTCCAACTACTTTGAGAGGTACTGCCTCATCCCATTTGGAAAAGAAATCAATAATAGTAATAATGAATGTGAAATTCTTAGCTGTAGCTAGAGGATATGGTCCTACTTTATCCATTCCTGATGTGGAAAATGGCCGTGAGTATTTAGTTGTATGTAGAAACTCTGGTGGTTGATGAAGAATTTGGAATTCACTTTTCATGAATGACACTTCCTCAATAAATATGTGAAATCATGTGTCATTGTAGGCCACAAATATTGAAGCCATCAAATTTGATAAAAAATATTGTCCCTAGACTGGTGAGCACCATATGTTCCGGCATGTACTTATTTCATGATAGCTGTAGTTTCCTCCCTATAAATAGACCTAAAGATAATTCCATCAAATAATCATTTACAGAGAATCTTCGGGTGATCTGGGCTATCATAAAGTGTGAAATTGTACACTCCTCTTCAGATCAGATTTTTCTCAGCTCTATCTAGTGGATGTACTCCATTATGAATTTATTCCATTATGGGTATAGTACATCCCTTATTAAGACCATATAACTCAAAAATAGGGATAATGTCATTAATTTCCACGATTATAGTTCGAATAAAAGGTCAAACCACATGAAAATGTGAAATAATGATGATTCACTCATCCCGATTTGGATCTGCTAGGGTTGTGGCTGCATTGGCTAGTGCACCAGCTTGGGAATTTTGTGATCACGGGACATAAGACAATGTTGGCTCTGAGGGAAATTCATCCTTTAACCCTGTGATGCAATCACACAAGGGGATTAAATATTATTCTTTGATAGCATAATCCCCATTGATGGTTTTGATTACCAACTCTGAATCACCATTCACATTCATGTGGTTCACATGAACATGGAGTGCCATTTATATGCCTACAATGTGAGATTTTTATTCTACCTCATTGTGGGTACCTCCTTGCCCAAACAAAAATGAATATGTAAACACTAACTTTTCCGAGGAGAAAATTATAATTCCTAACCCATCATTGTTGAGTTTAGAGATTTCCATTCTCTTCATCTTTAGACTTCTTTATCCACCATCAGTGTACATTTCCAATGTTTTGGGATTATCTTGAAAAGATAAAATTTCATTATCAAGAAGTTCAGTAATCAATGAAGTATATTTTTTATATGGATGCGCAGTAAGGAAATATTCCAAGGCTTATAATTTTATTTCTTTATGAGGAAGAAACTGAATATTGAACTGTTTCAAAATAACTTCCCACCATGAAAAACATTCTGTATATACATGACGAATGAGGATAAATTTGAGTGAGTTACTCTGAGATACCAAGTGATCCTCATGATGTTGCAGGTAGAGGCTCAATTTTTGAAAATCAATTACTAATGCTAGGTATCACTTTTGGACACTTGAATATCTTGTTTCTGTGTGAAGCACAGTTCTACATAGATAGTAATGGGTATTTTCATTCCCATAATTATTATTTTGAGCAATGAAAGCACCCAATGATCCCTCTAAATCTATCACAAAGTGAATAAGGGGACCTCCTTCAACATGTGGAATTATAACTAGTGGACTCAAGAGATATTTCATGAGGGTATCAAATTCCTCTTCGAAGTTGTCGGTCCATTGATAGGTTACTCCATTTTTCATTAATATGGGGAAGGGTAAACACTTACCTGCCAAATTGGCGATAAAGTGTCAAATATAGGATATGTGTCCTTGAAGTCAACATAATTATTTCAAATTTCAAATAGGTGACATACCTAGGATTTCTTTTGTCCTCTCAAGATCAACATTGATTCTGTTTTGGCATACAACAAAGCTGAGAAATTTTGTTGAGGTTACCCTAAAAGCACATTTGAAGGGATTCATCAATAAGTTTTGTTATCGATGGTTATTGAATAAGGTATCTAGATCAATGAAGTGATTAGAATGTTTTCTGGATTTATCCACCAGATCATCCACATAATATTCTAAAACATAACCTAAGAAGGGTTTAATGATATGGTGTATGGCATGTTGATACATTGCACCTGCATTCATTAAGCCAAATGAAATAACCCAAAAGAAAAAAACATCATGAGGGGATTTGAAGGATTTATAACCATCATCTTCTAGGGAAATTCAAAAATTATTGTACCCATAATAACCATCCATGAAAGAGGGATCTTCATAGCCCGCTATTTCATCAATCAAAAGCTTTTTGATTGGAATTGGAATGTCAACTTTGGGAAAATTCCAGTTAAGATCACTAAAATCAATAAAAACTCTAATATTCCCATTCTTATTTTTCAATGGGACAATATTGGCTAGCCATTTAGGATATTGAAGCTACATAAAAAATTTATCCTTGTTAAGCTTATCAACTTCAAATTCAGTTTTAGAGGCATTAGTTGGGCGTATTATTCTTACTACCTACATGAATCCTCGATTCTCATCTAGAAAACCCAATCTATGAGTGGATAAATCATGATCAAGACCTATAATTTCATTGTAGTTCCAAACATATATATATATATATTGATGTTTTGTAATAAGTTAATTATACATATTTTTGTCTTTAGAAGTCATGGCCACACTAATTAAAGAGGGGCATAGATCTTCTTATGTAACTATATTTATTTATCCAAGCTCATCCATAGGGGGGAGATTCCTTCCTCAAATGTTAGAGAAGTGGCCTTGAGATCTTCTTCTTCTTCTTCTTCCATATGTGTAAATTCTTTTGTTTCATCTTTCATAGTATGTGATGGAGAGATACATTTAGAGCTAGAGGAGGAGTAGATATTTGAACATCCTATACAAGAGTCATTCATTTCTAACTCTGTTCATGATGAAGTGTCTTTACGGAGCATTGAAGAGGATAGTACGGGTATGTAATCAACATCCTTGTCTTCATCTAGTATTATGACAACTTCCTCTAGCCTGAATAATTATGAAAATACCTGTGATGTTCGTTGGATGAAATGAAGACATCTCTATTTAAGATTTCACCACTTCTTAGTAAATCAACAATTATCCAATGTTGTCATTCTAAATTTCCATAATATCCATTATATTAGTCAGTGGATGAGTGCTTGGATTAGGGTTTATCCATTATATTTTATTGATAGGAAACACATAATATATTCTCAAATGTTTGAATAGGTTAGCTGGGATCTTTTCTTTGCCATTCAAAGAATTGATTATTGTTACCGCATTGGTCACGGACCACATTCTCATCATGAGATAGAATTTGACATCAATATAATATTATTTACACATTTTGAATGGAGAAATATTACTGTAAAATGTCCTCATTTATCCATTGAAGAATACTCGAGACATTGGTGATATAGTGATTGAATGGCCTCATGTTGATTATACTCAGGCCATACACACAGAATGTATAAGGATTTCTTCTGATGGACAACCAAGAAATATGAAATTGAAACAAGATCCCCAAACTGAGTTTTGAATGTAACCTTACCAAATGGTTCTTGCTCATTCATTTCATAAACTCTCAACATAAAAGTGGAAGGAGATAATTTTTATTCAATAAGTCTCAATATAAGAAGTATACAGATTGGAATGAGGTTGACTCATAATCCATTATCATTGAGGGATCTATGGATGTATGTATCATTAAACCTGCCATATTGATATAGGGGTTAGATGTGTCCATGTAAAAAATCATCTTCATCTTTATCCATAAAAAATATAACTTCATGATATTCTTCATGATCACTCTCTATAATGTAATCCACAATAGTAGAAATATTGGTTTCAAACTCATGAGGACTATGAAGAGCCTTAATAAGTGATTTATAAAGATATTTAGACAGATTGAAGGAATCCATGATTTAAAACTCTTCCAGTACGTGGGATAGCTATTTCAAAACATTTTATTTTTGGTCCATAGGTCTGATTTTCCAAGAATGTTGATGTTGTTCTGTAGGTGCCTTGGATGTTGATGCTCATGATGTAGTTGTACCCTATGTTAGGGAAGAAACTGGAAATACTTCTACTTTTGGTTGATTATACTGACTAGGTATATCTACATGCTAAGAGAATTATGTTGTAACCTCTAATCAGTCATCCAAAATAATCATTTTAGGATGGATCCTATTATGTGTTGTAGAATATCATTCTTCTTTCAGAGCCAGGTGAATGTCCCCCCATAATATTCTGGTGCATAAATGATTCATTCCGAGTTATAGATAAAATAGTTATTGTAGAATATCAAATTCATCCCATGTATCCTCAACCATGGATTCTTCCTCTAGTTCCCATTTCAGGTTCAGGTAATTCAGGCTCATCATAACTAGAATCATCATTTTCATAGGTATCTACTAAGTGGATAATGTTAACAGAATCAAAGATCAATTCTTCATCGGATGAATATTATTTTTGATATGTTTGTTCTAGTTGTTCCATTCATCGGGGTGGTGCCCTATATTTTTAAATAAATGGCATGAAATCTTCTAGAGTCAAGGGAAACATTTTCCTTGACACCATCACATCCTCTTATGGCTAATCTTTGTCCTTATGATGACGTCGCTTCTTTGAGTATTGACCTTTTGAGGATAGATGATTCGATTAAGATGGTTTTTCTATGGTGGATGTGGATAAAGACAAAATCAGTTATTTCAAATATCTTCGTATAATGAAATGTGTTTGATTGAATTTTTTCCTAATCATAAAATCATCATACTTCTACACATTTTTTCTTTTGACTTCCATCCATTAACCAACATTCTTTGGATCAGTAGAAAAAACACATGCTACTTGGGATGATTAATTTTTTAGTTCCCCTTATCTTGAATCTACCATTTTTTGAATGAGGTCTTTCAAATTAGAATACACTTGAATGGGATGCCCCATTATTTCATGAAAGGGGGTATTATTTGAAGATATTTATCTCTTTATTAATTGTATTTCTACGTCCATGGAAATAGAAACAAATTTTTTCCCAAGATGAGATGAAATAACAATGAACCTATTCATTTTTAAAAGAGTTAACATTGTTTATTAACACCTCAAATTGTCTAAAAATTTGACCTTTTTTACTATCTTGATGGGGTGGTCGTTGCTGATTAAGATCATGAGGTGTATCCCTTCGTTATGATGATGGTTTTTATGTGGAAGATGGTACATGTTCATGATTCAGTTTTACTATAGTAGCCACTAATCTCTCTGTTTTCATTCCTATAGATTAGAGAATTATAAAAGATTTAGCTTTAGATTCCTTAATTTAATCCACCACTTGTTGGGATATTAAATAATGGTCTCAATACCCCCTTGTGTATTTAATAGGGATCAATGGTGTGTGTAACTCATCACAAATGTTTCCACAAAATTTATTTAGAAACTCTTCTTGAGGAATTCTATATTTGATGAATATAATAATCCTTTCCATCGAGCAATGAAATATGAAAATATTTAATTCTCCCTTTATTTTCAATTTGTATGATGAAAAACTATTGTCTTCAGCAACGTTTAGATGAGTTGGATAAGGAATTTCTATCATAGGACTTCTCATCCAATAATAAATCATTATTCTAATATTTTCTACTAGACAAAGGTTGGCCCCTATATTAATTGAAAAAAGAATCGGAGAATTGTTGATTCTTGTTATTGCGGGGTCCCCATCATGAGTTCACAAGAGAAACAAAATGAGTTATGTGAAACTCTGGATTTCATGATACATTAAAGACAGGGAATGTGGTATTCACAGTGTTTTTTGGGGGAGGTATCACACCCACCCATTCAGGGTGAGCATTAATTTCTAGTTATACTAGAACACACCATTCTTCCATAGCATCCAATTTTGTTTCTATTTCCCAAATTACGTTCATATGAATTTGGGGAATATCTAGATGATTTGGGTCCTATATAGGTACTACAACTGGTACATGAACTGGTGCAATGACCAGCCAAACCACTAGTCATGGTGCTACTAGTATTTGTCTTGAAAAAACCCATTGGATAGACCTATAAGGCTATGTTTGATCCTGCCCTACCTGTGTATCCAATGGAGGAAATTTGTTATCTGCATCTGTAGTTTCAACAACCCCTCTTTTCTGAGAAGTACCTATATTATGTGTACGAAGAGGATATTCTTATAGATAATGTCTTCCAGAAAAGCCACTTTGATGTAACTCTGTATTGATTCTTTTTAACTCCTTCATAAACTTTTCATGAGGAGAAAATATTTCTTCATGAAAAATAGAATGGCCTTATCTACTAGAAAGGTGATATGTGTTCTGAAAATTACATTTCTTCTTGTTAAATGACTCTTAAAGGGGTGGGAGTTGGTTACTAGTGGGAAGTCCAAAATTCGGGGTAATCTATTGATTTCACGTATTCACACATCTTTCATTTTCATAAGTGTGTATTGTATTATGGATAAGAACTTCATGTTCTTACTCCCCTGAAGTAGACTCATTCTCTTGAGGATCATTTATAGTTGTATTAATGTTATTTACTTATGCATAATTCATTGGTAGAGTTTTGTTATTATTATTGTATGTTCGTCTCCTTATTTATCTTCCATGAGACTCTGTTCTCATATATGATGCATTCCAGAGAACATTTTAATGGAAATTAACTGGAAGGCAATACTTTGATATTTAAGTTGTGTATTCACTTTATAGACTCTTCTCTAATTGGGATAAAATAGACATATGTTGAGGAGAGGATTATAGATGTGAAAAATCCCTCATCTCTATAGCAAGGGGCTATTTACATTATTCTTCTTCAATCCATTATGCAATTTTTATTTAATTAAATGTTTCAATTAAACAAGAATCCAACCATATAGTCTTTGCTGGATCTTAAGATTATATTGACGAGATTCACAAATCAAATCTTCATGATTTTATGAATGTTGGTATGAACATTGATTGAGGGAATTATCCAACAACCACTTAAATAACTTCTTTCAGAAGATAGTTGTGCTAACTCAGACATTTGTGCCATCTAATGAATTACATCCTCTAAGTGGGAGGCCAACATAATTTTCACATATTCATGAGGAAAAATTATCTCAATAGATTTCCCTCTTAGAGCCTATCATATATTTGATCTAGTTGAGTCTTATTCTTGATTGTATCATTTATTACATGATAAATCTATTGATAGTTGCCAACCATGGAAAATAACATTGAATGAGACCAAATTTGGTGGGCTTTGCTAATTTTGGAGCGCAGTTAAATGAAATACTCGGTGTGCACCTCATCCTTGCATAAAAACACTAGATGAGGTATAAAGAATTAACTGGTGTATCCTCTTTAGTGCATCGAGGAATGCACACTTAAGGGTTCCCTTCTTCTTCTCAACCATTGGATGTCGGGAACTGAGAGAGATTCTATGAAAATTTGGTGTATCAACCCGTATATTACCTCTACATGTTGTGGTATTCATAATATGGTAATAATTTGGATTTTATATGATGATGAGTTTTCCAAATGTTGAGGTGATTATAATGAAAGAAACCTTACACCATCAATTCTGGAATGTTGTATTGAGTGGTTTCCAAATGCCAGAATGTGACTGGTGTTTCTCCTTTAGCAAATTGTTTTCTCATATTCAACATATTTTCATCATCGTTTTATAGAGGTTTCTTCACTTAGTCCGATCATAGTGGATGCTTCACGGTTTTCTTATTACAAAGAATAAAATCAATCACATTTTACTATAATTTTTTATATGATAAACAACCCAATGGAGGATTATAGAATAACCATTCCATTTGGATGTATTCTTATTGAGAATGTTTTTTACCTATTAGTGACAAGGCATTGGACGTGAATGGCCTTATGTAGGAATGTGCACTGGGATAAGAGGTCTTTCTCAGTACTACATTGTAAATTAGGGAATCATCATGATAATTCGAAACAGTACCTTGGAGAGAATAACAGTAGTGATTTTCATCATGGATAGTACCACCATCGTGGATTATGGAAAGGGATAAATCCTTTTTATATATATCCTTCTGGCCACACAGAAGGTTGTAGTGGCTCTCACTTGGAGATAGGATCTCAATATTGACCGAATTATTAATGAATAAGGCCTTTATGAAGAAGCATATTATAGGGAATTTTTGAATTATTGTTACTACTACCATAATTTGGAAATGGGGGAGTAAGATCATTAGTTGCAAAAAATAAATATATGGGGGTTTCAAGAGCTCTAGCATTAAGGGGATCTGAATCATTGATTGCCTCTTGGGTTCCAAACTGTGTTTGGAAATAATACTTCATATATTATTTTCTAAACGTAGTTTGGGACACATTTGGGTATAAGTGGTTATCATGGGTAGGTGTATGTGCTCGCATTGGATTGGTTCTTAAGATGGGCTTAATATATCAAATTAGATAGGGTCTATGTTCTCGATTGTGTTGTCCGTATGATATGGGGAAGTAAGTCCCATAACCCTCATGGACTGGAATAGTTGTGTGTATCTTCTCTAGGATTCCCTTCCTATGAGTTATATTAGGTGTGGGGAAAGAATTATGTATATGTTCCCCTTGTACTACAGATGTTGATGTTATTATATTCTAAGCATCCTTCCAGAATCTGGACTGGAATTTGTGTATTCCCTTTCACTATTTCTAAATTTTTTTGGTGACATCAGTGGCCAGAATGGGAATATAAGTCCATTCTATATCTAGAGTAGTTGTATGTGCCCTCTCTTATCTTCATTTTTCTTGTCATTGGGGACTGATAGAACTCATTTATAGGATCACAGAGTTGTGTTTTCCCCTAGTTTGTCATCAGTGCTTTCCGAATAACTTCTCTGGGTGTTGTAAACAAGTATATTGGTGGGAAAGAAGAATGTTGACTATGGTATGTATCTACTAGTTATTTTCCTCCAGACATGGTCAATATAAATATTTCAATTCTAACAGACAAGACAGCTGTCAGAACTAGTGAGTGTAGGTTGGTTTATGTACCTTCTTGCCAGCTGCGACCACATTTGACTGGTCAGTTACCTTGAATGAAATTAGATGATCCTTTTGATAGGATGGTAATTTGTAAACAAGTGTTTTTACATGTTCATGGAACTCCACTGAATTCAACAGGTGTGATTGGTGGGTCACTGCCAAACAATTCTACAGGGATGCAGAATTGGGAAGGATGTGTGTATGTGCCCGTTATTTGTTTGACATCATGTTAGGTTGAAGGAATTATCCATAAAGGTAAATGGTAAAAAATTAACCTTGTTGGCCATTAAATGTCCCAAATGGTTCATCTTTTGTGCCCAATACTAAGAGACCATGGTTGAACAATCGAAGGCAACACCCCCGTCATGCTGGGGGTTTACTGCCACAAGATTCTGTGGACATCGATTGTTGGTGGGATCACTTGGGAAGGAACACTTGATCATTTTTTATGACATGAGTGGCCTATTAATACACACACCAGTAGTATGGGAGACACTGGTGGTGTCATTCTTGGGATTAGTACCCAAAACAGTTGATGATAGTGGTTATAACCTTCTACTTCTTGACAATCGGTCATTGCTGACCACACGATCGAGGGTCGTTGTTAACCTATAGAGCCTGTCAGGAAACCTTTAACGTAGTGATAATACCATGTTGATGGTATTAACATACCCATACAATAGAGGCCCACCATTGATGAAGCTGAGTTGGTGATTACATCCTTCTAGTGGATGTGGATATAGCTTGAGCAGCGATTGGGGCATTCATGGGTGCATGCATGAAGGAACCCATTCAGAGGGAAGAGAGTTATGAGAAAACAAGAAAAATTTATAAACTCTATAGAATAAAATTATTTTATATGGATACATGAAAAATTGATTCCTTTTTCTATCATTCATTTATCAATTCATATGGGCCTTAAATATGAGTAACATTATTAAATTGGTTATGGATTCACGCCGGGTTCATCATTTTTATTCAATGATCCTCAGAAGTTTGTTCTGGTTTGGAATCACTACTTATGGAAAGTTTCCATTTGATTTATTTATGGAAACAGAAAATTCCAACAGTTATTTATCCAAATGGGACTACTTTCCAATGTCATGAGTTCATTAAGTTAGAACTCACGAAACTTGAGAACATGCATTGGTCGATAGGATTAGAGGTTGGACTCACACCATTTTTGGGGGAATTATTTCCAATTCCTTGACTCTCTGATATATTTGAGATACCTTCATGAATCATTATTAATTTACCAAGTATACATAGGATTACCTTGGATTTTTCAATCAATTATTAGCATGTGTGAAATTTAGAATCATCAGTATGTATTATATATTCTTCATTAATGGAGGAATTCAAAAGAATTTGAGGTTCTCTATTAATGGAAGACTCTTATATAATATTTTGAGATTCTTTTAACCATCACTATGATGATAGAAGTTATTATTCCACTCATTGGGGATCTCTATAATTTAATATCATCTAGGGATACACAAGTCAGTTTTGATTTTGGGGTCATACCCATAAATATTCTACCTGTGTATCATTGTGAAATGAACTAGAACCATCGTAGTTCGATGCCGCTTAATGGAAAAAATCATTCCTTTTATGGGCATGTGATAAAGAACAATCCATACAGTTTAATATCATGAGGTAAAGACATATATGTGAAAGGTTCATAGTCATGGTTTGGGGTGGGAATTATACCTTACTAGTCTAAGGAACAAGGAATGGATATGGATTTCCAAGTTGGATGAGACCCTAATGGGGATATGGCCTAAGAAGAACATGTTTGATTTGATGTGTTGGGTTTGAACCTCAAAGAAGATTCCTTAATATCCCATTCTAATGGGAATAAAATCATGCATATATCTATGTGTTTCATAGGAGTGTATAGTCCATTGAGATAAATTAGTTAGGGCTTACTTCCAAAAAAGGATTTCTGGATGATTTGGGGGTTCAATTTGGGGCTTACTCCTAAGGGGATGCACATTTATGGATGAAAGATGATGGTGCTCGACCCTTAGGAAGGATTCCTACATATCCCAATTATAGTTGGAATTAGAGTTATTGTAGATCAAGTGGGGAGTTTGTGCAATTATTTTTACCAAGAAAAATTCCTAGGACCACGAGAGTAATGCTTGGTGTGAGAAACAAGATAATGTCGAAGATTCAACAAAGGCCTACAATATTCCTCCTTAATTGGTGGATGTGGATAAGACTATAGTGGTTAGGGTGGAAGAAGCCGATGTGACCAGGGAAGAGGATGAGGCGACCAACCTTCCCTCTATTCACTTTACATTATACAAGGGTCCAATGTAAGAACGAGTGAAGGTGAAGGATGTAGAGAGGAAAAAATCTGAAACATCCCACTGGAATGATTGACGGATTACAATTAGATGAATTCCCTAAAATTTTCCTTGGTATGGGGGGGTAGACTATTCATTTGTTAAAAAGGGAAATAGAAGAGATCCATACCTTCTGTACAAGAGACCTGAGGTGTCAGGTATTAGAGATGAGAAGGAGAGTAGAGAACCCAAATAGTAATCCTCCAAACCGAAATCATCCCAACACCATTCATGGGAGAAAGTTCCATGTGACTACAGATATATAATCCCACAAATACCCCATCAATCAGAACACCATTATAAAACAAATTTGGGAAACATATGATCGTGGAAATAAAGTCCCAAATAGGATACATGGTGATGTGCCTTTCCCAAATGTTTGATGAGTTAGGAGGTTTTAGAGGATTTTTCAGCATAATACATTTCAGAAAATAGATCCAATGAAGAAGATGACTTTCCATGAATGTCATTGAATAATTCTTGAACAAAGGCTCATAGACTGAATGGATTAGGCGAATCAAAAAAGGGATCCCAAGAATGTATTAGGCAAGCATGTATGGGTGCACATGGTGGCTTAGGTGACCTGATGTTTACTTAAGTGATGAACGACCTAGATGTTGATACATGGGAGAGACATGAATCAAGTCATCAAGAGTATTCAAAGGTATATCATGATGTGGGGCGCACATGTTCATTTTAAAGGAATGGCTGGAACACAAGTGTTCTTGATTTAGGGAGGTTGGGCGCTTTAGGAGTGCATGTATTATGGATTTCAAACACAAATGGGACTGAAATCAAATGATCCACCATCAATTCCTCTAATATGGGTGTTAATTAACTACTTTGATGGTTTCATAAGACTTGGGAAAATTACTAGGGTGACCGGAGTAGCAATTAGGCTTATTGGTTGTTTGCCCTTACAAATGAAGGCACCAATTGTCTATTTATAGGCAAATGATTGACCACTTGTGAAATATTGGTGGGGCATGCAATTAGGTTGCACGCTAAGATGGGGCGTTCAAGTACCTTTCACGCTAACAGATCCACAAATTGACTAGGGAGATCAAAATTTCAAGCATTTAAAAATCATGATTTTCTTCATGTGTTTTGTCCTCTTTTTTCTAATGCATTTCTCTTTGTCACTTTTTAGGCTCTTTTATAGAATGAAGTGTCGATAATAAATATTATATTTCTATAATACATATATATTCATAATTTAGTCAGTACTATTTATGAATGCTAGTTTATATCTTATTATATTAAAAATATTATTTTAATAATATATTAATGCTCGGTAAAACACAGTCTTTCCTGTAAGGGAAGCCATTAAAGAAACTCATTGTTGCGTACAACATATGATAAATCCATATCAAATTCATTGAATTATATTTCATAAATTATATTTATTTTAAAAAGTAAATGTAATATAATTTCTCGGGGTATTATATTCCCTTACATGCCTACTATTACATGACATACATGCAATTGAACACAATAATGTTACATTAGATTTTCCGAGCATTACAACCACAATGAATGATTAAGATTAAATTAGGAAAATAATATTAAAAAATAAATTTTAATTTATTATTTTAAAAATATTAATTATATTAAATATACATATTTCAATTCATCAATAAATTTAATTCTTTTCATATAACAAAATACCCAAAATTGATATTTTTTGACGCTATTAATGAATTTTTGATGTATTTTTAATAAAATAATCATAGTATTTAATATATATATATATCAGAAAACTATATTATTCCTCTAGATAAAAAATCATGGTGATGAATAAATGATCTATGAGCAAGGTCCAAAACTATTATACTGATGATATCATAGAATAAATTGGATGATTAACATCAAATTATTTTTTAAATGAATTATTAATTAAATGGTAACATGAAATTTTAATTGGATATTATAATTTTTTATAATTAAATGAAAAATGATTACTATATCATGAATAATAAAACAAATTAATTTTATTGGGGGATATATCATTGATTAAAAATAAGTAATTTATTATAAGGGTTTCATAATTTAATTTCCCACCATTAACATATGATTCATATTCACAAATTATTTTCCATTTTATAGTGTACACACTTACCCATCGAAGAATAATTAATTAAATTTTACTACAAATAATGTATATATAAATAAATATCTTGCTATCTAATTAAAGTGATTTTTTAAAAATATATCAATGACACACAATTTATTTTCCCATCTCCCATTAAAACCATGGATTTCTCATACATCATTAACATTTAGGGAATGATAAATGTTATTTATCTATACATTAGAAAGATTTTTTTATCCCAAAGTTATTTTTTATGTTTCGGTGTATTATTACCATATTATATCCTTTTCAATAATAATACACCCAAAAAGATTTTTATAATAGGAACACACCATATCCATTCTTTTTGGTTAGTCATATTTCCATTAATTTTAATGACATTGGAAAAATTATATTGATTTATTTATCAATACTTAGATATTTTCTTATGATTATTTTCTATTCACATTAAAATTATTTATAAATTAAGGAAATGAATCTGTTTTAATTTTTTCCTTATAGTTTCATTGTTGAACAAAATTTTTCAATTTTATAGATGATTTTTTCATTCCATATTTTCATTTTACTCGTAGGAAAATTTTTAATATTAAATATATTTTCCATAAAACTATTAATTAATAAATTAGATTATTTAAATTGAAATGTTACCATAATGTGTAGTTAATTTTTTCCTCTTTTGAAAGCTAATTTGAAAATCCCTTCTAGAGTGTTTTAATCTCAATTAGAATACATTTATTATTATTCATCTTTAGTCATGGTATGATAAAATGAAACCATATTTCTTCATTATAGATGGGTATTTTTTTCTCTCATTCTGATATTATTTATGAGAAAAGTTATATTCTCATGGGTTATTAATTTAATATTATATTTTTTAATATAATTTTGTTTCGTAAATTAAAATATTTATTTTATACTATTATTTGAAAATGGTTTTGGAAATATAATCACCTTCATTGAAATAAAAAAATCGTTTATTCAATTGTTAACATAGTAACTTGGTAGTGAGCCCATTTCCCATGAACTAGCCTCCCTTGGGTCACAAACCAAGTCATCTTTCCCCCCATTCTCAAGTAAGTCCATGGATTCTATTCTAGATCACCATAGACTATTACTCACTTGGGTTACATATTTGACTAATGAATATCCATGCATTCTTAAACATAATATTTTAGTGTGTTTTTCCCTCATTCACATACACAATGGGAAACAACCCAGAAAGAAACCAATCATGAACAATTATCTCAGGAAAGAACACATTACTATAGAATTATAATCTTGTCACCACTTGAAAATAATGGTTCACCTTGTCCCTATATAGGTTAACCAGACTAGTCAGCCAAGTCACCCCAACACGAGGTGTATTTAAAAAAGAAAACAAAAAAATCCTCATATATATGAAAAAAAGCATGAAACCAAAGAAGAAATTTGAAATAGTATAATATAGGACATTCCCCGACATGATAATCTCAAAGAAAATGAAAATCCTAGAAAATACATCAGTATGTGACCAACCATCAACTCCAAACTATCCAAAAAAAGAAATAGAAACGTAAAAACAAGCCTTCATGTAACAGAATGATTTTCCATTTAGGGGAATCCTAAAAAACCTGGTCAAAGTACTCCCCCAATTAGATATACGGTGTAAATAATGGATGATATTTAGAAACAAAAAAATGATCCATAATAATAATAATAATAATAATAATAATGCACAATTACATGAATTAAAAAATAGTTTCTTACAAGGAATCTAATTTATAAATCCATATGAAATTCCTTTTCAAACCATTATTGAGTTTTCATAACATGCATTCCATAAGAAAAATTATATATAAATGTGATACAATGTCCACTAAATAATCTATATATAATGAACTACTAGAAAACATGTGACTATTAGTATGGATCTAGTATATAAAACAAAACATACTAGACACTCACAGTCTTAACAATCCCTAAGGTTAGATCCCACATAAATTGTCGCCTACTCTAGACCATTGGCATACAATAGTTCACCTCAAAGTGATTTCATACATGTTAGGCTTCTTGCCTCTCTATATCAACATACCCAATGTTCATGTGGTGAAATTATTGTAATTTTTTTTAAATCATCCGTATTGTTTTTTTGACCATTTCAATGCCATGAAAATATTATTTAGTGTTTGAAAACCCATTTTTCCATTTCAAATAAAGGAAATTGTGTTTCAACGGAAAATCCCATTTTCAATCATGAAACACATAAAATATTAAATTTTAAAAAATACACATTCAATTCAAATCTCAGGGAAACAATATGAATGATAAAAAATTTAAAAAATTTAAAAAAATTATATAGATCCATCTTCATCAAGACTGTAGAAAACATTACAAATATTTAAAAATTGGATTGGAATCTAGAAGATCAAACTTTTGAAGATGAGGCACGACTAAGGAATGAAATCATTGATATATAACACAATCCATTTACCAATCCGTAATAAATGAAATTTTGTAACCAAAAATGAGAGGGAAACCAAGAGGATGGATTTTCTGGAGATACAAAGCAGTTAACCACTATGATCAATTGTTGTAAAAACTGTTCTAAATAGAATGAATATAGATAGAAATTCAATGTTATAAGATATGGATTTAAGAAGAAATATAAAAGATACATTAAAGATTCAAACACCCACACATCACCCTCAAAATAGAAAATTGTGGAATTAAATAAATACTAATTTACGAAATGTGAATCTCATTCATTTTATGTGATGCTAAAAATGTGTCGCCTTCTAAACTAAAAATCTGAAATTCATCTTCTCAGATGTGTAACCCATTCAAGGCATGTAGAAACACATTAAGTGTAATTAGGTAAAGGGGTTTCTCTATAGGCTAATACACATCATTTAATTTGTTTACATGTTGTTAAGCTGCATATAAAACCGCCAAAACTCAATATTCATGTCATAAATTATATATATCCATGACATCAACATTATATGTATCATTCTAGTTCAAGGTAAAAAAATCATGATTTATGAAAAAATGACACCAAAATAAATGAAAACAACATAACTAAAAAAATGGTAAGGGGTGTAATAATATCTCCACCATAAAATAATTCTATCAGAAAAAAGAGATTTGGATCCTGGATCAGAAAAGGGTCGGCCATGGATCATTCATCAATAATGAAAGCATCCAAACCATTTATCAATCATTTATTAACTCCTACTTTTCCCAAAAAAAGGTATCAATTTTACACTTTGTTCCTTATACGAATGATCCATGATATGAAATTGCTACTCAACCATACATGTATCATTCTCAAGATAAAAATCCTCACAAAAAATGACAAGGTAAAGATTTGGTAATACATCCTCAATTAGGGAAAATGAAATAGGACATGTATATATGTAATAGAAGTTGGTAACATCAAAAGTAAGACATCATCCCAAGTTTTTCAATGAAATAAGGGTCCCATAAACTATAGTGCCAAATTTCATAGCTTTCCCAAATGAAGATGTCCCATGTGAGTTGAAAAATTTATGAATGACCTGATATAAATCTCTAACTCTAGAAACTAACATTGATGGTATATAAAGAATTTCTGATCACTCTATTACATTATCAAATTCTTCTTGGTCAACTACACTACCACTTCATTCTCATGAACAACTCTCAGCACAACCCTGACACACTCTCCCAACTCTTCCCAGTACAACGGAGGTGAACATGGCCATAGATACAAAGCCTAAATGGGAACCATTCTAATCAATGCCTAATAACTATTATAATTGTAAAACTCTTTCAACAAAAAATATATATAAATATACCCACCACAATCAAGAACAAAATCTTAGATCTTATCCTCTTGAACATGGATATTTCTATCTATATTTATATCACTCTAAGTATGATAATTTTTCCTCAATTTCTGCTAGGAACCCGTTGCATCATGCATACATATAATGACACTATCATTCTAACATGACTATTATACTATTTTCAAGATAAAAAACATAATAAATCTACTAAAATACAATACAAAGGATCATTGTCGTGGTAAAATTATGACCGTACATAAATTTTACATAATAAAGCATAAAAACTTATTTTATTCCTTATAGTTTACATTCTTATTGGCCCCTTGTTCACCTTAATACATGTATTCAACTGAGGATCTACATCAAAATATAGAGGGATATACAATCCATGTAAGAGGATGAATATGAGACATGGAAAATGAGTAAGAGTAAATGTCATCATCATAACATAAGAAAATGATCATAATCAAAATTTCGAATGGAAGTATTAGATAAATGTATAGATAGTAAAAATTAATAAAAATGAAACATCGTGACATAGTTTTTATTCAATAAACATAGTTATGGAAAAATATAGAATCATGTTAACACATATTTCACATTATCTCATGAGATAAATTGAATTACCCAATTTATTTTAGTATTATATTATTCTCCAAACACCCAAAACATAATTACATTTTCATGATATATATAATTCAATGTTCCCAAATGACATCATAACATTTAAATAATCTTACATTCCCCATAGAACTTATATCAATGTTGGCAATAATATAACTGATAGAATGGAATTTGTATCATATTAAAAATTAATATAGTCATAAATTATTGTATTCCCATATTAATAATGGAAAAACATAATTATAATAAGAATTTTCATTCTTAAGTGATGAATAAACAACGTTAATAAGAATTTATTGATGAATTTTTGGCATGAAGGGTAATTTTTTAAAAAAAATTATCATTTATCCTAAAAGCATATTGGAAATATCTATATACAGGAAATAAAATAGAAGGATTAATAAACTATATTTAATGAACATTAATGGATCATCCATACATAAAATAATGTGAAATAGGGAAACCCAATGGAATGGATTTGGAATTAAGAATATCCTTACCTGATGTTCGAATGATTTATTCAATTTAATATCCCAGATAATAAAAAAAATTAATTTAAAGACAACAAATGATTTTTTAATACATTAACATTTTTCATTATAGATTTAGTATATTCTATTATGGTCTTATTTACAATTTATAGATTTTAATTTCATCATTTAGGAGTATTCATTTTCATTATTTTCATGATCGGCCCACCTGTATATGAGTATAGAAGTTCATGTAAAATTGAAATGGTTATCCATAAAAGAAATAATATGTTTTTAATGAAAATAATGATGGTTAAATGATATTATAAATTATTTCATTATATTTTATGGGGATTAAGCATTATATAAAAAGTTAATAAGAATCAAATTAGGTAAATTTTGGGTGATTTTGATAAACTCATTCATTCTGTTTTATGATTTAGTATTATGCCTATATGTTTCATACAGAATAAAAAAAATGTTTCAAGATAAGTTTATTTGTATATTTCGACCATTATAATTGTTTTATGGTCATAGTTGATGTAGTTAGTGAATAATAGAAATGCATCATCCACGATGTTGGTTAATCGATACAAAACGAATGATATTTTTTTTAGAAAAAAAATGAAAATGAACATGATTTAAAAATGAATTATTCTATTAACATAAAATTAATATAGTATAAAAATTATACTAGAGTTATCATGCATATTTGATAAGTGGAGCTGAATAGAGGAAATGAAAATAAACTAAATTGAAGAGAAAATAAAATAAATAGGAAGAGGATTGTACGTGATTATTTTCTCCTCCTAGATAACCTCTATAAATACAATGGTATTTTGTTCTAATGATACCATGGTCAATTAGAAAGGAGGAATTGGATTGGAACATGTATGGGGAACAAATTTTAAAAGGATCAAATATTGGAAGGTGTGAGGACAATATGTGGTGAGGGGTGGTATTAATAGTGAAGGATACAAGTGTTTTCTCATTATTTTATCCATTAGAATATTATTATAGATCAAGACAATGAATAGTATCAACATTATCAAAAAAATATTAAAATAATTAACGTGATTTGAAATTTTTGGAATACATAATCTATACATTAACAATGACTTAATAATTATTGTAAATAGATTTTATTGTAAATAATCATATTTTACAATTGACTAGAAATTAAATTATTTAGGTAAAATCCTTCAAATTCCCCATAAGAATTTTTTTAATATTTTAACTAAAAATGAACTCCATTATATAGAAATAATTTTAAAAATATGATAAATTTAATTTTTAAATAAAATAATCGTATTAATGGAACATACCTATTTTAAAATTATAACTGATTTTATATCACATTCAAGAATTAATAAATGTCATTTAAAATTATCCTATAATCATAAGAACAAAAAATGTTAATTTATTAATATATTTTCTAATAATACACATTCTTTTATATTATTACATTAATTTATATGTATAAATAATGATTTATGTTTCATAAAAAAACAAACAAATAAATAATAATAATTATAGTATTTTTTTAATTATTCAATGGTATAATCGAATTTTATTGTCATTTATAAGATGATGTCATTTTTGTTATAATTTCATATATAGGATTTCGATTCTATTGTCCTGAATGTTATTCCAAATGGTCACATTACTATTCCAAATGTCAAGTTATTATTCCACTGGTTGAGGTTCCTTAAGTTCTAGAAACACCAATTATTTATTTTATTTATAATTTATAATATTTTTGTAGTGTTATCAATGTGATTTTATGTGGTTTATATTATATGAAATAACTATTTGATGGGATTTTATTTTGGTAATATTTTGGGTCGTTATATTTTTTCCCTTATGAAATTCCATCCTTGAAATTTTGTTTTACATTGTAAATTGAAAACTAGTTTGGGTACTTCTCATTCATATCATAATTTATTTTTTATAATTCCTCTTCCTACTTTTGGTTTCACCATAGTACTTTGATCAGGTGAGTAGTCTTGTTTCGTAGAAAATTATCTCTACAATCCATGATCTTTACTGTTTGTTCTTGGAAAGAGATATTATTTTCCAATATATACAACATTTTTATTAAGTATGTGTGAGGGATCTAATATGTATTTTCTTGAGAGTGACACATGTAATAAAACATGTACTTGAGTCATGATAGGTGGATTTTCCATTCAATAAGAAATAACTTTTCATAGATCAATTATATTGAAGGGGGCAATGTCACTGGGAGATAACTTTTCATTTTTCCCAAATCTTAAGATCTTATTCCATGGAGTTATGTGAAAAAATACCTTATGTCTACCCATAAAATCCAATTCCTATTATAAATTTTCTCCATAGCCCTTCTATCAAAATTTGTGATTCCTTGATGCACTATTGAATTTTTTTCACCTATTAAAAAATTTCATTAAACATTTCCGGTCCTAATAGCTTATACTGATAGACTTCATCCCAAAATGTATGTGTTATGCACAATTTACAATAATGGGCTTTATGTAGATATTTTTCGATGATCAATTAGAAACTGTTATTATAAGAGAACTCTAGAAAAGGTATATTTTGGTCCTATATTCCATTAAAGTCTGAAGAAAATTCTCTCATCTTCTCTTCTACTATCTTAATAGACTTTTCATATTGGGAATTATTTTGAGGTTGATCGACTATAGTGAAGATGAGTTCAGTTTTGATAACATATTAGGGACGTGTCCAGAACTTAGAGGTAAATCTCATATATCAATCAAACAAAATATCTAGTAGACCACCATTAATCCTTCAAACTTATCTAATTTATATCCCTGAATGTAGATCAAGTGAGAGGTCCTCAATAATTGTGATAAAATGAAATTTATTTGTCAGAAGATCCAAAACAACCTACATATAATTGTTTCCTATGGAAGTATTTGGAATTTCTAATGAAAATGTCTGTGGTTATTTTTCTCGTTTCTATATTGGTATGGGTAATGGGTGAATCATCCACTTATAATTTTTTTTAGACATAACATTATAACATTACAAATAAATGGATGTATATATTGCGATCATCATCATTATATTTTCCCACCAATATTTCTCATAGATATCTAGATATTTACTTGTTCTACCTTGGTGAATATAGAAGGTTGAGGTATTGTTACATTACATGAAACATTATTTACTACTTGATCATATGGTACACATTGTAATGACCAAATCTTACAACTCCTTCCACATCAATATTTGATCTCTGAGGATTTACCATTTCTAAAAACATCAAATTTAATTTAAATTTTTATATCATTTCTTTTAGTATCATTTATATTCTCTATGAGTTATGAAGGATAAATAATTAGAGAAGGGACTGATGATTTTTAAGAATTAATGATTCCCATTTCAATATTTCAAAATTCTATGAATTTTAGATCCTTCTCAATTATTATAATTGCTAATGATTAGGGTCATTCCTACTTATAGAATCTTTCACTTTATTCACATTATAATGACGGTAATATATTGAGTAATAATAATATAAGATGATATCTAACCATATTTTTCATACCATATTAAGCTCATTTTTTTAATATATATTTTATCTTCTTATTATCAATATATATTTCACACTTTTCCTCATAGAGATAAATGCACCATATTTTCATTGCAATGATCATGGTTTCAAACTACATATCATTAATGGGTTATTTTTTCTCATGAAATTTTAAATTAATTAATTAGTATGCTATCAATTTCTCATTTTTCATTATTACCCATTTAAACACCTTCTTTGAGGCATCATTGTATACCAAAAATTGTTCCATGCAATCCAAGAGAATGAGTACTGCCATAGTGAGAAGAATGCTTTTTATCTATTTGAAGTTTTCATCAAATTCATTAGTCCAAAAAATATAGATCCCGTCCAATTCAACCTGGATTGTTGTATTGAAAATCCTGATATGTTTTTAAAAAATATTTGGTAATACCCTGCTTGACTAGGGAAACTATGGATCTCTATTAATGATGTTTTCATTGGCCACTCGTCGATTTAATTTCACATAGAAGGGTATACAATTATTAATTTTTTTGTGATTCCATGCCAAAATAATAATATAACCTATATCCAAAACTAAATATCTTTAGTAAATTTCATATTGTATCTCCCTTAACAATTTCATTAGCATAGTATTTAAATATTCCTCATGTTCCTCCTTGATCATCAACTATATTATAATCTCATCAATAAATACTACAAAAATATGACTATGTAATCTCTCAATACTTTATTCATTAATCCATAAATATTTCTTGAGTATTAGTGAGTCTGGAAGAAATCATTATGAACTCATAGTGTCCATAACTTCTTTTGAAGGATGTCTTGGTAATATCTACCTTCATCACTTTTAACTGTTTTTACCCTACCGAAGTTCCACCATAGATAAAGAAATGTCCCTAGTTGGTTTATTAATCATTTAATTTATCCATATAAGTGGATACATTTTCTTTTCTATGATATTTTTAAGATCATGATAATAAATTCACAGGTTCAATGATCTAACATTTTTCTTGTTGGAGTGGATTGGTTACCATATGGTGAAGCACTCGGGCATATAAAACCCTTGTCTATATTTTCTTGAAACTATTTTGTCAGTTATTCAAACTATGTGTAGTATATTCTATATGGTTTATATGATATAGTTATAGATTCAAGTGTACGGTGAATTGAGAACTCATCCTCTCAGTTATGAGGATGAACAGACAATTATATGGGGAACACATCAGTGTATTCTCTTAAAATGGGCTCATCTTTGATCACCTTTGTCTTAATCATTTGAGTTAGATGTGATTCCACATAAGGTAATAATATACATATTTGAGATGATGGTTCCTGAGGAGATTCATACACTCCTAACACATGTACAAAATTGGTGGATGTCGTGTGATATGAAGTGCAATCTCCCTTTCCAAATATTTGATGTTGGCATTGAATAAATATATACAATAAATTCCCAATATATAATGAGTATACACCAAGGGAAGTAAAATAAAATAATTTTTGATTTTACCATTGGAAACATTAACTTTAGTGGAGTTATATACATTGTATTGAATAATATATCCATTTAATATTCTCAAAGATAACTCAACCATCATATGTAAATGTGGTCATCGAATTGTTCTACTTAACATGAAAGAAATAAAATAATGAGTAGAACAAGAGTCAATAGTATGTTCTCGATTCTTGAATGAATATCTATATACATATCACCCCATCATTTTTGGTATCCACCTCTGTAGCAGTGATGGAAAAAATATCACTTTTTCAGTTAGATTTGATGGTTTTTTATGATGATAACTTTTGGGAACATGAGGTTTAGTGAATTTTATTTCATAGTTATATCTCTTGCAAAAATTGATGCATTAAACCATAAGTGGTTCTCTCATTTCCTCCAACACATTTTCCTATATCCTCACGTCTCTTCAAAATTCATGATCCTGGAGGCCTTATCTCCAACATTTGATATATTTTTGAATCCCATTGAGCCAGTCCCTTGATACTTCTTACTACATATTTGACATGTAGGTGGTTGAAATTTCCTTGAAACTTTCTCATTATATCATATATAATGGTACTTCTTCCTTTATTTCATAACACTATATCCATGGGACGATTCCTTAAACTCCATATCAACTTTGAGATAACATTGAAAAACTTCTTCATAAATCCCAATGTATTTATTTCCTAGATCCTTACAAATATTGTAATTTTATACCAATATGGAATCTATTAATTATTCAATGTATGTTGATAAAAAAATTATAAGTTTATCTTGCAATCCTTGCAAAATTATCTTCGCATTCCGTGAAAGATTCACATTATTTTTAATTCATCTATATAAATTCACTATCCATATATATGTAAATAGTCTAAGGAATATAATTGTTACCAAACATTATCTTAATTTATTAATACTATGTATCTCCAATATCATCTATTATAATGGTGTTTATAATCAATTCCCACCATTGATTGGCCTCTGCCTATAGATAATAAATGGCTAGAGTCATTTTATCCATATGAGAATTGAAATGTAAAAACATTATTCTCAATTGAGTTGGCCTGCTATTTAGTGACGAATGGGGAAGAGATTCATTAAATGTCGGTGATCATTGTGGTATAAAACCCTCAATATCTAGTTCCTCCCTCCAATGTGAAGGTGTGCATTCTACATTATTCAGGCTATTTTTCAAATTTATTGAAATATATTTAATAATTTCTATGAAATTTTAAACTCCACCACCAAAGGCACTGGGAATGTTTCTTGGTAAATTGATGAATTATTCCTTACATGGTTTTTTGTACTTATTTATATGGTTTCCCACCATATTATAAAATATAAATAAAATTAAAAAAACACTAGTTAACTACTCCTTAATATATAAATTATTCCATTGTAACAATAATCATAAAGTAAAATCTTATAGTATCTCTTTTATTATCATTTTTAAAAAATATTATTGAGTTAGTACATTTATTTAGTATCATAATGAGGTTCTTCACTAGTTTCCCCTAATCTATATTCCAAGATTAACTAAATATTTCTCTAATACCAACTATATCAACCCTATTTTTCGTATGTTACTATTACATAATTTTAAAAATATTGAATATAAATATTATATTAAATCTATATCCAGTAGATTATTTTCATGGGAAAAATAGAACTGTACATAAATTTTATAAAATAAAACTTAAACATTTATTTAATTCCTTGTTGTATAGATTCTTATTGGTAATCGTTTTCTCTATGGTAGAAGTATCCACCAAATTATATACATAATAAAATTTTTATGTAAAATAACAGAATGATGATGAATAATTGACATGGAATATGGGTGAGCATAGAAATCATCATCATAAAATAATAAAAATATCATAATCAAAACCATAAAAGGAATCATTTGATAAGTTAATGAAATATGGAAAATCATAAAATTGAAACATCATGTTTGAGTAGTTAATAACAACACATTGTTCTGAAAATGCATGCTTCATGTTCATGTATATTTCACTTTATCTCATGAGATGAAACACAATACCCAATGAATTAAAGACATATATTAATCAGGGTGCACCCAACACATCATAACACTTACATGGGCAATATAATTCTTGGATAACCTATCACATCATAACAATTACATAATCGTCATTTCCACAAAGAGCATATTTTAATATTGTACCTAATACAACCCATAGAAAATAACAAGATTCATTTTTACAAATAATAAATTAAAAATATTTTGGTTCCCAAATGAATGTTGGAATTACATAATTGGAATGAGAATCACAAATCACGAGTGAAGAAGAAACAATGTCAAGATAAGTAAAAGATTTATTTATGGAAAGAAGTGTTCTTTTGGAAAAAATTTTAAATTTTCTTAAAACCTAATTATAGACAATTATATCTAGATAAGAAAATGGGTGGGTAAATAAATTATATTTATTAAACATTAATTAAAATTCTATTCATAAATTGTAGTGGAAGGGAGAAATCCTAAAGGAAGGGTGTTTGGTTTAAGAAACACCTTACCATATATCTAAATTAATTCATCACTATAATATCCTGGATAATAATATTAAATTAATTATTAAAAAACATACAACCTTTAAAATTTTTATTTGATTCATTGTGGTCTTATTATGCTCTATTATATATTTTTAATCAGTTATTGAATTTGATTTCCGTGTTCGATAGTGTATTATCAATGGTTTCATGATCTGTTTTATTTTATAACAGTATTGATGTTCATGTAAAATTTGAATGGTTATAAAAATTGAAAGTCGATGTCATTACAGATAATTCAGAAGATTATGTGATCTTTTAGATCATTTTTATATTCTATAATGATAAATCATTATATAAAAAGTTAATGATAATCATTTTAGGATAATTTTGGCAGTTTTCGATCGTTGAACTCATTTTACTTTCTCATTTATTATCATTTATATATCATAGATCGAGAACATAAATAGTTGTTATAAAATAAAATTTTTATTACGTTTTAACCATTACAATTGTTTAACGACCATCCATTATGGAGGTAGTAAAAAATTTTAAATGCATCATCCAATGTGGTGCTAAATCGATACACCAAGAGTCATATTTTCATTTTTAGAATTAAATGAAAAGGAATAGGATTTGAAGATGAATTATTCCATAAAATATTCAATTATATTAAGATTAATTGATTATTCATGTACATAAGATGTGTGTATTTTTTTAGAGTAGAAAAAAATTAAAATGAATTACTGAGAAAATTAAAGAAAAATAAATAGGAATTTTCCTTTTATTTTTATCCTCCTTAAGTACATAATTTTAGAAATTTTGATTGTACATTGATGGGAAAAAGTGATCTGAGATGTGGGGAAGTGGATTGGGAATTGTATGAGGTAGAATTTGAACAACATTCAATTCTGGGAAGGGGAGGAGAAAATGTGGTGAGGGGTGGTATTAATATTGGAGGAGATGTGTGTTTTCTCATTATTTTATTAATTAGTTTATTAATATTTCTCATGAAGTTTAAGATTTTGAAAAATAACACTAAATATATTAAAATAACTAATTGCAGTTCATGAATTATGTCTTATATCAATCATACATAATCATTAACTCAATAATTTATTTATATAGATTTTATCGTAATTCATTGAATTTACCAACAATCCAAAAATTAAATTATTTTAGAAAAACCAAAAAGGTACCAAAACCATTTTTTACTTGTATATTTAAAAAATGAAGTCCATTTGAGGAAATTTATTTTTTAAATACGATAAATTAATTTTTTATTATTACCATCTCTTACATTGAATATACCTATTTTAAAATTATAACTGATTTTATAACACTGTGATAATGTAATTGAGGTCTCATTTAATTAGGTTATTTTCATAATACAAAAATTCTTCTTTATGAATCTATTTTTTAAAATTAAAATTTCTTGTCAGTAATAATATTTATTATAAAATGATAAATATTCATTTTTCTATAAAATTACAATTAAATTAATTAATAATATTTATAAATATTTATTTTTTAAACTATAATATAATCATATCATATTTCCATTCATGAGATGTCTAATTTTTATTTATATATTCACAGTAGAGATTACTATTATATTTGGCTATATTACTATTCCTAATTAACACATTAGTATTCCGAATATCTTGTTAACATTCCAATGGTAATGGTTTATTAACTTTTATTAATACATATTATTCAATTCAATATTAATTTATAATTTCTATAATTTTTCTCAATGATATTTTATGTGCTTTATACAATATGAAATAAATAAAAAATGGAATATCCATTGATAAAATTTTGGATTATTATATTATCTTTCTAGAATCATAATTTGAACCTCAATTCCTAGTATGAAACATCTACATATGAACCCCGTGAAGTTTCATAATCAATTTGAAATATAATTCCTGATGTTATTCCACTTTTTAGCATCATTAATTGATAATAAATTTTCTACTATAGTGAGTCTATCAACAATCAACCATATAAAATCCTAACCACAAAGAGATTGTGGTAATCCAATGAGGGGATCCATGGAAATATAATCACACTTCAACTCTAGAATACAAAATGGCTAGAACAAAAGTGAAGTTATATGTTGTTCCTCCTTAATTATTTGACAATTAAGACACCATGATACATAATATACCACGGATATCATCAACACTTACCAAAAATACCTACTTCTGTAATCATTATACATATTTTTATCCATAGTGTGTATGAACTAAAATGACTTGTGTCCAGTGTCTAGAAACTCATATCTCATGACAAAATAACATTATTTCTATCGATGTATACCGAGAAAAATCTCATTTGTTTCCCCACCATTTACATTTTATCCTATCATAGACTCTCAAAATCTATCATATAATCAAATTAAACACACTCATAATAATATTATTTAACTTTTATGAATTCCAAGAAAAACTATCCATCTTCTTCTTCTACTCCAAAACCATTATCACAAAAAAACACCTTCAAGACCACTTTTCAACTGATTCATTCACAACTAGTGTCTATAATTGTTTTAACAATGCATTGGCCCCGACATTCCATGTTCTATGGATATATATGATATCAAAATCAAATGTATGAATATACCAAAACCATCATCTATATCACATGTTTATATCTCTCTAGGTGAAAATATATATCAATGTTTTGTGATAAAAATATTTTATATACCACTCGCCAATGAGATTGTGATGATGTGTTTTTAGGGAATTCATAATATCTATCATCTCAAAATCATGGGAAGGAAAATTATTCAGTTGAGGGAGTAATTGGGATCATAAATATGTCACAACATGTTTCCCCTATGTCAATATTCATTCAAAAAATGTAATAGAAACAATGAATAAAACATCATAAACTAAACGTTGTTATCAAAGAATGAATATTAGGGATGATGTCAACCTTATATTCCACTCCTCAAAATATCTCCATCATTGTCCACTCCTATAAAACCTATAATCATTATGGGTTAGTTGATTCATTGATGATGTTATCTTAGAGAATCCAATGATAAAAATTTTATTGTAACCTTTCATATAAAATAAGCATCGAATATAAAACACATTTCTGGCATTATCTCATGACCTAAATGTCAGCACATTTTCAACATCAATTGAGATGCCCCTATCAGATATCACATGCCCCTAGAATCTTCAGATAACATATCCAAAACACACACCTTGAATTATTTCCATATAGATGACATTCCACCAATGTTCAAGGAATGATTCAAAAATATTTTCTATGTTGTACAACAATTTTGATGTACTCCATGATATAAAATATAAGCATAACAACAGAAAAGACCAATAAATATAGAATGATTCTGTTAATCAAATTCATGAAATTATTAAATAAATAATTTAGACTGAATGAATTAATATTAAATATAAAATTCTGATATCGAATCTAAAACACAATCATGGATCTATCCTCTTATCATACTCTCAACTGGTGGTACCCCCAACAACATGATATTCATTGAAACCCAATGAGAAACACACAAAAAATCAAATAAATAATCAATTTCAGGTAAAGGATACACGTTCTCTATTTTCACATAATTTAACATTAGATAGTCAATACAATTTCAAATACATTAATCTTCATTCTTAGAAAAGAGTACACGAAAATACCATGGTTACATAATAAGATGAATAAATCCATTCTCCTATTAATCTTTATTATAGACTTTAAGATCCACAAACTCATCAAGTAACATTAAATTGGATGGAATAGAAATGGGAATCATTCTAGGTTATCGGTCAATAATACATGACTCCTCTCTTTGTGGTGGAAATCTAGAAAAATCATCCAAAAAACCATAGCATACACTCACACACAACAGATTTTGGAAATATTAATTATTTTTAGACCATCCATTGGGTATTTTATTCATTAATGGTAGATATATAGTTTTGCACCGTTTCATATATACTATATGAATTTAAAATATCCTACTCTTTCCTATAAAAGACACTAATGTAACCTGGTAAGTCCTTACACACATCAGTCTATGAAACCGCTATGATACCTAACTTTTATGACCCATCCTTCCATGATAAATAAACCTAATCATAGATCCCCGTAGGAATCTTCTAATACATTATTTTGTGTTACATAACATCAATGTATATTACTCATTGGTGTCAATTATAATACAATTCATTTTTCCAACATACCAACAAAATTTATTTTTGTGTCTTATTTCCTCAATCACACACACCTAGGGTAACATACTAGAAGGTCACCCATCTTGATCACTACTCTTGGCCAAGAAAACATAAATATGGAGTTCAAATCATACATGTTTTTAAAAATAATGTTATTCATTATGGAAATGGGTTGTATCATTTATCATTTTATGTCTCACTTTTTGGTGGTATTACACTATTCATCCATGTTATTATATCCGATATGATTATTGAAGAAAAACAATTACATCCCTCGAATAAATTTGGTAAAGAAATATTTCTCATGACCTAATTTGTTATATATGGGAATGTGGAAAAAATATTCAATTAAACATGATAAACAAAATTCTAAAAATTCTCGTATTAACATAAGAAAAAATAAATTATAAATTATTATTTAATTAAAAAAATCTATTTTATTTAAAATTACTTGTTACATTTTCATGGATTATAATAATTGACTCCATTTGAAACATTCTTAAGGATCGTGTTTTGTATGATAATAATTTATATATTAAGTTATTCACTAATTATGATATATTTTTTTATTATTTCACCATTAATTTGAAAGTAAATTAACTATGTTATCATACCCACATCTTCATATTATGATCATATATTATACTTATAAGATATATAATATATTTACCCAGTAATAAGTATCTTAGTTAACCACTATCTAATCATTTCCCCATGTAGTGTGGTACTGATATATATATATATATATATATATATGTTTTTTATAGTAGGGTGTCATGTGATAACATCATTTGTGAGAGATGGTGAAGGTTTTCTATAATGTATGTTTCATAAAGAATTAAATTTTAAATGAAGTAATCTAATTTTTTCTTTTTTATTAATTTTTTATGATATTTTATCAAGATTATTTTAAAATTATGTAATATGTTTTGGTGTTATGGTTTGGATGCTATTGGGTCACACACATATGATGACAAAAATTCACAAAATAGTGTTTTCTTTATATTCTATTAATTCTCTTCAAAAATGTGGCCCACTTTTTTCGAATCCAACTCCCCCTTATCTTATTTCTAATGTGACATCCCCAAGGGTTTTAGGACAAAAAATAACATCACATAAATTATATATATTTGATTAATTTTATCTGAAAAAATATATTATTAATACAATATAGTATATTTGACTAATTAGTAAATATATATAATTATTTGTAATTTTATATATCGGTAACTCATTCTCATTTATTTTATATGATTATATATTATTGAATCATTTTATGGAAATAAATTTGATCATTAAATATCTATATTAAAAAGTTATTTATTATTTAATAGTATTCATAATATATTCTATCACATTTAAATTATTATTTAATATAATGTAAACAATAAGTTGATGGTTTGTTCGAGAATTATATATCACCTTAAATCATTTATATTTTCATGTAGAGAACCACATAATGTGTGTGGAATTTCCTTCAATAAAAGTAAAAAGGCCATGTCTAAATTCTAGAATAGTTTATTTACTATTTAATTAATTTAAAACTAAATGAATAATCCCCTATTAGGTTACAATTATATTTTTTACTATGATTTCACCAATATATCAGATTTTATTATAACTTTATTACATATTAATGTTATTCAATAATATACATTATTTTTTGTGTTCTTCATTTGGTATGATAGACCATAATGAGTACCTGAGAAATAAATTTCATATGTCGCCTCATTTACCCAAATTATCTCTATGAAACAATCATTTGATCATATACCTGAATTACATAATGTGGTTTTTTATAAAAAAATAATTTCACTCTATAAGAATACAAAAATATCCCTATACATCGAAATTTTACATATAATATTTTATTGATAATTTCATTTAATTTAATGTAATACATAAATGTATTCATTATAGAATTATATAGGTGTTTCCATGTAGATAATAATGGTTATTTAAAAATCAATAATTATTTTAATAAATATGATTAATAAATAAATAAATTTTTTTGATTTCACTATAATTGAATAAATATAACATCCATGCCCTTGTGAATTTTTTTTTCACAAAATCAAAAGTGTGATAATATGGTCACTAGTTATTTATTTGAAATAAAATAATTAATGTATTATGAATATGAGGTAGGAAAATTAAAATAAATATAAATTTTTTTGAGGGGTTATTATAGTCATTAATGTGTAAAAAAGGTGAATCAAATATTAAATTTTTAAAAAACTGGTCTCACGAGAAGATTCTGTCATCTTAATATCAATAATGATAAAAATTTTAAATGGAATAAAACAAATAAAAATGAAGATTTTTTTGAAATAGAAATTCATTAAATTAGAATTAAACCTAAGGTTTATAAAAACTCATGTGACCTAATGATGGATATTTTTAAATGTGTTGAAACAAAAATGCAGTTTATATAAAATTTTCCACATCCAAAATTCACACCACACATATGAAATTTACCTTTATATTCCAAAAGATATTATTGAATATATATATTCATATGTAATTATGTTTTATGATCGAAGGATATAATTCAAAATTATTGTATTGAAACCAAATCAAGTTATCCCCAAATGATAATTTCCTTATCATATGATTGTAAACTACATTCAATATATTGCCTTATAACATGATCTTAAACTAAATTATATATAATCTCTATAACATAAACTAATGGTTCAGGGACCATATTATTTACTATATAATAATTTACTATGTGTTTTTAATTTTAATAATTGGATAGATTAATGGGAAACCCATCTTATATAGATTTAAATATGAGAAGATGTAGTAAATAATTGGGTGAATGAAAAATATTATACTTAATTAATAAATATAAATTTTTATTTTAAATTGTGTAAAACAATTCTTTATCAATAGAAATTATTTTATGCTTTTCGTTTGTTAAATTCGATAAAAATAACAAACAATTACATTTCTAATATTATTTTCAATTTTATGTGGATATGTAAAGGACTATAATTACGATGCATGATGTTCATACAAAAAATATAGTAGATAAATTTATTTTATTGATGATCAGATGATAATTCCCAAGAACATGATTAACATTACTACATCTATTGGTGATGTCATAGAAAACGATTATTCTAAATAATTTTTAAGAAACATGCATCACATGATCATTAATATAAGTAAAATAATTTCTTATATAAAATTTTGAAAACATTTGGAATTTTTTTAATAGTATTGATAATTATTATTAAAAAACGTAAATTATTGAATAAAAAATGAAATATTTTTTAATTATGTATTGTTTTAATTCATAAATAAAATAACATTATAACATATATATTTTGTTCAATGTTTTTTTCATCAATATCATTACCATTATTGATAGTGTCAATATTATTATAATTATCACTCCTAAAAACTTAGTAGATGGTTTGGGGTTGTATAAATGTTACCTTAAAGAACCCATGGAAATTGAGTAAAGAATATTCCTTCCCATTTTTTAATCACCATCTTCATACTTTTCAAAATTTATTTTCATATCTAGAATTTCTCTATGGGTAAAATATTATGATTAAATAGGTTTAGCTAGACACATGGTTGATAGGTAAACAACAGAAATATTCACTGCCAATGTGTCAGGAGTACATCACATCAGATAATTTATCCCGTATTATTAGAGGATTAATTACCATATGTGTGTTCATATGTGATAATGATATGGGGAAAGTTGACAAACACGAGTGTGTGTTTACAATAGATATATGGAAACATGGAATATTAGAGGAGGATAGTGGATAAATTTTAATTTGGTGTAGGAACATGACCTGAGAATATAGTAGATATTGTGTAAAAACTAGGTATGTTGATCAAAATGACTCGTATCATAGAGGAAAATAATGATTGGACTCTCTAGTAGTTGGGACTTTTTTTAATTTGTGGCCATTTTTCCACTCTTTTTTTAGGCCGTTGAAATAATGGAGTTTTGGATTTTAAAAAAATTTCTCTTTGAATCATCACAATGTAATTGTTCCCATGGTTTATTGTGAATCATATTGGGGACGGGTGACAGTTAACCAATGCGTCTTTCTAGGTGAGTGAGTGTTTGTTATTTGTTATCCCCAAATATTTAATCAATATAACTAAAATTTAAGAGATATGAATGTTTTATGTATATATTGGAGTATAATAATTATTATTAAATTATATGAAATTAAATTTTCAAATAGATATTTCATGTTGATATACTATTTCAGTTAATTAATATATTGTCTTTTTTATATTAAATTACATAATAGATAAGATTCTTTTTTATCAAATAATTTTCATTACCACCCTGAATTTATATTGCGGATCATTCTTTGAACCCTAATCTAGTACTATTTATTAGTGAATTTTCATTGATGTCATGTATTGGTCACCTATTTAGTTTTCATTTTCAAACTAATTTCTAATCCCCAATTCGTCTTACTATCATCACTTATCATGGGATTAAGGGGGTTTTATATTTTACCATGTTAAAAAAATTTCCAATATTTTAGGTAACATGACATGGAATTAATATGTTAACATATTTCATAAACATAGGAAATCCTCCATTTATCATATAATTTAGAATCTCTCAATTCCTTCCTTGTATCTCTATGTAATTAATTTTATATTACATAGATCGTGGTTCATTGAATTAATAATTTCCATTATTTTAAAATATTTTATTCTATAAATATTCATTAATGAATAAATAACATCATGAAATTATATTAATGGCAATTTAGCTATGATTTAAAAATGGATACTATTATACTAAAATTTCACATTTCATAAGATATATTTTTTAAACATTTTTTCAAAATTATATTTAGTATATTTTAAATTAAAAGGAAATTATTTGGGATTTTTAATATACATTTGTTCATATAACTGATATTTTCTATAAAATATAGGGTTATCTCAAGAAAATATTTCTTCCTTCATCTTATGACTTGAAAAATGTAATTTCATCATTAATATGTATAAATTTATTTAATATTTGTTTTTAAAAATATTTCCATTATTGTAAATTTATATTCATAGTTTTGAATTATGATAGTACATGTAATGGAATTCTTATAATCAGTGATATTATTATTAAATTATAATATTATTTATTCGTTATTTGATATTAAATATACTAAAGGTAATTATTTTTTAACTGAAAATATATCAATTTAAAATCTATAAATAAAAAAAATCAATGAATATTGATCCACTGTTGACAAATGAAAATACTAAAATGCACCAAAATACATTTAAGGTGTAGTAAAAGTTATCAAAATTTCTAATGAATATTTATTTATATCCTTGTGAATCCTTAGAATGTGGTAAATATATGTAATTAATGTGTCTTTCTATTATTCTTTCATAGAACCTAACCTATTTTCAGTATCATCATCCCATGTATTAGTCACCATTTAATAATCCACTTAAATGATAAATAGTCACATTCATCCAAAAAATCCATTAGGAACATAACCCCAATATTTAAATTATATAAATATCTTAATACATGGTTGACTACAAAAAATTATATATTAACGCATACTAAAAAAAATCCATTAGGTGGATTTTCACTATTGTAGATAGTTTTCATCATCTCCATTGAACAAAATTGATACCACTATGGGCTTCTACAACACAATAAAATTTTCACAACATGTAATGAAAAAAATACTTGAAAACATAGCCAATAATCTTTCATATGAGTGTATAAATAGGTATCTAGACTTAATAATCACATAATATAGTGTTTTATTCAATAATATTTATTCCTTTTATTTTGGAATGTATTTAGGTCAATAGTTTTTGGGAATTAGGATATAAATCATATGTAACAATACTATAATATAAAAATTGTATAATTTTTTTAATTCATTTTTTTCATAATATAAATCCTTTAAAATACATAATTATTTCTTTTTATGAATAATCATGATGAATTTCAACAATAATTCATCATTTCACTAACCATTTTTTAAACATTATGAAAAAAATTATAAAACCGAGAATGATAGAAAAATATCAACAAATGACATAAACCGAATGAAAAGTAATAGTTTCATAAAAAATAAAATCCCTGATATATTTTCCATTACATCAATTTTCTTTGAAAACAATGAAAAAAGAAATTTTCTATTTAAAAAAATCACTCATAATTCTAAATTATATTCATTAAAACTCATAGAAAGATGTTAAAAACCACCTTTTGCCTTAAAAAAAATCACAAAACTCTTCAAAACAAACATTAATTCGGAAAACCAAATTACTAACTTCAAAAAAAAATAGTACATAATGAATTAGAGTTATATAATGTGGATAACCATTCATTTAAGCTATATATGGATCATTCAGGATCTATAATGGGTCTCATCCCACTGAATTAACTATATCGGTATAACCCATGAGATACAATGAGGACAGACCCTTCAAATATGCTACATCCAGATCAATTGATCCGGATAATTCTCCAGTACCTTATCGTTAATAAAAGTCATTCTTTATAAACCCTATTAAATACTTGTTTAAACCCATATAAAAATAAAAATGATTTATAAATAAAAATATATTTTGATAACACATTTTGAATGAAAAAAATTCAAAAAAATTATTAAGAGGTTTTTTCATTAAAAAAATAATTGATTACACTTAGAGAAAAAAATAAATAAACTCATTTCCAAAACGATGGAAATGTTTTTTCTCCATGTATTTTAAGAATAGAACATTCCAATTGATGTTTTTCAAAAATATTAATAAAAATCACACTTAATTATTTCTTTTTTAAACTATTTAAATAATGTCTAGAAACTATAGGAAATATACTTTATATTTTTTTATTTCCACATAAAAACATAAATAATATCATTTTCCTAACATAAAAATTGATGATAAATATATGGAAGGAAAACATTAAAGGAGGATTTTTTCCCAACAAAAATGTCCCTTTTCAGTTAGGAAACACATGAATAGAAAAACCCATTAAAGAATAACCTTAAATATCATTTGAATTTATTATTTCTTTATATAAAATTATATAGTGGATTTATATACACTATATAAAGTAATATCAGAACATAACATCATGATATGAATCAATGAACAGAAATTGAGATGAAGTCATTTCCCATAGGCATGCTTTTTCACATGTGTATTTATATTTTAGAATGATAAAAATGGTTATTATGTAATTTATTGAGAACAATTAAAATTAAAATTATTTAATTTATTAAACATATTAATACTTAACATACAATTTCATAATCAATTATTTTTTTTCGAATTTGATTATCATATTATGCTTCATTATCAAAATGACATTAGTTGGTTGGCAATGGTAAATAATTATATTATTTAAAAATATCATGATGTATAATAATTACATTATGGAAATACTTATACATAAATAATACTTTAAAAAATTGGGCAATTTTTTTACATAAAATTTTCAAACATTGGAACCATGTGGATGGTTGGATGTCTCTAAGAATGCGTAATTTTCCATTTTCCAATTATCATTATGAAAATATTGTAATTAAAATTTATCATTAAAAATGATAATTATATAATAATTAACATAATATTCAATTATGTATTCAAATATATATATATATATATAAGTATTTTTATGTGGTGATGAAAAAATGAATAACATCACTTTGAATATGCCATAACACACACGATTAGGATTGAGGTTATAAAAAATAATTTCGTAAAAAATGTAATAAACTAATATGATACTTACAGAATTATAAATATGTCATTAGTTTCATTTTATTTCACATATATCACATATTTTCATTATCTTTAACATCATTTCCTTCCATTGAACACGTTAGTGAAAATGAATCAAATCACTTCGTAAGGTAGTAGTTTTCATACACCTGAATGACATAATCATATATAATACGTATTGGAATATAAAAATTCTATGTATGATATATTGAATTTTGTAGTATAATAATGTTATATTTATCATATATAAACACTATATCCATAACTATACCCAATATTGATATACGGTAATGGAAAAATTAATGACATCGTTTTATGAGACAGTTGTCCACTTTACACACATATGATGATTTCATTAAAAATTTTATGGAATTTTTTTAGTTTTGGTTCAAAAATTAGAAATAAAACATATCAGTATTGCGAAGATACTAAGGTTATTATATCTCCATGGTATCACATAAATTGAGAAGATAAAGAAGGATAAATAATAAGGATTCATGTTAAATAACATTACATATTCTTTAGGTATCATCCTTATTCTGAAATAAACCCATCAGAGGTTGCATTTATTACCAAAAATAATATTCAAAGATGATGGAAGAAATATTATTTAGTTATTTTTTTATTTTTCGGTAGATCCAAATGGCTTGATATATGTGAATAAATAAGGTGAGTGACTGTCCATTTATAATGGGGGAATAGTGACATTGTAGTAAATAACAAAAATTATTCATGATCAGGATGTCTACAATACCTCTTTTTTTCAATAATATTAAACAAATGGAGTGGGGGAAAATTATGGTTTATAAAATCATACAAAAAATTAATTTAAAATTATTTATATCATTTTTATCCCTATATATTAATTTTTCTCAATAGTAACCATTATGGTTTTTACACTGGTAATTAGTTCTATAAATTATTTAATTTATCCATGGAATAAATATATAAGTGATAATTATTATAAAATATATACCCACTAATTTAAAATATTATATATTATTTATTAAATAAAAATCCATTTTGTGTTGGAAATTAATTTTATCAAAATCGCATGTAAGGTGTAAAAACCAGATTAACCCAAACCATGCCAATAAAGATTTTACAATTTAGGGATAAATATAGTTATCATAAAAGATAAAATGTTCTATAAAAGAAATATATTTTATCGTTATCATCAAGTAAAAATAACTTATTTGAGGATATTATTTTTAGTAATTTTATGCAATTTAATAAAATTTCATTTATTTCAAAATTAGAATTTTCCCATTTTTAAATTATTTATAATTTCAAAATTAAATGATATCAAGGAAATCATGAAATATTTATATTTTATGATTAAACCTGTTTAACATGAATTATTCATCTAAAATATAATGCAAGACAAGAATTCATTAAATTTACCTCATTTTTAATAATTATATTATTTATTATTTTAGTTAACTGTAAACTGAATAACTACCATGTATCTAGTTCAGAAGTGTAAAATTAGTGACTAATTAAAATATAAATATTATATATAATTTAATATGATAATAATAATTCATATATATTTCAAAATAAAATATACAACATAACAAATATAATTTTCTTCCATATCCAAAAGCATTATATATATTAATGGAATGTAAGGTTCCTTTTTCCTTTTTCATTACTTACCATATTATATGGGTCACATTCAAGTAATAGTATTCCCATAACACATAGAAACCAATACTATGGTGATAACAGTAATAACATGAACATAAATTGTTCATTGGCCAATTTAGTTGGTCGTTTTACTCCTTATATTCTATGTTTAACAACAATGGAATCTCATTTTTAACATAATCACTATAATTAATATTTACTAATTTCACAAATCATTGTGGTCAAAACTATTTGATTATCATAATATATAATATAAATCATGGTGATTCCAAATAATTAATCCAATTATTAAATGAAATTATTATTATTTGCACACATTTATATAAAATTAATCTTCTATAAAGCATGAGAAAGTGTGTTTTAAAATGATAATGTGCAACAATAGTGAAATGTATTTATGAATACATTCAACCTCAAAATGATTAAAATTACCTATATTTGCTTAATATATTTATAATTTAAGTATTATGAAATTAAAAACAATTAATAATATAATTTATCATTATTAATGATTATGGTGAAAATTAATTTCTCATTTTAAATCTAGTATTTATGTAATATTTATAAAAAAGTGAAACATATTAGAAAATTATAAAAAATGCAGCATAAGATAATTCTGGTATTCTAATTTTGAAAGTTTCATTTATATTTTCATATATGTTTTATAAAATTTATAAAATGTAAATTTAAATCATGTTTTTAATGAATGATTAATCAATCTTTTAGAAAAAACTATTTTTTAGAAAGAATTCCTTTTACATTAAAATGATTATTATTTTATTCTTAATAAAAATAAATAATTAATAAAAACATGAAAAACATTTATTCTCATATGTTATTTAATCTTATTCATACTCTCCATTCCATATTCTAGTCGATAACTTTCATATAAAATATTATTATTAATGGGAAATGTTGGTTAGTAAAACATGGTCATATGTATATCTCAAGAAATAGAAGAAACTCTTTATTATTTGTAACAAAAACTACGATAGGATTTAAATTAATTTAATCTATTAAAAATAATTTTCAACATTATAAAATATTGGGTTTTTACATCCTCCCCCATATTAATAAAATTTTTCCATGAAATTTGAACATTATTTCGTTAATCAATGGATAAACATCATTGAAATTAAATTATTCATTTAACAGCCCTTTTACTGAGGTTTACAGTACATCATTTTTAATAAGTAATTATAAAACTATTTTTGTCTTATTACGATTTTATTAATTAAAAAAATAACCATATGGTTTATCAATACCTACCAACATATTTCGATAACATGTAAGTTAATTAATACTCAAGAAACATTTCGTGTAAAATATACACTTCAATATATATAAAAACTAAAACATTTTCTGACATGATACATCCATTAGTTAAAAAATGAATGGTTATTAGTAGTTGGGGTTTGTCTTAGTCGTAATGAATCCCCATAATACTACATGTGGTTGCGTATTCAAAACCCATTGGTCACATGGTAATTTAGTAGCACTATAGCGTCACTATAGCTGTGAATGCACTATAGCACCGGCAGCATCGTAACACCAGTAAGCACTATAGCAGTGGCAGGGAGGCACTGAAGCAGCAGCTATAGAGTATCAGCTACTGTAATAGCCACATACTAGTCACAGAATGGGACTTTTTCAAGACATTTGTCAATTTAGGGCTGTGTAATGGGATTTTATGCCCACTGGGACTACGGGCCATGAAATGGGTATCCTCTACCCACAGAAAGAGGTCATTTACATCGTATATTAAACATGATAGGACACATGTCCTTCATATATTAATCCAATTATTTGGTTTCCTCACTGTACTCATGCTTTTGACATAGTTCATGGACCATATGTGTTGTCCTGTTCTGTAGAACACCATCTATATATTCCAAGATCTTCACTAGATGTTGTGTGTAAGAGATATCATTTTCCAAATGAACTTCATCTGTATTAAGTACATTTGAGGGATATGATATGTACATCCTAAAGAGTGATACATGAAATACATCATTCACATGAGTCATGATAGGTGAATGTGCCATTCCATTGGCCCCAACTTCAACTCGATCTATAATCTTAAAGGGTTCGAGAAAACTGAGACATAGCTCTCCTTCCTTCCAAAATATAATGATCCTCTTCCAGTGATATATGTGAGGGAATTTCATTTCTCTAACCTTATACATATCTTCCTATCAACAAATTTCTCCATAGCTCTTCAATCGACATTTGTGATTCCTTGATGTGCTTCTAAATTTTTTTCACTATTTACAGAATATATTTGACCATCTTAGATCCTAACAAGTTGTATTCACTAACTTCATCCCAATATTCTGATGTTCAAAAACATTTATAATAAAAGGTATCATATAAATCCAATTGGATTTTTAAGTGGAAATATTTATTGTAATGTAACTCTAACATACGTATATGTTGGCCACATACTCCCTTGAAGTCCATCAAACATTATATCATCATGTATTCTAGTGTTTGAATTGTATTCATAGATTTGGAATGATTTTGAAGATAGTCGTTCATACTGAAGATGATCTCAATTTTCATTTCATCTTCGTGTCATTTCTAAAACATGGAGGAAAATATCAGATCTCAATCAAATACAATATATAGTGGAACTCCATGAATCCATAACACTTCTAATATATATATCCATGATTTTTTATCCGGTGAGAAGACCCTTATAATTTCAATAATGTGATTAGTCTTTATTATATGATACATAACAACCCACAATTCGTTGTTTCCATTATAATTATTTAGATGTGTATTGACAATGTACATGGTTCTGTTTTCCCATTTCTATATTGTTATAGGTAATGGTTGAATAATACTATTAGACTATTTTCTCTCATACATCAATTTATAATGTACCAAGCACATTAATGTATATTTAGTGGGAAAATTCTTTATGTTGACCCACCGATATTTCTGTGGGATATCTTGGTAAATATTTGTAATACCATGAAGAATATATAAATCTGTGATATGTGTGTCAATAAAAAACATTATTTACCATGGGATCATATTGTACAAATAGTAATGAAAAAATTATTATAACTCCTTCCTCATAAATTTTGATCTTTGAGGATTTGCCCTTTCTGATAGCTTTATATTTATTCTGAATTTCATTATCATTTCGCTGAGCATCAATAATTTTTTTTGGAGGGATTGATGAGAAATCCTTTGATAATGTATGGATGATGTTACCTACAGAATGATTCTCATTTATATCCTATGAAATTCTTTGAATTTTGGATCCTTCGCAATTATCATTATTGATAATGTTGTAGGATCCTTCCTACATATCAAACATACCACATTATTAACTTTTCTAGGATGGTATTATAATTATTACTCATAATCCTTGATGACACCTAACCATCTTTTTCGGTGAATATTAAGCTCCTTATATGTGAATATATATTTTTGGATCTTATGATCAGTATATATTTCACACTTATCACCACAGAGATAATGCCACTATATTTTCAACATCAAGATCCTAGATGCCATCTAGATATCAAACGTGGGATTGGTTTTCTCATGAATATTTAACTTATTTAAGGTGGATGTTATAACATTATCATTTTTGATCATTACAGAACTGAACCACATCATTTAAAAATTGTTTTATACCAAAAAATATTCCCCACTTGTCAAAAGTTTGAGTACTTCTTATGTGATAAACAATTTTTTACCTTTTTAAATCAGTCATCACTATTACTGGTTGAGAAAAACATTTCACCAATTTCATTAATCTTGGTTAGTGGGATGTAAAATCATGTGATTTCATTCAATTTTTTGTCTGGAAATACCCATATTGACAGAGGAAATTATAGATCTCTATTAAAGATATTGTCATGGAACTCTCCTCGATTGAAATTTATTAGAAGGGTATACAAATATTATTTTATTGGTGATTTCATGCCCCAATAATGTTATATCCTCTATCAATAATGTAATTTTTTAACTCCATTGCATACAGATTCCCCATTCATATTGTAATTTTCATAGTATTGAAATTCTTCTCAAGTTCCTCCTTGATCATCAAGTATATCATGTTATCATAAACAATACTACCAAAATATTTCAATGTAATCTATAATGACTCTATTCATTATTTCCATTAATATTATTGATTATTAGTGAGTATGAAAGGCATCACTATGAACTCATTGTGTACATACCTCATTTGAATGTCCGTCGTTGTAATATCATCCTCTATTACCTTTAATTGGTGATACCATGGCCAAATTTCCACCATAGATATGTACTTGGACCTATGTAGTTAATCTATCAATTTATCTATCCATGGAAGGTGATACATGTCCTTTATTGTGATTTTGTGAGATCATTGTAATCAATTCTAAGATACATTGATCAATCCTTTTTCTAGATGAAGATGATTGGTGAACCCTATAGTGACACACTCAATCATATAATACCCTAGTCAAGATTCTTTTACAACTATTTCTTTGGTTCCTCCAACTCAACTATGTGAACTCAATAAGATTTATTTGATATAGGTATAGATCTAGGAATATGATCAATTAAGATAAGAACCTCATGGTTTGTAATAACAAGATATAATTATTTGGGGAACATGTTAGTGTAGTCACTTATAATGGTATTTTCATCGATCTCCTTTTTCTCAATCATTAGAGCTAAATGTTATTACTCATAAAGTAATAATATACATACATGAGATAATGGATGATTAAGATATTCACCCACTCCTAAAACTTTTACTAAATTGGTGGATGCCTCAGGATATGGAGATTCATCACTGTTCACAATTTTTGATGTTGGATTTGAATTAATATTTTCAATATATACCAAATATACCCTCAACTTCTACCAATGGAAGTAAAAAAATTGGTAGGTTCCATATAATTACATTAACTAGGGAGGTGTTATATATTTTGGATGAAATAATTGACCACTTTACTATTCTAACAGATAGTGCAACCAACATAATTAAATATGGATGTTGAATAGATCTACAAAACATCAAGATATATAAAAATGATGAGAAGAAGAATAAAATTGTATGTTTTCTATTATTGAATGAATAACCAGCATACCTATCACCATATCATTTTTGGGCTCCACATTGGTACTATTGAAGGAATAAAATTTACCTTTATCCATTGGAATAGGTGGCTGCAAATGCTAGTTACACTTGAGAACTTGAGGGTTAGTTCACTAGATTTCATAGTTCCATTTCTCCCTATAACTGAAGTATTGAACCATAGGTGGTTCTCACCATTCCTCTTCTACATTTTCTTACATCCTCACATCTCTACAACAACCAAGATCACTAAGTCCTTATCTAAAAAATTTGATGTATTTCTCTATCCCATTAAGTCAGTTCACATGATATTTCTCACAACAAATTTGACATGTGGTGGTTGAGATTCCCTTATACATTTCTCATTATATCATGTATCTTGAGTCTCCATAATTTTTTTCTTATCACCATAACCATGTGACCATTCTCAAAAATCATCATCCACAATTATATTACATTGTAAAAAAAATTCATAACTCCAAATATATAGATTTTGAGGGCCTTTCGAATCATTGATTTTATACAACTAATGAAGCTGTCAATTATTCAGTCATTGTTGATAATAATACATGATGTGTACCATGAATGAAATTTGAAAATTTCTTCTTATATATTTAATGATTCATCGTCTGTTAATTTCATCTCTATGAAGTATATATAATCTTATTATAAAGAGTTTTAGGGAAATATTTATTATGAAACATTATCTTTATGTCATCTCACATCATCACATAAATTTAATCTGTTATCTTGGTTCTTTTAATCAATTTAAACTATTGTTTGAACAATATACATAGATGATAAATGAACAGAGTCTCTTTATCCAAACAAGAATAATTATGTATAGAACAAATAATTTCCATTGAGTTAAACTAATATTAAGTGTCTAGTGGATCAGAGATCGACTAAATTTCAGTGGTCTTTTCTTCATAAAATGTGAATAACCAGTTCCTCCCACTTTTGTGGTGGAGGCAATTTTGAATTATTCGGGTTATTATTTAAATCCCGAGACATATGTGTTCTAATTCCCCTGAAATTTTTAAATCCACCTCTAATGGAATTGGGTTTGTTGCTTGGTAAATTTTTGTAATATGCCTTGCATGGGTTGTGGGCCAAGATTCTCTATATTCCCAACATTTTGTTAAATATAAAAAGATAGAACAAAACACTAGTCAATAGGTCATGAATAAATAAATTATTACATTTTACTATTATATTTAATGGCATACCATATTGGACTTCAATTGTTCTCTTTTTTTAAAATAAATATTCTTCAATAATAACATTTTCTTAGTCGAATATTGAGGGTATTCACTGTGTTTATCTAATCCTTCTTCCTAAATTAACAAAATAATTATCCAATACCAACTACAGTGTCCCTATTTCTCTTAAATTATTATTACATCATTTTTAATATAAACAACATAATAGTTCTATAAAACCATTTTCCAATAGTTTAGTATCTTGGGAAAATTAAAACAATACAGAAATTATATATAATAAAAAAAATTAATTACTTGTTCTCTAGATTATTATTGGTCCTCATGTTTTCTTTAGAATATGTATCCCCTTTAGGATATACATAAAACAAGTAATGAGGTAAAAGAATGGAAAGATAATGATTAATTAACACTAGAAATGGGTGAGCATAAACATCCTTATAATAACTTGTGAAAACGAATCCTAATCATAACCATGATTTAAATCATTTGATAAAAGATTGTAATATGGAAATGAATAAAAATGAAGTATCATGTTTTAGAGGTTAATCAGAACACATTGTTCTGAATAATGACAGCCTAATGTTCATTCATATTTCACTTTACCCTCTAAGATACATCACATTACCCAATTAATTAGAGAATTATATAATTTTATGTTCACCAATAATATTATAACACATACATGGGAAATAAAATTCTGGGATAAGACATCACAACATAAGATTTACATAGTCATCTATGCCAAATATTGTGTATTTGAATCATGGGAATAATATTACCCATAGAAAAAAAAATTATTCATTTTTACAAATAATATATTAATAAAATTTTTGGTTCCAAAATGAGTGATGGAATTACATATTTCTTGTAATAATTTTCATTCATTAGTGAAAAAATAATAATCTCAAGAGACGTTAAAAATAGATTTTTTAGAAATAAGAGTTATTTTGGGAAAATGTTTTCATTTTTCATAATAACTAATTGGTAACATGTATATGTAGAAATGAAAATAGAAATATATATAAATTATATTTAAGGAACATTAATGGGAAATCCATAATCATTTTGTAATATTTTAAATCATTTATAATATGGTTTTTGGATGAATCATTAGATAAAATTTTAATGATAATCATGTTAGGTTAATTTGGGCGGTTTTAAATTAATGAACTCTTTTTTTTTTCTAATTTAGTATTATTTATATATGTCCGATCCAAAACATAATAATTGTTAAAAAAAAATTATCTATTTAATACTTTATAATGGTTTTGTGACCAATCTAGAAGGAGGTAGGAAAAAATGATAACACATCATCCACAATGGTGTTAAATTGACACAACATGAATGATATTTTCATTTTTAGATTAATAGGAAAATAAATGGGATTCAAATATGATTTAAAAAATTAAAACAATAATACTCTAGTATATAAAACATAGTGGAGTTATCATGACTCCAAAATAGGGGGGTTTTTAGAAGGTACAATAATGTAAATTGAATATAAGAAAAAATAAAAGAATATGAAATATGATATACCACTTCACTTTCTAAACCATGAAAATATACGTAGGGAAATGTTTTTGGTATTTTGATGAGACAATAGGCTTCTAGACGCAGGGATAGGTCTTGGGAAGTGGATTAGGAAGAATTTAGTTAGATTTCATAGCTCGGAAGGTGTGAGGAGATAAGTTGGTGAGGGGAGGTATTTATAGTGGATGAGAGGGGTGTTTTCTAATTATTTTATTAATTAGTTTATTAATTTGGCTTAATATTTTGAATATATTGAAAGAAACACAAAATTAATTAAAATAATGAAGGAGAGTTCAAGATTATTAGATTACACCAGATATACACCATCAGTGACTCAATAATTTATTTATTAAGCTTTTATCGTAAATTATTCAATTTTAACATACTCTAAAAATTCAATTATTTTACGAAAATCCCCAAAAATAAAATAATTTTTTTTACATGAAAAATTTTAAATGATTATTATTTTAGGAAAATAATTTTATAAATCCTAGAACATTAATATTTAATTATAATCATCTTCTATATAGAATATACTGATTTTAAAATTATATATTATTTTATGACACATTGGAATATTAATTAAGGTCTCATTAAATTAACTAATAATCATAATTCAAAATAAGAATTCATTTAAGAATTCAATTTTAAAAAATCAACTTTATTATAAATAAATAAATAAACTATATAATTATTAATAATCATTTTTTATAAAAAAACACATAATAATATATTTTTTAATTATTTATTTATATAAAATCCAATATAATCATATCATATTCCCATTTAAATGATGCCTCATTTTTATTTATACGTTCATAGATGATATTACTATATACATTGGTTGCGTTACTTTTCTAAATTGATACATTATTATTCCAAAGGTGAAATTATTATTCCATGGATAAAGGTTACTTAACTTATAGAATTACCTCTTATTGAATTCCATCTAAATTTATTGTGTGTGTATTGTCTTATAAATGATATTTTATTTGATTTATAATATATTAAATAATTATAAAAAAAGAATTTCAAATGATAAAATATTACATCATTACCATACCATTCCAGATTATTGATGCAAACCTTGAGTCCCAATCAGAAAAAACTGCATAAGGAATCCCATATAGTTTCCCAATATCATCGAAATATAATCCCTCAAGTTGTTCCACTTTTCTAGTTTCATTAATTGGTAAAATATTTTTTGATTTAGATAGTTTTCAACAATCACGCAACTCACATCTATCCCATTATGAGTTCCTGGTTATCCAATGATGGGATCCTTGACTATCACATTACACTTATTTACATGAATACATAATGTATAGAACAAAACTGAAGGTTAACATTTTTACTCCTTAATTCTTTGACAAGTAGGACACCACGATACAAAATATACAATTGATATCCTCATCCCTTACCACCAATAAATTCGTCTAAATATTTTTCACATATTGTTAGCCATAGGGTGTATGAACTACCATGAGTAGTATCCACTATCTAGATACTCCTATCTCATAAAACAAATAACCATCTTTACATTGAGGGATACTGAAATTAATCACATGTGTTTCCCCAACCATTTAAGTTTTCTCCTATCCTTGCCTCTCAAAGTTTGTTAAAAACTCAAATTGAACTCCCTCATAAAAATTTGAGCCATGTTTTATCGAATCTAGGAATAATTATCCACCATCCTTTTCCACTACCAATATCATATAAATAAAAAATCTCATCAGAAACAACTTTTCATTGGATTCCTTCGTTACTTGTGTCTGTGATTTTTTGCACAATGAATCATCCACAATATTCATTTTCCCAGGGAAATATATGATATCAAAATAAAATTATTGAATATACATAATCCATCATCTCATCTACACATTTATATCCATCGGAGTGAAAATATACATCATGTTTTTGTGAAAAGAATTTTTTTCTAAAAAACTCACCAATGATATAGTGATGCTATGTTATGAGTGCATGCATTATAACTATCACCTCAAGATAATGTGATGTATAGTTCTTCTAATGAGGGAGTAACTTGAATGAGACATATGTCACATTATTTTTTCCCTTGTATCAATAAAAATCTAAAAATAATAATAGAATCATTGAATAAAACACGATAAACGAAACCTAGTTATGGATGAATGAATATTTTGGTTGATTTCAACCTCATATTCAGCACCTCAGTGTATCTCCAACACATTCCACTCCACCAAAATCAAACAGAATTTTTGGTTAGTTTTTTCATTGATGATGATAGACTGTATAAGCAATTAGAAAACTATCTATATTAACACAGCAATAAAATAATCTTCAGATCTCAAAAACATTTCTAGAATGACCTTATGACATAAATGTTGACAATGTTTCAAGATCAACAAAGATTCCCTCTCAAATATCATATTACCCTATAAACATCACATAAAAAATTGAAAACATACACCTTGAATGATTACCATAGAGATGGGTTACCATCAGTGTTCAAATAATTATACACTAATATTCTCTATGCTAAATAGAAATATTGAAGTATACCATGGTATCATATACAAACATAAATAAAATATTTCCAGAACTATTGAACAATTTAGATCATCAAAGTCATGAAGTCTGTACGATATTCATTAAGACAGAATGAAATAATCAAAATCATGAAATTCTAATATCAAATTTGAAATTCTATCATGGGTATATCCTCTTATCGTAATCTCAACCGGTGGTACCCTTTCAAAATTATATTAATTGAACACCAACAAAACTCCATCAAATAAACAAAGAGATAATACATTTTGGGCTAAAGGATACATTTAAATAATGGTCACCAAATTAAACATATTATAGGCAATTAAATTCCCCTTGCATTAATCATTCTTCTTAGAAAATATTAGAATAAAATAGCATGCCGATATTATAGGATGAATGAATCATTTCACCTCATTGTCCATATGATAAGAAATAATTTCCCCCAACACATCTTGTTCCATTAGTTTGGATGGAATGGAAATGGGAATCATTCAAGGTTAATGGTCAGTAATAATATCAACCTCTCATTGTGGATCAATATAACAACCAAGCTTTTTATTACAACTTTAACATGATTTATTACATAAAATATCAATTCATACAAAAAAGAAGATCAATAGGTTTTGTTTATTTGGTGCTTAGGATCATTACATAAAAACATAAAACATGAAATACAACATCTTTATTGAAAACTCCCATTAGATGACCACTACATTCCCTTGTACTTTTCATTGCATGGGATAACCTGAGGACATCCATAAAAAAAAGGTGAGCTATAAATCCCAGTAAGGGAGTACACATGGAATAAAATGAGGAGTAAAATACATGTTAGACAATAGGAATATCAATTGAGCATAAGAAAAATAGGAACACAAAGCCATGATAAATCTTGATAATCATAACATGGAAATGTGGCAACAACACTTAACATGGAATTAGCATGAACAAAGGCTTATTGCACATGGAGCATGAGTAAATCTTCATTGCACAAAAAGAACAAGTAAACCCTCATTTAAATTGAATTAGCATGAGTCAACACTCATTTCACATGACGTATCATGATACTATACATTACCCAATGCATTGGAGCTCTATAAGGGCGCACCCTTCTTAAACATTTCATTTCATGCATAAGTGTGCCACATGGATCATAAAACATGGATTCATAAAACATAATCATTTATTATATGACAAAGGAATGTAGAATTAGTATATGAAACTTTACAATCAATAATTAAATGTTCATAATGGTGAATACCCTTGATGAAGAAATGGGGATGGTATTCACTACACAATGACATTCGCTTAGAAAATCGGTGCGACTTCTGCAGCGTAACGACGTGACATAAGAATTCATAAAAAAGGTTGATGAGAGAGAAAGGTGTTCCTGATCATATTTAAATGTAATGGAAATTAAGGAGGTCATATAGATACATTTCCTAACAATTTTAATGGAATTTAGATTCATGATACAAAAGTATTGCTTGAATGTAAAAGAGGAGAGAGAAGTTCCTTTCGGAATTTCGGCAGAGTAACGGGTGTACATGGGAGGTATTTAATGAGAGAGAAATGGTCTCACATCATTAAAACATAAAGAGGTAAGTATGAGGGAGTTTAGAAACCATACCCCAACATTTATAATTGAAATTAAAAGGGAAAAATTATTTAAAGAAAATTGGACAAAAATGAGAATAGAAGAAAAAACCTTTACTTGGATGTGTGCTTTTAAAGGCTAGAGAGTGGCCTGTGAAAGGATTATTAGGAAATTGTGGAACCTTAGGAGGATTCTAGAGAGAGTAGGGCATAGGTTGGATGAACTCCAAAGGATTTGAGTGAGGTGTAAGTGGGAGATTGGGTGGGTTTATATAGGAAAGGTGAGGAGATCTTTATTATTTAGGGTTGGGACCCCTTATATTAAATTAATCCAAACCACACACCTTCCCAAGGTTTTTGCCAATAGTTTTTTGTAAAGGGAAGAGGAAAACAATATTTTATAAGTCCAATTTCCGAACCTCTTATTATAATAAGTTTGCTTATGTGGAGGTGAGTCACACTCCCATGGAAATTAATTTAAAAAGACAAGGTGTTTAATAAGTCATGAGGGGTCTATTAAATCTTTGATAAGTAGGTAAAACAAACCCAAAATCACATTATTTTAATGTTTAAACATATATTGGCCGATCTTAAATCTTATAGTATTTTATTATATCACCCTTGGGTCATTATGATTTCATAAAACACATTATATATTTAAATGGTATTTAATTATTACCCAAAAATTTGACTGTCTCAAAAAATTATGAAAAATTCACCATTGGATAATTTCGATGTCCTATTTAAATAAATAAATTTTATTTTATCTATATAATTTTTAATTATGTTAATTTTCACTTTAAAAATAAAAACTCACATTTATCGAAAATTCTTGGGTTTTGAGAGAAATGGCATTCAAACCTTAATAAAAATTATAATCGCATTTATAAAATAATTAAATCATTTATATTTAATAAAAATTAATTTTATAATAAAAACATTATTTAATTAAAATATTATTAAATTCATAAATCCATTAATTTAATAAAATATATTTCTTAATTAAATAATACTTAAAAACACTATTTGTACTTTAAAAACTATTTACAATGTCTCAAAAATGACAAGGAGGTATATTCATTATTATATAAAAAAATAATATACATGAACATAGTACTAGTGATTAGTTACATAACCCCTTAAAACAACCGTATAAGAACTAAGGCTAAGGTGTGAGATGGTGACAGACTCTTGGGGTGGCTCAGCTAACATCGCTCGAGTGGTAATTTCTGTCAACATCCAATTTTTACGTAGACTGTCCCATTCGAGCATGACATGATGAAGCTCAGCTTGGGATTGGTCAAGAATGAAGCCCAAGGATGATACCTCCTTTCCGAGCTCCGAAAAATGGGCTTCGTATGGAGAAATTATACTGGATGAGGCCATCGCTTCCTTTGTATGAATAAAATTTGATGTGTTAAAGCTGTATATTTATCCTAATCATGTGATCACTATTCAATGGTTAAAAAATTAAAGGTCACAATTTTTATCATAAAACCAATGAGGTTGACATTTTATAAAAACATTTTATATAAAGAGATATTTAATAAGATGAAGATGGATTTTCCATTAATGAAACTATGGGTCGTTACAATATTCCCCCCATAAGAAATTTTACCCTTGAAATTTTCCTTTTCTCACACTAAAACAAATGTGGGTAACTCATCTTTATCATTTCCTCTAATTCCAAAGTCGCTTCTTCAAACTTTTGGTTTCTCAACAACACCTTGACGAGGGGCATTGTCTTATTTCTTAGAACTTTTTCTCTATGATATAAGATCATCACTAGTTTCTCCTCATAAGAAAGATCATCTTCCAATTGTACCACCCTATAAGAGAGTACATGTGAAGGGTCTGGTATGTACATACTTAAGAGGGATACATGAAATACATCATGTACTTTGGCCATGGCAGGTGGAAGTGCTAGTCGATAGGCCATAGCCCCTGCACGATCAAGAATCTCGAAGGGGATGATGTACCTTGGACTTAACATCCCTTTCTTTCTAAACCTCATGACCTTCTTCCATGGAGATATGCGTAGAAACACCATGTATCCATTTTGAACTCAAGGTCTCATCGACGATTATTTGCATAACTCATCTGTCAACTCTGAGCTTCCTTGATATGCTGCTAAATGGTTTTCACATTCTCCATCATTTCCTTAACCATTTCTGGTCCAAGCAGCTTACGTTCACTGACCTCATCCCAACATGCCGGTGTTCTTCACCTTTTTCCATATAGGGCTTCGTATGGTGCCATTTGGATGCTCGAGTGGAAACTGTTATTATAAGAGTACTCAACTAGAGAATTATTTTGATCCAATACTCCTTTAAAGTCCACTGAGCATGCTCTAAACATATCCTCAAGTGTTTGAATAGTCTGCTCGGATTGGCCACCAGTTTGAGGATGATAGGCCGTACTGAAGTTTAGTTCAGCATTCAGAGCATGTTGAAGACTCTTCCAAAACATAGAGGTGAATCATGGATCTAGGTCAGACATAATAGATAGTGGTACTCCATGAAAACTTACCACGTCCCTGATATATATCAATGTCAGTTGATCCAATGATAAATCCTCCCGAATAACAATGAAGTGTGCAGTCTTTATAAGATGATCCACAACAACCCATATTGCATTGTTGCCTTTGGATGTCCTCGGAAGTCTGTTGAAAAATTCAATGGTGATGTTTTACCATTTCCATTCTGGTATGGGAAATGGTTGAATCATCCCCTTAGACTTTTTCCTCCCTACCTTCACTTTCTGGCACACTGGGCACTTTGATGTATATTCAGCAATCTCCTTCTTCATATTATCCCACCAAAAGTTTTCTCGGAGATCTCAATACATCTTGGTGCTCCTAGGGTGAATAGAAAAATTTGAACTATGTGCATAATCCAAAAGTTCCTTCTTCATCTCTGGACTTGATGGAACACATAGTCTTTTCCCAAACCGCACAATTCTTTCTTCATTAACATTAATCTTCAAGGATTCCCCTTTTTCGATAGCTACTACTTTTTCATGAATTCCTACATCATCACTTTTAGCATCCTTTAACCTTTCCAAAAGAGAAGGTTGAGAAATCATTTGAGAAAGGATTGATGAGATTCCCTTCTTTATGATTCCCATGTCCATTTTCATCAAGTCTAAGAAGATTGGATCCTTCTCAATTCTCATCATTGATAGAATTTCCGTGTCCTTTCTACATAGGGCATCTTCCACCTTGTTCGCTTTCCCAGGTTGGTAATGGATTGAACAGTCATAATCCTTAATGAGCTCTATCCATCTTCTCTGGCGCATATTAAGCTCTTTCTCTATGAATATATATTTAAGACTCTTGTGGTCAGTATATATCTCACATTTCTCCCCATAGAGATAATGCCGCCATATTTTCAAGGCAAAGATCACCGCTTCCAACTCCAGATCATTCGTTGGATAGTTTTGCTCATGGATTTTCAACTGCCTTGAGGAATAGGATATCACTTTATCATTCTACATCATCACACATCCTAAGCCCTTCTTCGAAGCATTACTGAATACCACAAAAATCTCCCCACCTGTGGGTAAAGTGAGCAACGAATATCTATTACCAATGTTGGCCTCATAAATCCCTTAATTACATCTATAATGGAGGGATCCACAGATATCTCATTACTTGTGATGATATGGCCCAAGAATGAGACCTCCTTCAACCAGAAATCAAACTTTTTGTACGTTGCATAATGATTCTCCTTGCGCAAAGTCTCTAGTACAGTTCTTAAATGCTTCTCATGATCCTCCTTGTTTTTTGAGTATATTAGAATATCATCTATAAAGAATACCAAAAATTGGTCTAGGTAATCTCTAAAGTCTCTATTCATCAAGTCCATGAAGATTGTTGGAGAATTGGTGAGTCCTAAATACATTAATATGAATTCATAGTGCCAATATCTTGTATGAAAAGTAGTCTTGGGGATATCTTCCTTATTCACCCTTACTTGATAATATCCCGACTGCATGTCCAACTTGGAGAAGTATTTTTCTCCACGCAGCTGATCAAACAAGTCATCGATCCGTGGTAGAGGATACTTGTTCTTTATCGTGATTTTGTAAAGTTCACTATAATCGATGCAAAGCCGCATTGACCCATCCTTCTTCTTGACGAAGAGGACTACTGCACCCCATGGTGAAGCACTTGGGAGTATAAACCATTTATCCAAATTCTCCTATAGTTGTTTCTTCATCTCTTCATTCTCTACAATAGACATTATATATGGAGTCTTGGATATTGATAGCACCCTAGGTATAAGTTCAATTTAGAACTCAACATCTCTTTAGGAGGAAGACCAGGTAGTTCCTCGAGAACCACGTCAGCGAATTCCCTCCCAATAGGCATTATAATCGGGGGTCGATTTTCCATATGGAGTGTGATTTCCCTCTCCCGACAATTTAAGTTGGCTCTATATAAGGAAAGGAAATCCATTCCATGAATTGCATCAAATTCCACCAGAGGGAGTATGAAGAGGTTCACCGGGAAATTTAATTCACAGACTATAACATGGGAGGACTTATATTCATGGGATATAATGATTGCCCCATTTTCCGCACTCACTTACATCATTACATTAATGATTTGTGGTGGTGCTGGGATTGTTCTACTGAACATTCAAGATATAAAAGAATGCATAGAAACTAAATCAAAAATTATGTTTGCTATTCTTGAATGAATAACTGACATACCTGTCACCACATCATTATCGGGGTTCATTTCGACAGAAGTGATGGAAAAAAGAACTTCCTTTCTACCTTGGAGGTTGTTGGTTGTCTCCAAAAACCCTTGGATTAGGGCACTGATTTTCCAATTGACCTAGTTTTTTGAATTTATAGAATTGAACAATGCATTAAGGTTCGAACAGAGAGTCCCTCTCCTCTGTCACAGCCGCGGGTCTTTCTTTCCGATAGTTAATAGCTAGGTTACCTTCTCTTCCACACCTGAGGTATTTTCTCGTCCCCTTAAGGCAATTTCCAGGGTGCTTCTTTCTGTACTTTTGGAAAGTGTGGTGCTGGATCTTCTTAGCACCATTGGATTTATCCATCAGACCGCCAGTATTAAATTCCACCTTATGCTTCTTGTCCCCATGATATCCCTTTCATTCTAAGATCTCCATTTCGACCTTCAGGGCACATCAGACAATTTCCTCATAGCTGTCAAAGTCACGGATCGCTAATGCTTTCTGCAAGCTAGGCTCCAGCCCACCAAAGAAGCGATAAACTTTTCATTCAGGGGTAACGACAAAGACGGAAGCATATCGTGAAAGCCTGGTGAAGTTTGCCTCATACGCTCTAATAAATTCTTCATCTTTTTGCTTGAGAGAAAGGAAGTCCCTTTCTGTATTAAGCCAGAGAGAGAACGAAAAATATTTATCAAAAAACATCTTCCGAAAATCCTTCCATTCCAATGCCTCGATCTCCTCCTCGGGCATAGTATTTTTGATCAACGTCCACCATTGATCAGCTTCACCCTCCATACAATAAGAAGCTATGAGATCCTTCTCTTCTTCATAACATTGAAGGATGGAGAATATATTTTCAATGGAGTTGATCCATTTTTCAACCATCGTGGGATCAGATGATCCACTAAAAGAATGAGGATTTGGTATCATGATGCTCTCGATAGTGACTTGTTCTTTCTTATGGGGGGGGGGGGGGGGGGTTGGGCATTCCTCTTGACCTCTGTTTCTATTCAAAACTAGAGTTAGCTGAGAGAGATGCATGACAAAGTTCTCGATTTCCACTCCGATTGGATTGGGCATCTCACTAGTACAGTCATCACACTGATCTTCAAACAGTTGTTAGCCCGAGACATCCTATTACCTTGAATTGGCTGGAATAAAAAGAATGTTAGGGGTAACACATAAAGGGTAATACAAATACAAAAGTTCATGACTTATAAATAATCTTTTGTTTCCTTACTCATGAGTCTATAGGCTTCAATCTAGTATTTTCCTGATCTACTTTCTAACATATATTCTTAGGGGAATTTATTTAATTCCCTTAATAAGGGTTCATACTATGCTTGTGAATTTATCAAAACATATCCCCCAGGAGTGTCGTAACCAAGATTGCAGCAAGACCCGTTGTCGTGCACTAGTTCCCGTTCGAGTCTAGCTCAAAGCGGTGTTTTCGGGTTTTACCCAGAGGATACATCTATGTTAGAGCTGCCTCTACATGCACGTATCCAGATAGGGATGTATTTGTTTGATAAACTACTTACTCAGTACTTACCAAAACATAGGGATGTTTTTATTAAACTTAGTCTTGTATCTAAGGCTTTACTAGGGTTTCCTAATCCCAAAAATAACCAAACATATCCTCTGATACCAACTATGTCCACCCATCTTTTTATTACAACATATACATCATTTATTACATAAAACATCATTTGATACAACAAAGAAGATAGAGAGGTTTAGAATCTTTGGGGCTTAGGATCATTACATAAAAACATAAAACAGGAAAGACTACATCTTTATTGAAAACTTCATTTACATGACCACTACATTCCCTTGTACATAGCATTGCATGGGATAACCTGAGGACATGCATAAGAAATGGGTGAGCTATAAAGTACAGTAAGGGAGTACACATGGAATTACATGAGGAGTAAAATACATGTTAGAAAATAGGCATATCAATAGAGCATAAGAAAAACATGAACATAAAGGCATGATAAAGCATGATAATCATAACATGGAAATGTGGCAACAACACTTAACTTGGAATTAGCATGAGCCAAGGCTCATTGCACATGGAGAATGAGTAAATCCTCATTGCACATAAAGCACGAGTAAACCCTCATTGCACTTGAATTAGCATGATTCAACACTCATTGTACATGACTTATCATGATACAATACATTACCCAATGCAATGGAGCGCTATAAGGGTGCACCCTACTTAAACATTTCATTTCATGCATAAGTGTGCCACATGGATCATAAAACATGTATTCATAAAACATAATCATTTATTCCATGATAAATTAATGTATAATTAATACATGAAAATTTACAATCAATAAGTAAATTTACATAATGGTGAATACCCTTGATGGAGAAATGGGCATGGTATTCACTACACAATGACATTGGTTTAGAAAATCGGTGCGATTTCGGCAGCGTAACGGCATGACAGAACAATTCATAATAAAGGTTGATGACAGAGAAAGGGGTTCCTCATCATATTTACATGTAATGGACAATAATAAGGTCATATAGATACATTTCCAAACAATTTTAATGGTGTTTATATTCATGATACAAAATTATTGCTTGAATGTAAAATATTAGAGAGAAGTTCCCTTCAGAATTTTATCATAGTAACGTGTGTAAATGGGAGGAATTTAATGAGAGAGAAAGGGTCTCACATCATTCAAACATAAAGAGGGTAGTATGATTTAAGTGAGAAACTATACCCCAATATTTATAATTGAAATTAATATGGAAAATCAACATAAAGAAAATTTGACAAAAATGAGAAAGGAAGAAAAAACCCTTACATGGAAGTGTGCTTCCAAAGGCTAGAGAGATTCTTGTGAGAGGCTTCTTGGGAGCTTGGGGCACCTTGGGAGGATTATAGAGAGAGTAGGGCAGAGGATGGACGAACTCCAAAGGCTTTGAGTGAGGAGGAAGTGGGAACTTGGGTGGGTTTATATAGGAAAGGTGATGGAATTCTTTATTATTTAGGTTTGGGACCCCTTATATTAAATTAATCCAAACCACATACCATCCCATGGTTTTTGCCTATGGTTTTTGGTAAGGGGAAGTGGAAAAAATATTTTATAAGGCCAAAGTCCGAAATTCTTACAATAATAAGGTTGCTTATGTGGAGGTGAGTCACACTCCCATGGAAATTAATTTAAAAAGACAAGGTGATTAATAAGTCTTTAGGGGTCCATTAATGCCATGAAAAGTAAGTCAAAAAAACCCAAAATCACATTATATTTATGTTAAACCATATATTGGCCGAACATAAAGCTTATAGTATTTTATTACATCACTATTGGGTCATTATGATGTTATAAAACACAATATATATTTAAATGTTATTTAATTTTTACACAAAAATTTGACTGTCTCAAAAAATTATGAAAAATTCAACGTTGGATAATTTTCTAAATATGTTAATTTTCATTTTTAAAATAAAAACCGACATTTATCAAAAATTCCCGCGTTTTGACAGAAATGGCTTTCAAACCTTAATAAAAATTATAATTGCATTCATAAAATTATAAAATCATTTATATTAAATAATAATATAATAATAAAAATAATATTTTATCAAAATAGTATTTAATTAAAAAATCCTTTAATTTAATAAAATAGATTTATTAATTAAATAATAATTAAAAACACTATTTTTACTTTGGAAACAATTTTCAATGTCTCAAAATTGACAAGGAGGTATATTCATTATTATATACAAAAATAATATACATGAACATAGTACTAGAGATTCGTTACATAACCCCTTAAAAAATCCACATAAGACCTACGGGTAAGGTGTGCGATGGTGATAGACTCTTGGGGTGGCTCACTTCACATCGCTTGAGTGGTAATTTCTATCAACTTCCACTTTACACATAGATGGTCTCGTTCGAGCTTGACATGACGAAGCTCAGCTTGGGCTTGGTCAAGAGCGAAGCCCAAGGATGCTACCCCCTTTCCGAGCTCCAACAAATGGGCTTCGTATGGAGTAATTCTACTAGGTGAGGCCATCACTTCCTTTGTCTCTATAAAATTGTATGTGTTAAAGCCGTATATTTATCTAAATCTTGTGATCACTGGTTAACGGCTATACAAGTAACAGTCACAATTCTTATCCTAAAACCAATGAAGTTGACATTTTATAAAAAAATTTTATATAAAGAGATATTTAATAAGATAAAGATGGATTTTACATTAATAAAACTTTGGGTTGTTACAATCAATTCTAGAAAAATGAATCAAAATGACCTAAGAAAACACACAATAGTAGGTAAATGATGGCCCATGAATTTTTCAATGTAACTTACAAACCACCCAAAACATTGGACATTTAAAACCTTGTTCAGATTTCTTTCCCAATGCAATAGAATGGTTCCACAAGAACTAAAAAGATATGATTACAAAAACATTATGTAAATTAAATTTTATAATGTGAAATAATTATTATAAGATTTATCCGACAATGATATCACTATATAATAAGAAATAAAAAAATGTACCTCTTACAGTAGTTGGAGTTACATAAAATTCCCTTGGGGGACATAAAGCCATATGGATTTATTGACTGGGACATCCCTCTTTTACATTGAATAATACCCAGCACACCTGAATTTATCAACATATACTTGAGACCCCTTGTTCAAAGTGGATCATATCTTATTTCCATGGTACGTCTTATCAAATAAAAATTTTTGATGACTAGATTACCTAAAAATACAATACGTTCTAGGACCCTCTACAACTAGAGGTCTAGGAGGGCCAAGCCTCCCATAGTAGTTGAAAATAACCAGTTTCTACAATGTATAATCTCATGATACTAGTCCTCCAAACAATTGACCACTATTTCACTTTATTGTTTTCCCAGACTATGGACCCCTGCAAGACGCTTCACCCACTGAAGTGTCGGCCAAACATATCCTTGTAGCTATGTCTACCTCATCCAATGATTCTATATAAAATAACTCCAGTGTGATCATAAGGTAAAAAATAACTATAATTGATTAACTGTTGTACATCATCCCCTTCATGATCCTTTGAGAGTTTAGGTAATAATTTTTTTACATTATATAGTTCAAAATACACAAAAGGATGGAAAATGGGTAGAGTACTCAATAATATAATGATCACATCACTCCAAAGACATAATATCTATGGTCTATTCTACATGTAACATGTAAGGGTAAAAATTTTGAATAAATATACTCATGAAATGATACAGGGTATATCCATCATGCAACATATCTTTTAATATCGAGTCCAGCCATCCTTTTCCTGGTCCATTGAGTGTATATGTGGAAAACTCCACATTAGAATCCTAATGTATCTTAAAAAAATACCCATTAAATACATTCATGCCACTCCTCTGACTCTTGTGTTACATTATCAACATGGATGAAATGTTGAGGCACCTATATTAAATCTTAGCCAAAACCCACTTCTAATCCATGGATAACTATGTCAACTAAGCCTAGTGTCTGAATAGTATAGATCACTACATCCACCAATAAATGTTGCACTAGAGGACCCACCAATAAAACCTACATCTAGGATTCCTATATTTTCTTTGGATGAGATATTCTATGAGAACTTTTATGTAATAAACAAGACCACCACTAGTCATCCATGTAAAAAATTTCAAAAATAATTGAATTATAATCATTAATAAAACCCATAAAGTAAAACAATGAGAATTTTGAAGTAATTATGAATCCAATCAGAAAATGAAAAACCTTTTAAAAATTATGGGTCCATATTAATAAACATCCACATATATTATTCAAATATTCAAACAAAAAATAGTTTAATATAAATTTTATGTAGGATCATTTAAATAAACCACCAATAAAATTTATTCAAATGAATCAAAATACGAGATCTTGGGCATATTAATGATTTTTTTGAACATACATGGAAATTATAATTCAGTAAAGGGAGTGATATTGTTGGGAAACTTTTCCTCCATACTCTCTGAATTCTATGGATCATACTCTCTTTTACCAAATACAATAAAACAACAGAGAATGTACTTACAGATATCAGGTTAAGAAACCGCTTTGATACAAAATTATTATGACATGGCCTTCCATGTTCCATGAACCACGTCATCTGACCCCATAGTTCTCTTATAATACATTTATTTATCTTTTCCGTCACACTATTCGATATTATTCATTAGGTCCGATTATACTACTATGAACTATTGTAATATTCCAATAAAAGTCTATTTAGTGTGTTAGGTACTAACACACCCACCCTAGGTAACTTCCTAGAAGGTCACCCATATTGATGATTACTATAGGATAGGAACACAAAACTGTGGAGTTCTAATCAGGTATTCACTTTAAAATAATGATGTGCCTTATGGACAAGGATATTAACATTTATCATTTTATGTCTCACTTTTTAGTGGTATTACACAGTTCATCAATGGTACTATATCCTATATGAGATGGGAGGACCAAAACACTAAAACCATTGAATTTATTAGGAAATGACATGTATCTCATGAAACAACATGTAATGTATGGGTATGTGGAAAAAATAATAAACTTGAAATAATATACAATATTTTAATAATTTGTGTACAAACACAAGCAATAAAATATTCTAAATTATTATGTTATTCAACAAATATATTTTTTTCAAAATTACTTATCAAATTTTCATGGATTATATTAATTGACACCATATTACACATTATTAAGACAATAGTTTTATTTGATGATAAATTTTAGACTACATGATTCACTATGTATGATATATTTTCTATATTACAATTGTTATTTGAATTTAAATGGAAAATGTTATCATACCCACATCTATATATTATGCTCATATTTGATACCCATATTGTATATAATATACTCACCCTACAATAAGTATCTCAGAAGACCACAATATAATGTTTTCCATATGTATCTAGTTGTTGTTTTATATATGATTTTTATAGAAGGGTGACATGTGATAATAGTATTTGTGAGAGATGTTGAAGATTCTTATATGGAATATTTATTAAATATATAATTTTTGAAGGAATTAATCTTATTTTTATTTTTTATAAATTTTTAATATATTTTACCAAAACAATTTTAAAATTATGTCATATGTTTTTATGTTCTCATTTGGATTCAACATGGTCACCCACATATATTGAGAACATTCCAACTATGCATTTTTTATTCATTTTATATTAATTTATTTTCAACATTTATCCTACTTCTTTAAATTCCTACATTATTCATATGTTATAGCCAATTGATTTTACTATGGGTAAAAGGAGGAAAAATTTCCCACATAGAAATGATATATTTGTGGTTAATTTTATCTCAAAACCAATATTATGTATACAATATAGTTTGAATGTCCATTTTATATACATATAATGATCCATAATGTATTTAATGGGAAATTAATTACAAATTATGTTATATTATTCTATATTATTGAATTATATTATGGAAATAAACTTTTATTATTAATTTATATTCTATAAATTTATTTTTTATTCTACAGTATTCATAGTATTGTATATCACAATTAAATTATGAATTAATATAGTGTAAATTATAAGTTGATGGTTAGTTATAGAATTATATATCACCACAATTAATTGATATTCCTTATAAAGAGATTGATATAATGTGTGTGGAATTTAATTGGATAAAAAATAGAAGGCCATGTCATAATTCAATGATATTACATTTACTATGTCATGCATTGTATAATAAATGAATGATTCCTAATTATAATATATTTATTTTATTCTCAGTTATATCACATATATATCTGTTTTAATTATTCTATTTTAACGTATTAATGATACTCAATAATTTAAATTTTTATTTTTTACACATTTGGTATGATAAACCCTAATGAGTACCTTGGAAATAAATTTCAAATGTCTTTAAATTTACCTAAGTAATATATATGAATCAAACAATTGTTCATATCCATGGATTACATGATTACATGTTTTTTGTAAAAACATAATTAAACTCTATATGAACAAAAAATTATCCCAACACATTGGTTTTATAAATTTTAATATGTTTTGAGAATTTAAATGCATTTAATTTTATTCATACATGTATTCATTATAGGTTATATTTGTGTTTCAATATAGATAATTAAATTGTAATGTAAATACTTCATAATTTATTGAATAATATGATTAATAAATACAAAAAAATGTTTTTGATTACACTATAATAGAATAAATGTTACCACCAAGTACATGTGAAAAATAATTTCACTTAAGGAAACGTGTCATGATAAGTTCAGCTATGTGATATTTGAAATAAAAAAAATATTACTGTATTGTGAATATGAGTTTTGAAAATTATACTAAAGAAAAAAATTTATTGAGCTAATTAATCATTAACATGTAAATAAAAACAATATATTAAACAATTTAAAATTGTAAAAATTGGTCTCATGTACAGGATTATCTCATCATTCTATCCATAGTGATAAAACAATTTTAATGAAATCCAACAAATAAAAAGTGAGAATTTTTCTGAAATGTAAATTCATCATAGTAGAATGAGGCCAATGGGTAGTATAATCTATTAAAACACAATAATGTATCTTTTAAAATGTGTTGAAAAAATATAGTTTCTATAAACAATTACACATTCCAAATTCCTTCCACCTATATAAATTATATCCTTCCAACCCAAAAGACAATATTGAAGAAAGATACTCATATGTAGATATGTTTTTAGGATCCAAGAAAATAATTAAAAATTATGTATTGAAACGCAATCATGGAATACCCAAATGATAATTTCCCTATCATGTGAATGTAATCCAAATTCAATATAGATCCTCATAAAATGATCCTAAACTATATGATATATAGTCTCTTAAACATCAAATAATGGTTTAGGGATCCTATTCTTCCCCACATGATATTTTACTAGTGGTTTTACAATTGTTTTAATTTGTTAGAATCATGGTAAAAAAATCTCATACATATTTAAATATTATAACATTCAATAATTGTGGGGTGAAATATATTTTTTTATATATAAATACAAAATAGAATATTTCATTTGAAATAGTGTAATTTAATTCAATATAAATAAACATTATTGGATACTATTGGTATGATAAATCCAATAATAATAAAAAACCATTACATTTCTAATAATACTAAAAAGTTTTAGTGGTTTTATAAAGGCATGTAATTAAGATGCATCATTTTCATACACAAATATATTAGAGAAATGTATTTTTGGTGATGATCCAATGTCTGTGCCCACAAATGTAATTAAAAAAACTGTATTTATTGGTGCTGTCATAGTAAATGAGTGTTCTTAATAATTTATACAAATCATGCATCCCATGATATTTACTGTAAGTGACAACTTTTTATAGAAATTTTTGAAAACATTTTAAATGATATTTATATTATTAAAAATTATTATTATAAATATTAATATATTGGAAAATTTATGAATTTTTTTAGTATTTTCTGGTTTAATTATTTATCGAAAAAACATTATAAAATATATAATTAGTTTTAATTTTTTATCATTATCATTATCTTTATTGATAGTGTAAATAATATTGTCATTATCTTTTAATAATATTGATAGGTGGTTTGGGATCATAAAAATATTACCCTCAAGAACACATAGATATTGATGATTGAATATTCCTTCCCATTTTTAAATCACTAAATTCATATGTTTCTAAATTTATTTTCATCATTAGAGTTTCATTATGGGTGAAATGCTATCGTTATATGGTTTCACATAGACCCATTCTAGATTGATAATAAACTGAAATGTTCACATTGAAAGGATCCTTGGTAAATCTCATCACCTAATTTGTTCCAATTTTTTTTAGTTTTCACTACCTCATGTGTGTGCACAAGTGATAATTATGTGTGGATCATTTAGAAAGATGAGTGAGTCTTTTCAATTGATATATAGAATCATGGAACATTCATTGAGATAGTAGGGATATTTTCATATGTAATAGGCACATGGACTGATAATATGGTAGACATTTTGTACAACACTTGGCTAGGAGTTAAAAATTACTTGTATCACTGATGGAAATAATTATTGGACTCTATGGTGGTTGTTACTTTATGAAATTTATGTCTTTTGGTCCACTTTCTCTACATAGTTTATTTAATAGAATTTATGATTACAAAAAAGTGTCCCTTTGAATAATCATATTGTAATTTTCCTCATGGATTCATGTGTATACGAGTGAGGAAATGATGGCGTTTAACAAATGTGTTTTCTTAAGTGTGTGAGTTTTGGTTATTTGTAAACCCCAAATATTAAAAAATATATAATATAATTTTATTTGATATATATTTTGTATTTATATTTTAGAGTGTAACTTTTATTATTATTTTATCTCGATATATAATTGTGAATGGGTATATCATACTGGGATACTATTTCATTTTTTATATTAAATTATATAAAAGACAAATTTCCTTTATTCTAATTTAATTTTCATTCCTACCCAAAATTTATAGTGGGGATCATTAATTTATCCCTTATACAATATTATTTTTAATGTCGGTGTCGAAGCCTCATTTATTATTAAAGGAAATAAATGGTCTCTTTAACTAGGTGGACAGAGACCCATTACATAGCCCGAAGGCCCGGTGGTCATTTGGAAAATTACATGGCCCGTTGGACAAATTTTTTGGCCTAAAGCCCATTATGTAAATAGTAATGCTACTGTAGCCGCACTGCTACTGTATAGCACAATACCTGTCGCCGCTATAGGGACCTACCACCACTACAGTAAGCTACATTCTGCTACAGTACTTGTGCCCAATATGTTTTCAACCCCCTTTTTTCATGTAGGATTAAGGGGTTCTTAGCATTAATCCAAACCCCAACTACATCACCTTTACAATATAATTCACTGGTGACTTTTCATTGATTTGATGGATTTATCACCTATTTAGGATTCATTTTCAACCTCATCCTAAATCTCTTTATTATCTCATTATCATATCATATCAATGGATCATTGGGATTTTTTATTTTACCATGTCAAAAATTCCCAAAATTTAGGTTACTTATAATTTAATTAAGATGTGAACCTATATCATAAACATAGAAAATACAATATTTTATGATATAATTATGTATTTTTCAATTATATCCTAGTATTTAAATGGAATTCTTTTTATATTTTATTTATATGGTATCATTTAGTTAATATTTTTAGTTATTGTAAAATGAATTATTCAATAGGTATTCATTAAGGAAAAAATAAAATCATAAAATTATATTTGTGAAAATTTAGGGGTTATTTAAGAAAGAACACCATGGAATTTAAATGTTACATTTCATAAGATATATTTTATATACATTTTTTTCAAAATGTTATTTAGTTTAATTTTAATTAATAAGAACTTAAATGAAATTTCAAATATACATTGATCCATATATCTGATATTTTCTAAGAAATATATTTTTATCCCAATAATATATTTTTCCTTCAAATTCAGAACCTGAAAATATAATTTTATAATTATTTTTGGGTACATTTATTTATTTTATATTTACCAAAAATATTTTCATTGTTGTTATTTGATTTTCATAAATTTGATTGATGATATTATTTGTTATAGAATTATTGTCCTCAAGGATTTTATTATTGGATTTTAATAATATTTAATGATTACTTTATTTGATATTAAATACCCAAAGTTATTTACTTTTAAACCTAAAATAAATCCCTTTAAACCACATAAATAACAAACAATTTCAATGAAGACAATACCATAATTATCAAAACAAAATACTAGAAAGACCTAAATCCATTAAAGGTGTAATAAATGTTATCTATTTTTGAAATTAATATGTATTTATATCCTTGTGAAGAATTTGAATGTGAAAAAACGATCAGATTATGTTGTCTTTCTAGTAGTCTTACATAGAACGTAACCAATTTATTTTATCATTCATTCATGTATTAGCATCAATTAAAAAATACTCCTTGAAAAAAACTAATCAAGTTCATAAAAAATTTCCATGAAAAATATAAACCAAAGAATAAAATTATGTAGACATCTAGATACATTACTTACAATAAAAAATATATCGTAACTCATGCTAAAAATTATTGTAGGTGGATCAGCTATGTTAGAAATAGTTCACATCACTACCACTAAACAAAAGTGATGCAACTAAAATATTCCAATGCACTATCAAAATTCATCCTCATATAATGAAACAATAATAACAAACAATGTCAATAATCTTTGAAATGAGTATATATCCAGGTACATGGCCTTAAAAATTTCATAATATTGATTTTTATTCAATATTTATTATTCATTCACTTTGGGTATCTATTGAGATCTATAGTTTTGGCTAATTAATATATAAATCATATATAAAAAACTATTTTATTAAAAGTGTAAAATATCAATTTTAATCTAACTTCTAAAAATATAAATCCTTTAAAATAATTCATGACATAATTTCGTGTAAAATTTTGATGTCTTTCTACTATAATTTTTAATTTCCCTAAAACATTATTAAACACTGTGATTTCTTTTAAAAACATAGGAAGTTAGAAAAATATCAATAGAGTATACTAAAATACAAGAAATTAAATGTTTAATAAAAAATCCATAAAATATTTACCTTCAAATCAAATTTCATTATTTGAATGAAATTAGACATTTTCACATTAAAAAATGCACCCTTCTTTCTCAATGATATTCATTAAAAACAATAAATAGAATTTAAAACCCCATATATCGTATATAGAAGCAAATATACCTAAAACCCTTTAAAATAAATTTTAATTGGAATAACCACATGACTAAATTACAATATAATTAGTACCCAATGCATTAGAGTTCTATAATGGATATCACCTTCCATATAAGATATATCGGGCTCACCCATGAGCTATAATACATCTCAACAATTTTTATTAACTGTACCGGTATCACTTTTTTGAAATAATGAGGATAAACCCTTCAAATATGATTTATCTAGGTCATAAATTACATATAATAATAATGTACCATATCATGAATAATGGTCACTCAATATAAACCCTTTTAAATATTTTTTTAAATCTATACGAAAAAAAATTCAGATATAAATACTAATTTATTTTAATAAGGACTTTTGAATGAAAAATACCTATAAAAATATTAAGATTTTTTTTCATTGAGGAAAAAATTGAATACTTGTAGAGGAATATAGAAATAAAATATTTCCCCCAGTAGTGGAAATGTTTTTTTCTCCATTTTTGTTATGAATAGAAAAATCCTTTTGCAGTTTCTCTAAATATTAAATATAAATTACATAATATAAAAAAATAACTTTAAATAAATAATTAATTATAATTATAATTGATAAATTCATTTTATAATATGTCATTGGGACTATACGTACACCTCAAAAAATAATGTCAATGTATAAAATCCAAATTTGATTCAATTAATAGAAAATGAGATAAAGTCTATTTTTGTTTGTCTAATTTTTCATTTATGTCATTATATTTTAAAATGATAAACAAATTTTTATTATTTAATTTCTTGAGAAATATTAATATTAATATTATATTATCTATTTTTTATATTAACAAGTTACATAAAATTACATAATCAATTATTTTGATGTCATATTTTTTAATCATATTCAGCATTGGTGTCAAAATGACATCGGTAGGTTGAAAATGGTAAATGATGATATTATTTATACACCTCAGAAACTATAATAATTACATAATGATAATTTTAATAGAAAAATATTACTTTTAAAAAAATAATATAAAATGTTTAGATACAATTTTATAACATTTCGACAATAGGGATGGTAGGATGTATTTAAGTATTAATAATTTTCAATTTTTTAATGATCAATTTTGAAAGATAGTAACTCAAATTTATCATCCAAAAATGATAATTATATCAAAATTAAAATAATATATAATTATTTATTTTTATGTAAGTCTATTTTTTTATTGTGATGTGTTGGTGAGATAATAAATCACATCATTTTGCGGAGGCGGTGGCACACAAAACCATAAACAACGTTATGAATAAAATTCTGTGAAAAAGTTAAAAAAGTTATATGATACTTACAAAATAATAAATATGTCATTAATTTCATCATATTTAATATATTTCACTTAAATTTATTATCATTAACATTATTAAATTCAATTTTTCACATTAGTGAAACTGAATCACAACACATTACAAGGTAGTAGTTTGTCGTACACACAAATGACATTGTCATATACATTATGTATGGGAATATAAAAAATGAATGTGTTATATAATGAATAATGAGGTATATTCATTCCATAAATATCATATATAAACATTATATCCATTATTATTACAAATCATTTAGAGCTGGTTATGGAAAACAAAATGACATCATTTGGCAAGGCAGTAGTCCACCATACACTCTGATTTTGTTTTGATTGTGAATTTAATGGATGTGTGTTTGGTATTGGGGATAACCATTATCATAATAGTATATGAATGATACTTATGTTTTTATATCATTGGGGTATAACAAAATTTTAAGGATATGGGGAAGGATAAATAATAAAGATTCTTGATGAAGAACATTACCTCTTTTTCATGTATCATTCGTGTTCTACAATAAACCCATCATATGATGGATTTATTTTCAAAAATAATATTATAAAATGATGGAATAATAACTAGTTAGTAATTTTTTTTAGATTTTCTTTAATCCAAATTTGTTGAAACTAGTGAATAAGTGAGGGGAGTGAACTACATTTTATAATGGAGGAACAGTGGCATACTTGGAAATGTCCATAATTACTCACTATGAGGATGTCTTCCATACCTCATATTCTTCTAAAACATAATAATATTTTAGTTTATAGAAATTTTGTTTGATAAAAAAATACCAAATATAAAAATAAATTCATTTATATCATTTGGTTCCTTACTCTTCAATGTTCTCTCAATTTGACCTTTTATGGTTTTCACAATGGAAGTTACTTCAATAACATATTTAATTTATCTTGTAATTAAAAATTAAATTACGAGTTATTAGAGAATATATAGAAATTTAATTTAAATATTATATCTTATTTATAAAATAATTTTCCATTCACTATTGGAAATTAATTTAAATAAAAGCGTATGTATGGTGTAAAAACAATACATTAACCCTAACCATGCTAACAATGTTTTTAATATCTAGGGTCAATATGATCATTATAAAATATATAGTGGTCAATAATGGACTATATTTTATATTTATTATAAATTAACAATAACTTGGAATAATATATCATTATTAGTAATTTTCAATCATTTAATAAAATATGATTTATTATAAAATTATAACAATCCCCATTTTTTCATTATTAATAGAATGAAAATTTAAAAATATCATGGAAGTCATGGAATAAGTATGTATTGAGATTAAACTTATTTAACATGATTAATTGATCTAAAAAATATAGTATGATATTGATTCATTAAATTTAGGTCACATGTAATTATTTTATTTTCATTTATTTTCGTTAACTATAAACTAAATAATTACATTTTTCTATTTCATATGTTTAAAATTAGTGACTAATTCATCTATAAATATTATATATAATTTATTATGATACCAATAATTAGTTTATATTTTCAAATAATATATATATATATATATAAGTAAACCCGTGTTGTTTTCTTCCCAATCCCTAAGCATTATTAATAGTAATAGAAAACATGGTTCTCCTTTTTAATTTTCCTAGCATACCGTTTTATATCGGTCACATTAAAGTATTATTTTTCCCATAACTCATATAAAACTATACAATGGTGACACGGGTATAAAGATGGCCATAAATTGGTCGATAGTCTAGTTGTTATGTAATTTTACACCTTCAATTTTGTGTTTGATGCTAAAAAAATATTGTTTTTAACTTTATTATTTTAATTAATTTTACATGTTTCCACTAATCATTTTAGTGAAAACCTTATTAACCGTAATATATTAAATACATTACGATAATTCCCAAATGTTTTACCATTTTTTCAAATTCAATTATTAGTTTTTGCACCATTTTATTTAATATCAATCTTATAGTTGTGACAATAAAGTGTGTTGTTTAAATGTAAATGTTAAAGATTTCTTCCATGAATTATTTAAAATATAAATCTTTTAGTTTTTAAAATGTCATATATTTTATTAATATATGTATAATATAACTATTATGACTTTAAAACAATTAATAATATTATTTATCATTATTAATTTTTACGATCAAAATATAATTTCTAATTAAAATCCAGTATTTTATAAATATTCATCAAAAAGTGAAACATATAAGGAAATATTAAAAAATAAGTCTAATGTAATTTTGGTTTTCCAATATTAAAAGTTATGTTTATATTTTAAAAAAATATTTCTAAATGTTTCAGAAATTAATTTTAAATTATGGGTTCAGTGCATGATTAATCGTTCATTTAGAAAAACATATTTTTCATAAAATATTCATTTTCCATTAAAATTATTATTATTTTATTAAAAATCATTGAAAATTAATTAAAATGTGTAAAATATATATTATCATAATTTACTTAATCTTATTCAAACACTCCATTCCAACGACTACATTATAATTAACATATAAAATATTATTATTAATAATATGGTGTTGTTTTGTTTAACATAGTCATATGTATAACTCAATCCTTCAAATAAATTCCTTATTGTTTTTATGATAATATATGTTATTTTTTCAAATGATATAATTTCTTAAAACTAATTTTAGACATTATAAAAACAAGGCGTGTTACATCCTCCGCCCTTTAAAAAATCTATTCCTCACAGTTTGAACTTCATTTTTGGTAATAAATATATAGAAACACTTGAAATTAAATTATTCATTTCATTACACTTTTAATAATGTTTACAATACAACATAATTGATAATTAATTTTAATAATATTTGAGTTTTAGTGAAAATGTATTAATTAAGAAAATAAATCAATGGTTTGTCAACACCTTTAATATTATGTCCTTAATATGAAAGGTCATTAATAATAAAATAATATTACATATAAAATATATATATATATATATATATATATATTTACTCAATAAATCACTGACATGGTACCTCCATTAATTAAAAAAATTATTAATGCAGTTCCAAAGTCATAGATATTTTTGACCAACCTTTAAAAAATCCAAATAACCCTATAAGATTGACCACATAATTAGTTAGCCCATCTTGATCGGTAGATCTATAAAGTAATTTTTCATCCACTTTTTTACTTCTGATCATGATGATTTCAACCATGTGTATGTTTCTCTATAAATATTTTAGTATAATATCCCAAAAAATCCCAGAATATATCATCTACCTTGTAAGACCCTATGATTTTTTAAATATTTATTTCAAATCAATTTAATATTTTTTTTTATATTTTTCTTTTCATGCAATGACAAATACACTTGTTGTTTTAGGAAAACACTAGGTTTTTCATGTGTTTCAGAAAACACCAAGTTTATATTTCACTATATAAAACAGTTATATTGTCTTGTGGTACAATTAACATATGTTTGGCTTGTGTTAAAAGCAATAACTATTTCCATCGATATAATGCATTATATGCTAGACATTGTTTTATGAAAATACATTTAACTATTAATGTTATTGCAATAATATTACTATAGTGTTATCATAGACATTAGGATATAAGTTATTATGAAAATACGATTTAAAAATGTAAACAAATGAACTGTTTTGTTATCAATGAGCTATAAATGAATGTTATAACTATTTGAAAATAATGAAATTGAATTTCTATGAAAACTACTTTTCTATGTGCAAACACCATTTTAGCTCAATAAAATTAATAAACCTTATTTTTTAATTTTTATTCATATTTTATATTTTCAATCCAATAATATGACACTCGTATAAATCTTTGACATGCATATGATAATAATAAATCCAATTATATCAATAAAAATATGTATTTTCCTTAAACATTATTTTACAGCCTTTTAAAGGAAACTCCATTTTAAATTTGATATTTGAAAATTTTTATAATATTTATTAAAAAAATGGAATATTAATAATTTATTTGGTGTGATTTTTTGATAGTTTACTGTGAACAATCAATTTTTAATGAATAGTAGAATGTAATTAATTTTAATTAAAAAACAATTTCTTATAATTTATTTATAAAGTTAAACTATATTATAAATCGATTTTAAAGTCTATTAATATATCCCATTTTCAAAATTTGAATCCGTTTCTCATTGTAATTGGATATAAACAGATTTATATATTTTGTACATTTTTAATTTAAAAGAACACAGTTAGTCATCCCATTAGTGAGATTAAATTTATATTCCTTTCTACAACTTTTGTGACTATAATTTGGATAAATGGATTCCATATTTGGAATAATAATTACATAAAATATATAATTTGTTCAACTATTGTTTTATCAAATAATATTTTTGATTTATTAAGTATTAATTATATTGAGTGAGAAAAAATTATCTTTACCAAAGAATTAACCTTAATAAAAATAGAAATAATATTATATAAGCACATATCAAATAAATTTAATGGGAATATTTTGATACTATATCATATTTAATCTCATTTATACTATTATTGGATCTACATTAGAAGGGAAAAGGTAGGTGGAATTCCATTTTCAAATAATTACATGAATGCCACTCTTCCTGCACTATAAAATGTCACTCACCCCTCCCACATATTCACACCAATAATTGTATTTTTATCTTCAAAAATCTAGTAAAATAATTTCTTATAATATATCCTTAAATTATTGGTGAATCCATTTGGGATGAAATATATCCATGAAAACCCATTGGATGAATCCAAATGGATTTACTTGGAGAATATGTAACATGCTTCATCAATTTCTTTTATTTTATTTCCATTCTCCACATCTTAGAACATTTTATTAACTGATTATATAAAAATTAAAAAAATCATAAATTTACTAATGTTTTTTTATTATACGGTTTCCACCATCATATAAACACATTTCCATCTAATGGGTAACAATCATTCCTTTCTTGTGTATGGAAAAATACCACCTCAAAAAGCAATGTTGTCTGTTTTTTACATTAACACCTATCATGGTTAGTAAATTCAGTGAAAAATGTATTATTATATGATACATATAATATTTTTTATTTATTTATTATTTCATTAGTATTATATAAAACATAGATTCATTATTTCCATTTTTTTGTTAATAAGATAAATTCATTTGCAGACATATCGACTTCCGCCTCGTCAAAGCAATGTGATTAATTCATACTATACATTTAATGTATTCAAGTTGTTTTTAGTGAAATTATATGATATATATGACATGATAATTATTAATTTATTATAATATATATTTATATTTAATTTACATACTTTTATTCAATATTTCAACAAAAAAAACATTCTTGAATATATTTGACCTATCAACTCCATTTGTGGTGTATTCCGTTAAATATTTTCTATATTTCATATATTATTATAAATAAATATATAATAAACATATATGATATTTATATCTTGTTATAAATTTGGGAAGTAATAAAATCAGAACTTCTGTAGTATGATCATGAATAAGAAGACAAAATATATTTGAATAATAAAGAAGGAAATTCTTGAATTGTAATATTAAAATTTGATAATAAAAATGTAATAAAAAGTCATAAAAATAATATATGGTATTTTATTTAATAATATGGTTATTTTTTATTTATAATAAACATATATTTATTATAAAAACAATGATCTTTTGAAAAAAGTATAGACTTAAGTTAATACGGTTTCATCTCACATTTTATTTCTGTTAAATTCATTCCTTATTAACCACTCGATTATTTTATGTTGTCCATATACTGCTACATAAAATTTTATATCATTAATTTAATAAATTTAATAATATTAAAATTCATTATTAATTCAATTATTTCCTGTGTATCATTATTATAAAGATGCTCAAGTCTTAGGGGGTTTGTTGTCTCATTTTTATTTCTATGAGAATGTTTCTTTATTCACCAGTCATTTATTTTGTGTTCTATATATATTTTATTTTAATTTATTATATTATACAAATAAATAAATTTTTATTTATTCACACATCCATTTTATAATCATTATTTCATGGGGTTTATGGTTCAAAATTTAATAAATCGGTAAATTAATCTTGTCTCTATTTCCTTTCTTTGAGATACAGGTCATGTTATGCACCATTATTTTTATATTTGGGGTATAAACATTAAATTAAAATTTTATATCAGGGATATCCAAATTTTAATTAAATTTGCTGATTAGTTTAATTTTATTATTCCATGGTTATTATGTTTAAATTATAGCAATGTCTTTACATTTAATTTCTAAAATCTCATTGTTTAGTAGGATTGTTTATGTTTATGCTTCCATTGAGGAAATAATATTGTCCATATATTAATAAAACTCATGAAATATATTGTCTCTTTTTTATCCATGATATATTAATGTATTTTAATCACATTTTCAGTATTTGTTACTATAGAAAATTAAAAATAATATTATGAATATAGGAATTTATTTCCCCTTTCAGTTAAGAATCATTTTTTCAAAACTCTATTTCTGAAAATAAACTATTAAAAATGTTTTAATATTATCTAATTATGTTAAAATTTAAATTTTACCCTTGTTTTATGTGTTTCAAAATGATTCTAAATTGTATATTCTTTTCATTTTTTGATCATGGTATTTTTATAATCCTTTCATTTGAAAAAAAGGATGTTCATCTTGTATTGACATAAACACCATCATGACCACAACTTCCTTGAATACTACATTTCAGGTTTATAAGGATATTGTTCAAGAAAATGTTTTACTAATATTATGGATATTTGGTGTTTTTTTCAACGAACATATTGTAAATAATGGTATATGATTAATAGTTATTGTGATTTATTTTCAATGCTTAATTTACACGTTTAAAATAAAAATTTTAGAAGAAAAATATTTAAATTATTTTCATATTTCATTATAAATTTTTAGATACATTTTATAAATAACTATTTAAAAAATTATTTGAAGTCTTCTTGTTAGGTTTTCCATGTATTTTCAATGAAAAGGGTTCTGAAAATGTTTTATTTTGTTCATTAATAGTTTTCAAGGTGTTTTCAAAGAAAAATGTTTTCAAAAACATATCAAATATTCCTATATAAGTTTTCCAATATATTTTCAAATAATAAGAGTTTAAAAACGATTTGTGTTTTAAAAAGATTATTTCATAATTAATAATATATTTTCCTCAAAAATTATTTAAATGATTGATTAAATCATTATTTATATGAAAAATATTTTGAAATGTTTTTATAAATGTAATTTTTTGAGGATATGATCAAAGAATCCAATCCATATTATTTCATGAAGGGTTTATGATTTGATGTAATGATGTTTACAAAGCCTATTTCCCATTAATGGGTCATATTCCATTGAAACCCACTTATTTTTACTTATAACGATTTGAATAAATTATTATAAATGAAATATATTTTCCATTGGTTTTGATATGATGAATTTTTTATGATGCACATTTTATTTCCTGAGTTGTGATATGGTTTTTATTAAACCCAAATATTTTTATGAGTCGTTATATGATATATGATTTATTACATTATGGAATTTGTATTAATGATCTTATTATTTGAAAAATGAGACCAATATCCCCATATAATGCATTTTTTAGTGATTTATATTTCATGACATAATTATGGGAATCATGTCGATGGTCTTGATCCAAAATTGGAAATAGGTGCATTTTAATCCAAAATGGGTGAAATTTATATCTAAATCAACTATGGGAAGATTTTTAAACATGATAAACATTGAGAATATAGGGAAACCTGATCAAATATGGAAATATGGGAAAACTTGGTGCACTATTTTATGTTGGGTAAACCCATCCCCTTAGAAGGAAATGACTATAAATGTGGATCGTGGTGTCTCCTACAAAGATGGTTTTTTACCCATGAAGTGCCAAAATATGTGTTTTGGTAATGATCATGAACTTATATGAAATAGTGATACATTTTATACATTCAAAAAAACCCATGTATTATGACATCAATTGATCTTATCACATGGGTTTATTATTGTTTATAATATGATTCATGTCTTATGAACTTCTATTGATTATTAATGTCTCATGATTATTATATTTTTTGCACGTTTTGAACATCAAATTCTATATCCAAGTTCTATTACACTTTTTCATGTTATAATTATGTATATAATTAATTTACCCTTATTAAGAATTTGAGCTCTGAACATTCCAGTATTTCATTTCCTTATATTATGAAAAATCCTTTTAAGTATAAGTACTGATGGTATGATCATTATTTTAGATGATAAGGTCCTTGCACCTGACTAGAACAATGTTTTCCAAGAGTCTAAATACACTAAAATTTTATTTTTTAGATGAATGTATTTTTAAATGTGATGAATATTTATTTAAAATGATTTAATATCCATGTTTTTTAATATTGGGTCCCTATAATTGGAATAAAAGAATGTTTTTTTCATACTTTAGAAACTAGGCTGATAAAATTATAGTGAGATCCCTAAAGATATTAATAGATATATTTCATTGTATTTATTTAAGGAAAATCATAAGTACTCAAATATTTAAATTTTGGCTTCCAAGTTCAGTAATCCTAAAAGTAATTTTCATTAATATGTGGTTTTATACTATTTCAAGTGTCATTCACACTATTTTTTATAGTCTTATTCAATAGTGAAAACTATATAAAATTGTGTTTTCATTTAATTATTCATAAGTGGAATACATTAGAATCATACAAATGGATGAACTACAGGGAAATATCTTGAAAACAATCAAAATTTGGGTAGGAATATTAGATATATATAGGTGAAGATTAGAAGACATAAAATGACATGTGAATGGTGTGGGATGTTCTTAAATATTTTTTTACACATAACATTTGATACATGGTTTTACTATGGTTGATGAAGATTAGTCGTGATTCATATTTCATATTCTATGAAAGATGTGATAAATTTTTTTTAATTAAGCATATGTAATGGTTAATTAATATTGTTGGATTATTGAAGATTGTACGATTTTCAAATATGTGCTAAGTGATACAGATGACCTAAATAATTTATTTAATTGAATGTATACATAAATAGAAGGTATCTCTTAATATCTTCAAGATGATGAAAAAATTATATTTTATATGGACATAGAGATGATGATATGGATAAGGAAAATTGGGTTGAATTTAGGACATTAGAACTGAAAGTTTATTTGTAAAAAATAGCTTTATGTCATCATGGATGAAGTAAAAAACATCTTGGTTTTTTTAATATATTTAGTAAAATTTGTAATAAGGAAACACACATGTTTACAAATACGATTTATTGTAACTCAGGTTATTATCAGGTTCCAAGAGAATATATAATGAATGTATTAATATGTTTGGAATTTGATAACCAATAGCTACTTTAGAATATATAGGGGATTAATTTTAATGTTATTTTGTGAACTTATTTCTAATGTTTTGGATTTCCAACTTTGGGAAGGGATACCAGTTTAATAATTTTTGGAATGGATAAATATAATCATCAGATAATGTTTGTGAGATTAAATTATTATCTCGCTATATGAGGATTTATTCATGTTGGATAACGTACACCAATGATTTTTTTGTTATACTGACAAAATATTGATGGAATGACTTATCCTTATATTAATAGATCTCAAGATCTTTTAATGATTCAAGAATGTAAATTCCACCTTCATTTATTAGAATAATATTTGGAATGTAAATTATTTTAGGAATAGCAAAGGGTGAGATTGTGATGAAATAATGTATATACATTCTCGTAAAATTTATTCAAATTTTAGATAAAGGGTCTTGAAAGAAAATTTTATTCTCTCATCATCATTTTTATGATATTAATTACATTTTTCCAGAGACTATGGGTTTTGGAATTGTGATCATTAACATTATCCTAACTGTGTTACCCATCACTCTCCATCAGAACGTTCTATTTATATTTATTTTCTATGTCCATGTTTTCACTATCATCCTCTTCTCTCTTATGTGGAAACCTTATTACGAGTTATATTAGGTAACCATTATAATTCCAAGTTTTCATTATAATCGTAAGTTTTAGTATTTATTTTTAGGATATGTATATATAGGAAAGAATCATTCATGTATTAAACATTTTATAACCCAACCAAATTTCAAGGCACAAATGCATTTGAAGGGGGGTAGAATATAATAACCCTAGATTTTTGTGAATTTTTTTTTTCAAATTAATATTATATTTTTTATATTTTGAATTCATTAATCACTAATTATATATTTTTTAATGAAAGGAAATTCTTTTTGTTTTTGTTACATGTAACACCAATTTAATCATAAACTACACACACCACTATAATGAATTTTCATTACACACAACACTATGAATATATTTTTTTACATGAAATTCAGGTTTACTTTGATAACATGTGTTAGATACAAATCATAATTGTAAACAATATATAGTTGAGCATTAGTATAATTGTAAAAATATTATTAAGGTTTTTGAATTGACAATAGGATGGATGTTATGAATAAAATATTATTTAAAATTTTAAATAAAATAAACCCCCTGGTTTTCAATAAGTAATAATTTAATGTATGAAATATTTTAAAATAAAGAAATTCATCACATATGAAAACTAATTATATATATAAAAATCTATTTTATATAAGTAAAATAAAAAATCACATTTTATTATTTTATAAATATATTTTATATTCAGTAAATGTTTTTTACACTCTTCTAATAGATTTTAATGGTAGAATATAAAAATTATTCCAATGTTATAAATAAAAACATATAGTTTACAAAATATAACATTACAACTTTGAAACTGTGAACATGTTGTAAATCATATTTTTATAAATTTTTAATAGTTATTTGACAATAAAAACAACATTTTTTGAAAGGTAATAGATAAATTTACATTGTTTTTTTTATTTACATTGAATTTTAATTATTTATATGAATATTGAAAAACATTAAATTTTAATTCAAATTTATCACTTCTTCTAATTTATTTATATTGATAAATGTTTGTTTTGTTTGTTTTTATCAAATAATTAGATAAATTATTAATAAATTAATAAAATTTAGTTCCTTAGAATCAATGTAACATTGAAATTGGATATAAATTCATTCAATATTTTTAATATGTTTTATTTACCCCCCCACCCCCACCCCCACCCCCGCTTCATCATCCTGTCTGGGAGATTAAATTAACATTATTTTCCACCAATCATGTGAATAGAATTTGAAAACAAGCATTACATGTCTATAATACTAAAAATATTTATTAATAATTTCATTTTATATTTTTTATAACATATAATAATGGTTGTGAATTGACTTAATTATAGTGATTAAAAAAAAGTTAACTTAATAAAGGACTAAACCTTAAACATAAGGGACCAAATTACAAAAAAAACATGTCCAAAATTCATTTTTATCTATAAATCAATTTTATCCTCCATTTTATAGAATTTGGACCATTATTGGATTGACATGTGAAGGAAAAAACATTGGTGGAATTCCATTTTAAAAATATTACATGAAAGCCACTGATCCACTAAAAAATTTCAGTCACCCCTACCAATTATTAACACCTCTAAAGAACTTTGTATTGAAAAAATTATTCTTGAATAAACTTCCAACATGTATATCTTAATCCCGCAAGACTTTTTTAGGAATAAATCCATCCATAGAATATGTTTGGTGGAAACCATAAGAAGTTTCCTAAATAATTGGTAACATCCTTCCTCAAGCTGTTTAGTTTTATTTTAATTCTCTACAACCTAAAAACATCACGTTACATGATTATATAATTAAATAAGTGTAATAAATATAATTAATTTTTTATTATATTTTTTAGGACTAAAACTACGCACACCTGCATCTAATGGGTAAAGAACTTACTCTTAATGTGTACATAAAATGAATGCCTCTTGGAATGATTTTGTGCGTTTTTCATTTACACCACTCATTAATGATAATTAAGATGGGAAATATTTAAATAAATGATATTTATGATAATAATTATTCATTTATTATTATATAATTGTTAAATGAAAAAATATACAAGGGTTCCATTTTCTATAAATATGATAACATCATTTGTGGACATGTGGACTAGTTCCATGTCAAAGTAATATGATTCATTCACATACTACATGGAATGTATTAAGTATGTTTTTAATTATAATATATGATATATATGACATAAAAAATCATTGGGAATGATATTATAAATATATTTATGTATTTTATTTAGATACTTTCTTTCCATAATATAACAAAACAAAAACAACATTAATGCATAAGCATGACCAAGGTTCTCCATTAACGGTGTATTACATTTCATATTTTTATATTTTATAAATTATTACTTATAAATATATAATAATTATATATTATAATTATATCATAATTTATATTCAAGAAATATGAAAAATCATTATCAATGTACGATGGTCGTGAATTAGAATCCAAAATAAATATGAAAATAATGAAAATACTACATGAAGCGTAACACTAACATGGAATGGTTAATAAAATGTTAATATAAATTCATAACAATCATATATGGTATTAGATATAATAATAATGCAATGTGATATATTTAAAACAAATTCATTTATTATATATTTTGTATGAAAATTTACTATGATTGGAAAGACTTGTGGTAAAATGATTTCATCTCTCCTTTTATATCCGTGAGCGACATTTCATATTCACCACTTACTTATTTTTATGTTTTGTAGATAATCACCTATTAAATTTTATATCATTAATTTAAATAATTTAATGATATTAATTTCTACAATTCATGTTATTATTTCATTGGGATCATGATTATAAAATTAATCAAGTAATAATGGTTATCTCATCTCACTTTTATTTGAATGAGACATATGACAAAATCAGATGTAATTTTCAATTTGGGTTGTATATACATCCCATGAATCTAAGATATGATTGATATAAATTAATTAATTTAAATTTAAATATCTATTTTATGATATTTCATCCATTCAGTTTGTCCTTGAATTGTTACAAATTCATTAATGTAATTTTTTCCAAATGTTCCTTCTGTGAGATACATAACATATAATGAATCAATATTTCACTATGGTTTGTATATAATACCTATTGATATGTTATATAATTAATCAAATTAGTTTAAAGATATTTAAGCTTCATATAATTTTAATCTTTCATGTAGATTATCATTCAATGTTACTTGAGTTGTTATATCGTGCTTCTACAATCTTATCATTTATTAGTATTATTTATGTTAATGCTTCCATAAATGAAATATAATGAAACATGTATAAATTAAAATCATTTATATTATTATCCCTTCTTTCTCCAAAATATATACATTTATTACAAAAAATGTTTAAATCTATGGTATATAAAATAATTATGGAAATATTATTATAAATATATGACATTATTTCAACATTCATTTAGAAATATTTGTTTGTTAAAATTTTATTTTTCTAGAAATATTTTCAAATTTTGTAAATACAATACTAATATTTTTAAGGATGATTTTTATAAATTTTTCCCCTTTATAAAAATTTATTTTAAAACTAATGAACATTTAGTGTTTCTATCATGGATTGTTTCGAAAATTTTAAGGTGAAAAATGATTGATCGATATCTATGGACTTACCCATCATCATGATAGTCATTTCTAGGAATCTTATTCTGTATTTTTACAAGGATATTAATAATTAAAATTGTGTCCTATTATTATTGAAATATTTTTAATAAAATAATGATTTCCGTGGATTTTCATAAAAATGATTTATGGTTAAGAAGTGTTTTGAATTATTTTCAATGGTTTTTTAATATGATTTAAAATAGTTTTCTTCATATAATATGGCATAAAAGATTTCATCCATTATAATATCATTAAAAATACATTTCCTATAATATGTGATTCAATATTAATAAATGAATTATTTAAATGTTTCCAATTTTTTTCAATGAAAAATATTTTCAAAATGCTTATTATATTTATATGAGTTTTCAAGGTGTTTTCAAAGAAAAACAATATGAAATAAAAATTGAATATTAATTCAATGGTTTAAAATATATTTTAGAATAATATAGTTTTAAAAATACTTTCTGTCTTAAAAATTCATCTTGATATCGTAAAATATATTTTCCTAAAGTATTTTTTTAAATTAATTTTAATGATTTCTATATACGAAAAGTATTTTTAAATGGATTTATAAAATGTATTTTCAATAAAGGTTTAATTTCCCTATGAATTGTTTCATATGATCCTTCATAATCCATCACCATGTAATATTACATAAATTGTTATGCATTATTCTTTATGAGCGATAGAATTTAGGAAGAGAATTCAAATTATTTCTTGAATGGATTATATTTTGATGTAATAATGTTTATGAAACCTATTTCTCTTCCACGATTTATATGATGATAAAACCTATTTCTTTTTATAGGTTATGAATTGATGGTATTATTATGAAAACTATATATTTTCCAAGGTTGATGCTATAATTAAGTGTTTATGATACCCATTTCATTTGAGGGGTTATGATATGATTTTTTTGAAACACATCTCTTTTTATGGGTCATGACATTATAGAATTCATATTATCTTGTGCAATATGTATACATGATGTTATTATGTGACAAGTGGAAAATATATCTCCCTCATATTAATTGGATAAATATTTTTAAATCATGAGAAAATTATAAGAAACACGTTGATGGGCTTGATCCAAAAAAGGAAATAGTTACATCTAGATCCAAAAGGGAAACTGATTTGTACTATTCTACAATGTGGTGATGGAGAAAACAAGTCCCCTATGGGAAGATGGGGAAACCCAATCCACTCTTGGTTGATTGGGAAAAATGAACCACGATGAGAATATGGGGAATAAAAATCCTGTATATATAATAGACTATGAATAGGGAAGCTAGCGTGTCTCTAAAATAAGGTGTACTCCCCATGAATATGTATACTATGTTTTTGAAAATGATCCTTGTCTTATAAGTAATGTTTCTAACTATTAATGTGTCTAAAAAAAATTCTATATCTTATGAATCTGTATGATCAAAAGGTTCATGTTCTTGATTATAATATGATTAATGTATAATGAACAACCAATATTTATGTAAGTCTCATGATAATGATCATTTTATGTTTGGAATGACGTTAAAAATTTATACTCACATTCACATATCCATAATATCAAGTAATTAATACAAATTTCTTTTAGTTACCCTTACTGATAATTTAAAATCACCCTAATCATAAGATTCCTTTTCCTTGGTAATGATGAAATGGTTTATATATGAATAATAATGTTGAATATCTTTAAGGTATATATTGAAGATAATTCACCAAAATTAATGAACATGATCCATGTTTCAAAATACACTAAACTTGTATGGTACTCATGAATGTATTTATATAACATATTGAATATTCATCTAAAATAATGTAATACACATGTCTATTATTCATGGGTCTTCATATTACTATTCACTCACTATATTTTATATTATTCATAGATTTTTCAGGACTCAATTTTATGAAGTCATGAACCTTGGTACCCAACATACCACACTAGTAACTCTTTCTAATCCAAGAAAAAAATTCCTAAAATTTAAATTACCACTATTTAATATTGTTTCACAAATACATCTATAATATTTTGTTGCTTTCTTCTCTAGGAACATACACTTTGATAGTTTCAAAATATTTTCATGTTGTTTTAGTTATGAATTATATTTCTCCGTATTAATGTTCTCATTATAAGAAAACAATTACTCATATTATTTAAATTATTATTTGGATAATTATTTTTAAATCTTTTTTTTGACCTGTGTAAAATCTAATAATTTTACAATCCTTATATAGAATAATTTCCAACACATTCTAAACAAATCTATTATTGTTTTCTGCATATTTCACCACATAATAATAAAAACTTTTCTTAATTTTGGGATTTCATTCACTATACTATATTATAAAACCATCAGGGAATATTTATTTGGAAATAGATTTTCGTAATGTTTCTCATTTCATGGAATCATGATAATATTTATATCAGGTATTCTGAAATGAAAACCATAATCAATCATCATTAACATCTAATCGATTGATGGAAAGAGATGCCTTTTGATATTCCAAATATCCCATGACATCAAATATCTTCTCTAGGTAATATATCTATAATTCAAATACCACTGGGAAAGATGATCTATTTCATTATATAGGATTTCATCTCATAAAATTATCCACTATAGACATGTTACTTAAAGTCATATTGGGTTCCTCCATGGAAGGGAAACAACCACTATTTATATCATGTGGTTAGTGATCCATCACTAAAAAATTGTATGTTCCAATTCAAACCATATCTAGATGTTCATTTAAAATGATATTTTACTCTTGATACCATTACACTATAATTCTCATATTTTATCAATAGATAAATATTCTAAAAGGGAATTGGATAGATGAATCAACATGGTAATTGTAAAATTATCAATCATTTGAACTTATATGTTCTGTAAAATCCTCTAAGGGAATGTTATTAATTATAATACCCTCCGCTGTTCTATCTACTTTACTTTTTTGGCATATATAAGCACCAAACAATAATATTAATTGACATTTAATTTTACTCAATATTTTAATATCTTGCGCTTGTAATAAAATTTTCATTTTATAGATTTTGAAAATTGTGACATAACTCATAAATAGAAAAACCAAAAAATAACAAATGGCCACATTCTATTAATATAACTTTTCCATTAATATACATACTTTAAACTAATGAATTATTTATTATTTGTAAAATATCCAAAACTTTCAACTTGTCTTCGTTAATTTGTACGGACTTTTTTGAACCTTATACAATCAAAATAAAAACACAAGATTAGTGCAATATCATATTAAGGGAACTAATCATAAAGGAAATCGTTAGTTCAATAATTATATGAAATCACATGGGATATTTACATTTTCATAGATGTTCATTTATAGAATGAAATTAATAAATTTCAAATGAAATACAAAATCTTTTTTGACAAATAAATACTATAAAATAAAAAAAATAAATTAAAATCCCATTTTTGTGACTTAGACAATCATATTCATAAAACAAATTATATGACTTATCTATAGTAATAACCATACATCAAACGTCAGATATAATCATTAACCTGTTCATTAAAGATAAATAATGGGCATCACCCTTTAAATAATCTAGATAAGACTCCCACATGAGCAATAATGGGGGTCAAAAAGACATATAAGGTATATCTTGAACACCCATTTCTCATTTTCTATAATGGGGATCCAACATTCACATTAGATATACGGGGATAAAATGTGATCTTTTATTGGGATAAAGACATCATATAAGATGTATCGGGACCATCCATTTTATGTAATGTTAAGGTGCCATATCAGGTATAAAAAACCTTCATCATAGTACAATTAAAAAAAATTTATAACCATATGAGATGAAATAGTTAGGTAAAAATACAATTTTACTATAATGATTCATTTTTTTAAACAAACACAACCAAAAAATCATGATGTGTGATTTTAATCACAGAATAAATTGAATTCATACAAGGGAACAAAGAAATATGATGATAGAAAAAGTGGAATAAAATTCATTGTATTTTTTAATGTTACTAATTGAACATTTATTTTCTAGTTTCTCAAAATTTCTACATAAAACACATAAATATATTCGTTTTGAAAAACATTAAAATAAATGTAAAATATAAATAAAATTTACATTATAAATATTTTATGACTATTAAATGGATTAAAAAATCATTTTGAAAATTTGGACATAGATGATAAAGAGTTGGAAGGGAAACATTAAATGATCATTATTTTAAAAAGAAAAAAAACCCTTATCTATTGGGAAACACTTTAATATTAAAACTGATTAAATGAATAAATATTAAAAATATATAATTATAATGATAATAGATAAATACATGATATAACATGTCAATGTGATTATATAAACACCTCACAACAGAATAAGGTGCCTAAAATCAAAATATTCTTCCAAGAAAGGAAATTGAGATAGTGTCGCATACCTTGATCCCAATTTATCATGTAAATAATTATTATTACAAATAATAAAAATATGTTTATCATTTAAACTCACTATGATCATTTTAAAGAATATTTTTGTTTTTATTTCACTTATTAAAAATTAATATAAAATTACAAAATCTATTATGTATAATTAAGTTGTTTTGGCCATATTCGATAATGAGGATAATATACATTGGATGGTTGGCTAGAGTCAAAGGGGTCCCTATTTAAACATATACAATATAATAATCATGAAATTATTTCTATTTTTACACTATTATTATACTTTTAAAATCAATAATTTAATATGGGTATGAAAGATGAATGAAAATTATGATTATAGATATGGTAGGCCATATGTACACATGAGTAAAATTTACATTTATCAATGACCAACATGGATAAAATGTTTATATAATTTAATTTTAAAAAATCATAATTATATCATAATAAACATAATAATTAATTATTTATACTTATATATATCATTCTTGTGATTCAGTGATGAAATAATAGATCACAAATTTTTGAGAAGGGGGTATTCCACACGTTTATGAATGGCATTTGATATTATTCAGCAAGTGAAAAGGTAATAAAAATGGTATATTATATTGAATGAATGATTTAAATGTCATTAATTTCATAATATTTCATATATATCAAATATATTTAATATAATTACACCTATTTCCCTCCATATAATCTATTAGTGAAATCGCGACATATAGCATTGCAAGGCGCAAGTCTGTCATAAACATGATAGAAAATAATCTATCACTTATGTACTACGATATAAAAATTGGATATATAATATAATGAATCTAGATGTATAACCATTTTTCTAATATCATATAAATTAATTATATCAATCATTATACCCAACCATAGGAGGTGGTAATGAAAAATTGAATAACATCATTTCCTGGTGTGATAGACAATTGTAGACACAAATAATGATTTTTTAACCCATGTGAATGAAGTGTGTGTTATTTTAGGTTGAGCCCCTAATATAATAGTAGATTTTTATATGGGTGATAGTAATATTATTATATCACTATGTTATAGTAATAATTGAAGGGCATGGATAAGGATCTAAAATAAGGATTCGTGTTGAAGAAAAATACTTCTTTTTTGGGTGTCTTCTTTTGGATTTCAATACACGCATCAATGAATTAACATTATATTGATTATTCATAAAATTTTAAAAATTATTTAAATTTTTCTTACCAATATGAAACCATTATTTTTTAATATACATTCTCCATAACATTGTCATGTAATATTTCATATACAGATAAAATAAATCTTTATTTATCTAAAATAGATTTCTCTTATCATTATTTTTTATTATTTGACTATTTCTTGTTCGTGGAATCATTCCAAATTCATATTCTATTACACCACCTTAATGTTCATGTAGAAATTTTTCTTAATGTGGACCCCTGATGAATGGTGAAAGTTGATTCACCACGTCAATAGTATATTTCTCAAAAAAAATTAATTTCAAACTGTTGTCCTTTGTCATTTTGATATAATTGTCCCAATTATAAAGAAAACATATTCCATCAAAATTATCAATAAAAATTGAAATACCTATATTAATATGACTCTTATTTCATATAGTTTTTTGAGGAATATCTAATTTCCCATTATATTTTTTTCAAAATTTATATGAATCTATTTTATACAATTTCAATAAATTTTTCCATAAATTTACATATTTATATTAAAAAATAAATGAATCTTAATATCAAATAAATTAATTATATAAAAACTAATACAGTCACATCATAATTATTAGATAGAAATAAATGGGTTCTAAAAATATGACCTATACTATGGAAATACGGGTTGGTCTAAGACCACATGATGTTACCAATGAATTGCGATGTTAACTATATGGTTTTTGAAGAGATAGGGTAAATTTTTTATTGAATTATTGTACAATTTAAAAATTAACCAATATCGAAATTAAAAACCCATTTATGGTTATTATATAAGTACATCTAATTATGATCTATCATAACCAAATAACACTATTAAATGAATTAAATAAATGAAGCATTTCGACACTATATTTTATTAGGTTATTTGTAAATTAATATACTAACTCAATCATAATATTTTTAATCATAAGTCTTATATTTTTTTCCTATCATAATAAGTATTGTTTTTAGAGATTAATCAACCATTACACACATAAGGTATCGTCCCTTATCAATAGCAATCACCCGATAAGATATTTTTTCACTATATGGATAATAAAATATTACACTACCTAAATAAAATTTCCAATATGAAATGTTACCTCTTAATATGTTTTATATTGTACTTATTATGTTATTGAATAAAATAATGTTATTTCCTTAATCAATAGAGTATATGACCAGATATGGATAATCAATATTTTATCATGTAAATTTTCCAAGGAAATTATCCAAAAAACAAGGAACCTACAGTCTCTGTATCAATAACCATCACCATCGAACCTACAATGATATTTATTCATAGTACTAAATCACTCTATATGAGTCTCAATAATTATGGTTTAATATAATAGTTGTTCATTGTATTGACCTGGAATTCCTAGGAATTTGTTTTAAAATACATGGGAATATTACGAATCTGTAGTTTCTGACGACACTTGATTCCGAGGCCTGGTGTGTTCGGAATCAATTTCTGAAGTTTTTTTCAAGTACGTTCAGTAAAAGTACGAGCGAGTTTTTATAAATTTTGAACTGGTGCTCCGAATGGAAATCTGAGGGCACCGTTGAACTCACAGTGTCGGTAATTGCTTAATGAGACCTTCACCATAGTTGCGTTTTGAGGAGTTTGGATGTTAGTTTTTGGGAGTTTTTAATTAAATTGAATAAAATAAAGTATTAACTTTATATTATTTGGGTGGTTAAAACCTCCAAGGGGAGGATGGAGGTTGGGCCCACGACACCCAATCTCCCATGGGAGGTTATGGTGGTGGGGCCCACCCACACATAACCTCCCGCGAGAGGTTACGACATGGGGAACACCCGAGACCCACAACCTCTCTATTAAATGATAGGGGTGGGGACCACACGACCCCTATTAATGGTGGTGGATAAAACCTCCCACCTCTCCCTCTTTAATGAGGGAGAGCCTCTTGCCAATCCACCTAATTAAATGTGACACCTCTCACGAATATAATTATATAGAGCCCACTATTTTAATTCACCAAATTTGAATTACGTTCCAATGTAATTTTAGGTAAACCCTCCATCTCCTATTTAAAGGAAGCTTGGGGAAAGGTATCGGGATGGCTTCATCAAGTGGAAAAACACTAGCAAAGAGATGAAAACCCCAATCATTGGAGAAATATTCCTCCAATGAAGAATCGTCACCCATGAAGAACAAATAATGAAGAACTCCATCATCATTATTCTTCAGTCGGGGTGAGAATGGGAAGCACTTACGCCCACAAAGAACGTTGTCTTCATTCTTCTTAAATCGGGGAAAGAAAGGGAAGTACTATCGCCCACAAAGAACGCTGACAACATCATCTCGAATCGTCTTTTTTGAGCTCTTCTTCCTCCGACTTTGACGAAACGACACCCAACAATCAAAGGTAGGGGGTTTATTTTTTCATGTTGATATTGTACTCCTTTTCTTACATTCATCAAAGGATATTAAGGGATTGAAGGAGACATTTTTAATAAACAACTTATACTTATGTTGAGCCAATTGATATACTTCTAAAGGCAGAGGTTTCAGGCCAACCATTCACGGCCCGACACCCTCTGTCGGATTTTCATTATGATGTTCTTCGAAGCGGCAACACGACATGGAAAAGAGGCGACAACGACAGAGAAGGCCAACAAAGGCCACACTACACATGACCTCCACGAACCGCGCCACCCCCATAGCCCCCGATATGCTTCCCATGCCTGGCACTCTACCTGGCGCATAGCCTGGCTCCCCCGGCGCACTGCCCGGCGTCCCCGCGCCCCGCCGGCGCGCTGCCCGGCACCCCTGCGCCCCACCGCCACGCCCCGATGCCACGCTGCCCGGCCCCGCCACACCTTGCAGTCACGCTACCTGGCGCCCCCAGCCCGCCGCCACGCTACCCGATGCTCCCACGCCCCACCACCGCACTATCCAGCGCCCTAGCGCCCAGCTGTCGCGCTTCCTGGAACCCCCGGGCCCTGCCGGCACGTTGCCCCTTTACATTAAGTACACTTGTTATACAGATTTTACTTAGTGAATTCTTCCTCTTGTACTCTGGTTGTCTGTGTTTATGTTTTATAAAGGCAACGTCTTCCCAGTTCTAGGGATTTACGCCTTTGGTGCTAGTCGTCAGCCCCTGGCCTATGGAAGGCGTGCTTGTGGTAGTTATGATACAGGACCCAGGGGACAGGTCATGACAAATTGGTATCAGAGGACATCGGTTCTACTGCAGAACATAGGACTCTGATGTTTCATTATTTTGAATCAATAATGTTAAGGGTACTAAGTGTGATTTTTTAGTTCAGGAATTCTACTGTTGGTTTAGGAGGCCGACATATCAATACACCGGGACCCTGAATTCTGATTTCCGACTCACTGCACGAAAACATTGATGGCGTGTGTGTTTTCAAAAGTTTTCATTAAGTCACCTCAAACCTGTTTATCTCTCCAAGTGTAGTCATTGACCATGTCGCATTTGTATCTTTCAGTATGCCTCCCCGTGGATGAACAGCTAGAGCCCCGATATTTGTACATACTGACAGCCCACCGAGCGATGAGGCCTCAGTACAGGACCATCTTCCAGGTGAGGCACCAGAGGAGGCACTAGTTGTACTACTCCCTGTTGGTCCACTGATGCCACCAGCCCTAACAGCAGGCGATGCACGCCGCTTGAGTGTGTTGCACGAGTTCCAGTGCTAGAGGCCACCCAGGATCCGGGTAGACGCGGACCAGCAGGCGGATGAGGATTGGATGGAGGCTGTGGTGAGAGTCTTCAGACTGGTAGGTACACCAACTGAACTTATGGTGATCCTTACTTCCAGCCTCCTTTAGGAAGGAGTAGGCATATGGTGGAGCGTGATACTCTAGATGCATGGTGAGGCATCACTTCTATGTCCAGACACTGAGATCCTGTTCCGGGCAGTGTTTGTACCATCCACCCTTCGAGTGGTTCGAATACATGAGCTACCTCGTCTGCTGCAGGGTAGATTGAGTGTAGCTCAATACTGATCCAGGATCACAGACCTCTCATGTTACTCCTCTGATATGGTACGAGACCCGTTCTCCCATACCCAATCCTACGAGCGGAGACTCAGGCTATATATTAGATCTTCAGTTATCTCCCACAGCATCCCGACGTAGGCAGGAGTGTTGGAGCGAGCCCTCCTAGTAGAAGTTTCTTTTCCGAGCAATCTCTAGTAGTGAGACCAGCCACTATTCGAATTTTAGCGAAGTCTTATACAGCTGGTAGTAGTCAAATGATGCAGAGGTCCAAGAAGACCTGACCCACAGGTGTTCAACAGCACGACTCAGGATCGGTTGTGTGGGGCCCCCATAGTGGAGATAGAGCCAGTCATGCCAGGAGCGGACATTGTTACTCCTACGGCGGGCTTGCTCACATGGCTCATGAATGTATGACTCGTCGTTCTGAGGATCAGCAGATAGTTAAGGGTCATCCCAGGTAGAGGAAGAGGTACAATCGAGGTGGTGCGTAGGGTGGAGGCGGATGTGGAAGAGGAGCTGGCCGTGCAGCTGGCAGTGGATGAAGTTATGAGGTGCTACGGTCACCACAACCAAGAGGTCCACCCCGAACACAAGGAGCATGTGGATAGGGCAGAACACAACTTCAGGCAGCTAAGGCCTATGATCACGGTGCTCTGGAGATGATTCGAGGTATGATATGTGTCTATTCCACCTCAGTAGTTGTTCTTATAGACACATGTGATAGTCACTCTTTTATTTCCACTTCCCCTGTTCGGAGCTCGGAGATTCCGACGGAGCCGTTGGTTCAATCCTTATGGCTAGAGACTCCTACGGGAGTAGATGTGACGATTATGCATTGGTTCTGGCAGTGCGAGCTTGCTCTAGGAGGTGAGAGCTTCGGTTAGGATCTCCTAGTGGCATCGTCAAGGCCTTATGACGTAATCATGGGTATGGACTGGTTATCTACTGTCCATGCTCATATCGACTGTATTATGAGAAAAGTGCGGTGTGTCTGCATGGATGGTACTAGGTTCACCTTCACCGGTGAGAAGGGAACCTTTGCATCACAAGACAGACTTACTCAGAGGAGGGTGCCGCCGATCACTCACCAGTTGGCTTGCCTTACCCTCTGAGCATTTGATGCGGAGAGTCCAACATATCCTGTAGTGGTGGAAAAGTACATGGATGTTTTCCCTGACGGTTTTCCAGGACTACCTCCTCGTAGAGGGGTGGACATTTACATTGACTTATACCATGGTATGAAAATGATATCTACTCCAATATATCGGATGGATCCCATTGAGCTTCGTGAGCTGCGAGTACAACTAGAGGACTTGTAGGGGATGGGATTCATCCAGCCCATTATTTCTCCCTGGGTAGCCTCGATTCTGTACGCCAAAAATGCAGACAGGTGTTTGAGGCTTTGTTTCGACTATCGTTTCCTGAACCATGTGACCGTGATGAACAAATACCCACTCCTGAGAATTGACGACCTCTTTGATCAGCTCAAGGGATCACGGTGGTTATCAAAGATAGAACTCAGTTCAGGCTGTCACCAGCTCAGAGTTTGAGATGAGGATGTCCAAAAGATGGCCTTCAGGTCTCGATATGGTGACAATGAGTTCTTGGTTATGCCCTTCGGTGTAACCAATGCTCCAGTAGTGTCCAATAGTCTCATGAACAAGATCTTACAGCCTTACCTTAATCATTTTGTCGTAGTCTTCATCAATGACATACTGATCTACTCGACTTTTGAGGAGGATCATGCCTACCATTTTCATGTAGAACTGGACACACTCAGAGAGCACCATATTTATTGTTATCTCTCGAAGTTCCAGTTTTGGATTCGAGAGATTCAGTTTTTGGGGAACGTCATCTCGGAGTCTGGAGTTGCAGTGGATCCAGTGAAGAATGAAGAGTTACTTGCTTGGGATCCACCCAGGAGTGTGACGAATGTATGAAGTTTCCTAGGCTTGTCTAGATACTGTCAGAGATTCGTTCTAGATTTCTCCAGAGTTGTAGCACCTCTATCAGCCTTGAAAAAGAAAGGGAAACACTTTGTGTGGTCGGAGAGATTCCAGCAAATCTTTTAAGAGGTGAGGCAGAGGCTAACTAGTGCTCCCATCTTGAGGCCTCCAGATGAAGGCATAGGGTACGTAGTCTATTACGATGCATCAGGGGCCAGACTTGGGTGTGTCTAGATGCAGGAGAGAGCTGTGATCACATATGGTTTTCTGAATTTGAGACAACATGAGCAGAACTATGCTACCCATGACCTGGAGCTAGCAGTGGTATTCGCATTGAAGATGTGGCGACACTATATGTTGGGTGAAAATTTTACCATGTACTCTGATCACAAGATTCTCAAGTATATCTTCTCTCAGAAGGACCAGAAATTGAAATAGTGGTTATTTCTTGAGTTCCTCCATGACTATGACATCGAGATAGTCTATACTCCTGGGAAGGGGAACATTGTTATGGATGCACTCAGTATGAGAACCGGCATACAAATTCTAGGAGGGGAAACAGAGCAGCTAGCTACCCTGCAGATATCCTTTATGGATAGGGATGGAGCAGCCTATCTACAATATCTTATTATCACTCCTCCACTTCTTCAGTGATTCAGGGAGGCGCATCATGGGGATACTGATGGTGATGCACGACGTGCTCAAATGTCCACAGGGAAAGCAACTGATGGATTTTATGAATGAGGGGAGCACATTATCCTCTTCAGAGGATGTACCATAGTACCAGTTTCACATTATTAGTAACTATTGAGGGAGTTCGACACTTTCCCTTTAGCGGTACATCTAGGAGTGGTGAAGATGTACTAGTACCTTTGACGACAGCATTGGTGGATAGGTATGAAAAAAGGTAGTAGTAGAGTTTGTCTCACTATGCCTCACATGTTAGCAAGTGAAGGTGGTGCACCAGGTACATTCAGGTTTGGTACATCCCTTAGAGGTCCTAGAGTGGATGTGGGATGGGATATCCATGGACTTCGTGATGGGTCATCCACATACATCCAAGAGTCTCGACTCGATTTGGGTGATCGTTGACCGGATCAGCAAGTCAGCCCACTTCCTACCGATCAGAGAGAAGTGCTCAGTAGATATCTTGGAACACCACTGTGTGCTAGAGATTATGTATTTTCATGGAGTACCTTCTTCTATTGACTCAGATCATGACACACGGTTTACTTCCCGGCTATGGAAGGTGTTGGAGGAAGCTTTTGGGACACAGCTTTACTTGAGCACAACCTTCCATCCTCAAACAGATGGTCAAACCAGGAGAACCATCCAGACCCTCAAGGATAGGATCCGTGAATGTTTCTTAGACTTTGGTCGTATCTGGGAGAATCACCTACCCTTGGTGGAGTTTTCTTAAAACAAAAGTAGTCACTCTACCATCGGTATGACACCTTTTGAGGCCTTGTATAGTCAACCTTGTAGATCACCTCTGTGCTGGACATACCCAGGGGAGTCAGCACTAGTGGCACCAGAGATGGTATGAGATACCACAGAGAAGGTGAAGATCATCTAGGTGCAAATGAGGATTTCACAGAGGAGACATAAGTCGTATGCTGATAGGATACGAATACCTCTGGGTTCTGAGGACGGCGACCACGTCTTTCTACGGGTCTCGCCTCGATGAGGTCTATGGAGATTTGGCAGAAGCAGCAAGAGATCACCAAGGTTCATCGAACCTTTCTAGGTCCATATAATAATAGACGTGTTGGCATACCATTTGGCTCTTCCACCTTAACTGAATAGGGTGCACGATGTCTTCCACTTATCTCAGCTGAGGAGATACTTTCACGACCTGTACCACGTCATCTGCAATGGGGAGCTGGACATTGATGATGGGGCGACATTCACGGAGGTTCCAGTGCAGATTGAGGATCAACAGGAGAGGGTACTACGTGGACTATCGATACCTCTGGTGCGCGTTCTCTGGTAGCACGGGGAACCTCCAGGAGATCAGATAGGTGTGGGAGGCTAAGATTTGTGCTCAGTACCCCCATCTTTTCCATTAGATTGAGTTGAAACTTACGAGGACGTAAATCCATAAGTTGGGGAGAATATAATGACCCAATATTCCCGTGATTTTTTTTAAATACATAGGAATTTTATGAGTCTGTATTTTTTGATGGAGCTTGATTCCGAGGCCTAGTGTGTTAGGAATCAATTTTTGATGGTTTTTTCTAGAACGTTCAGTAAGCGTTCGAGCGGGTTTTTATAACTTTTGAAGCAGTGCTCGGAATGGAAATTGGAGGACACCGTTGAACTCATAGCACTGGTAATTTCTTAGTGAGATTTTCACCGTAGTTTCATTCTGACGAGATTGGATGTTATTTTTGAGGGGTTTTTAATAAAATGAAAAAAATAATGTTTTAACTTTATTTTATTTGGGGGGTTAAAACCTCCAAGGGCAGGTTGGAGGTGGTGGCCACCACACCCTAACCTTCCATTATAGGATATGGTGGTGGGACCCACCCTCACTTAACCTCCCACGAGAGGTTACGACGTGGGGACCACCCAAGACCTATAACCAATCTATTAAATTATATGGGTGGGGACCACATGACCCATGTTAATGGTAGAGGATACATCCTCCCACCTCTCCCTCATCAATGAGGGAGATCCTCTTTCCAAACCAACTAATTAAATGTGACACCTCTCAAGAATTTAATTAGGTGGGGCCCACTATTTTAATTCACCAAATTTGAATTATCTGCCAACGTAATTTTAGACAAACCATCCCTATACTATATAAAGGAAGTTTGGGGAAAGGTTTTAGGATATATTTTTCAAGTGGTGAAACATTGGCGAAGAGATGCAACACCCAACCCTTGGTGAATTATTCCTCCAATGAAGAACCGTCGCCCACAAAGAATGAAGAATTACGAATGCTGTCTTCATCCTTCTTCAACCGGGGCATGAAAGGGAAGTACTGCCGCCCACGTAGAACACTGACGATGTCATCTCGACTCGTCTTCTTCGAGCACTTCTTCCTCCGACATTGACAGAACGACGCTCGAAAATCAAAGGTAAGAGGTTTAATTTTTCATGTTGATATTGTACTCTTTTTCTTAACTTCTTCAATGGATATAAAGGGATTGATGCAGACATTTTTAATAAACAAATTCTACTTATGCTGAGCCATTTGATATCCATCTAAACGTGGAGGGTTTGGGCCAACCTAACACAACCCGACACCCTCCATCGGAATTTTTGTGTGATGTTATTCGAAGCGAAAACATGACATGACAAAGATGTGACATCGAAGAAGACGGTGAACAAAGGTCATGCTACCTGCGTCTTCCATGAAACGTGCTGCCCCTGTGGCGCCCCAGTGCACTACCCATCACCGCCATGCCCTGCCGGCGCGCTGCCCAGCACCCCCGCACCCCACCGGTGCGCTGCACGGTTCCCCCGCGCCCCACCGTCGTGCTACCCGGCGCCCCCACACCCCGCCGGCACGATGCCTGGTGACCCCGTACCCCGCCAGCGTGTTACCCTGCGTCCCAGCGCCCTGCCGACGCGATGTATAGCGCCCCCGCGCCCCGTTGGCGCACTTCCAGGCTCCCCGCACCCCAGAGGCGTGCTGCATGGCACCCCTCACCCCGCCGGGGTCCTTCCCGGCGCCCCTGCGCCCCGCCGGCAGCCAGCCCGCACCCCAGCGCCCTGTCAGAGCACCCACGGCTTACCGGTATCCTTTCGGCCTACCCGCGCCCTGCGCGGCCTGCCTGCTGGCCTCTTGGCCACTGACCATCGAGCCGACCCACGATGTCTCAGGGAGAACCAGCCCGGTATCTTGGGCCGAGTTACCGAGCCGCTTCTGTGAAGACTACCGGGCTGAACCGCCCTCACAGTCTGCTGGGCCGGGCGCAGCGGACCGGGTCAAAACATAGCAGGCTGACCTGCATAATTGGCCAGGTTAGACTTAGTGAGTCTGACCTGGCCGACACAGACTAGGTCCGCCTAGACTGGGTTGGCCAGAGTTGGTCTGACCGGGTCGGACCGGACCCGGGCCCACTACTGACCAATTAACTTCCTGGGCCATATCTTTGGCATGGGACGTCCGTTTGATGAACCATCAGTGGCACTGTAATTCTTGTAGCATAGTCGTTCCATTGAGTATACCCCACTGGAGTTCGGGGTATATTTGAGTCATGGTCAGGTTGGTTCGTACACGAATCCAACCGGGCCCCCGAGACTAAAATGCTAATAATTCATGGAACGAGTGTCCGATTGACACGCCGTCTGTTGCATTGAGACCCCTATGACATGGAGATCCATTGAGATACTTCTATGAGTGACTTCAGGACACATGGAGTATAGACCAGTAGATCGTGGATTGGATCATTTAGGTGATGAGCAGACAAAGTGCAGAGACCTAGTAGATGTAGACCTGATGACTGTTTGACAGATTCGACTTGGAGTGATTCGACTGGCATAGTGGACGGAGCGCCTGGTATTTGGCGGCAGACCAATGGTGTATGGAGCACCAATTAGTTGGAAGCAGACCTGAGGTACTCGATAGGAAAAGTACCTCTGTGGGCTAATAGGGGTAGCACCCAGTATTTGGTGGCAGACCCACAGTGGATAGAGCACTCAATATTTGGCAGCAGACCCACGGTACTCGACAAGAGGAGTACCTCAGTAGTCCAAGGTTAGTGAGATGTGGCTCCATGTCGCGACATACCCAATTTACATGATGGAGGAGGATTTCTCTAGCATCCATGGTTTCGATAATGAAAAATCCTAGTATGATCTGATTCAATGACCTTTGGGTTTTCCTCATGATTGAGATGAGATACTTGATAACTTAGGTATATGTATGGGCATATACCTATGTAATGGTTATCCGTTGAAATCTTACTTTGTGGTTTATCCTTGTTGGATTTTGTGAGTCCTTAGGGTAGTCACGATACGGGCCCTGGGGGATAAGTCGTGACATTCTTAGTCTCCCCCTAATCATTTATTATTATGCTTCTACTTATATAAACATTGCTTATATTTTTACTTCTTACTAATAATATTATGATTTCTCGAAATTGATCTTCTATTAAATTATCATCATCCTATTCATCATAAAAAATATAGAGAATAAATATATTCTATAAATTCTTTTATGGGTTGAAAAAAATTTATACATTATTATTTCTAGTTTTTATATTTCTGATTGACATATAATATATTGAAAATATCCATTCAAAAACAAATATGTTATTCTCAACTGTACATGCTCAAGATAATTTGTTCTCAACTACATTAAATGGTAATTATTCCACAATTTATTAATATAACATATTGATAACTTCTTTTCCTAACTTATAACTCAATAAAATCACTTTTTTAATATAATTTCATTTATTACCAAAACAATTATATCACAATTTATTTCTAGGAAAATATATGTATTATTTTTCAAAAAATATTTACAGAAATTCCATTTTCTTACAATTATCGAAATAGTATTGTAAGAATTATGTAGTTGTCAATGTTTTTCATTTCATGAAAAGGTAGTCTATTATTTTCAATAAAACCACATGGTTCGATTTCAGTCAAATAATTAATTCAATGAATTGTTATATTACACTTAGTTTTGATATCACAATTTATATTACAATCACTGAATGATTTTTTTAATTAATTCATGAATTACTCCATCATTGAATAAATTTACATAACATAATATTTTCTTCTTGATTTATATCAATTTTATATTCATTTAAATTTAGATAAATTAATCTAGAAATTATATACACTGTGTATTTTCAAATATTCATATTTTTTATGACACATATTAGATGATAAGTGATATATTATTTAAACCATATTCATTATAATATTGGCTCTTATCATATCAAAACAAGTTGACATTTGAAACATGAAAAAATAACATCATCATAGAAAACACTTTTTTATTTTTCTAAATAAATTATTATATCTTTTTTGACTCTAGGATTTCATTATTTAATGTAATTAAAACATTTATTAAGTATAATTTGAGTCAATATGTCTAGATATATTTACGGGACAACATATTCATTATTTAATCTTATGAATTTTCCAATATGGGAATTCCATTTTATAAATTAAAAATAGATAAATCTCATGAATTATTTTTCTAATACAATCTATTCATATAAATATTATATTTCTGAAAACATGTATTGACCCTCATGTGAATCACTCTTCAAAATATAATTAGGGATACATTAAATAATGCACTCCCTGACTTTATTAAATTGCTACTCCAATTAATTTTAAAAATTATATTAGTATCTTAAGAAATGTACTTTTGACTATTACATTTTCTAATAGATATTTTCCAATAATATGTTTTCTTACCCTATTTATTAATTTGTGGTAAAAAAATTATTTCAAAATAATAAGAAGATCATTTTCATCAATAACATGAACCATTTAAATTTATGAAAATTGTGATATATAATAAATTTATTATCATTTAAATTTTACGATAATAGTTTTTTTATTTGGACGGTAAGAAAACATGTAACCGCACTATTTAATATATTATTAATGGTATAAATGAATTCTATAGTGTTTTTTATGTCCTAGTAAATTATTATTCATTTTTTAAAATTCATTTTATTATCCAATCACAACGGGTTGTGGATGTTTCAGTCTAGACATACCTAAAAAGACATTAAAATTTTAACATGAATTAAAATGTAAAAAGTATTTTGTATATATTCATATAATATTAATAAATATGTAATAAAAATTATTATAAAATAAATTATATCCAATATTAAAATTATATTTATCTTTATTAATTTCCACGTAAACAATTATTGAAAAATGAATGTCATAGCTTAATGAGACGGTTTTCTGTAGTATATAAAAGTGATATTTATCATTTATAATGTGGATATATTAAAGAATAATGTATTATATGTTGTGATTATGTATGAAAGGAATATATTTTAGAATTTATTGGCTAATCCAAGATGCATTTAATTTATTAATATGATATGACTCTAGTTATCATATTTGATGTGGTGTGGGTGGTACAAATTTAATTTATGAAATGAACTACGATTACCAACATTTAAATAATTCTAAAGGAACCAAAATGGATCATTATAGAGTCATAGAAATAATACTATCAATGTATTTCAAAATAACAAAATTAGACATGTTTTGGTCATTTTAACCCTATTAATTTTAAATTTACCCCATATAATTATATTTTACCTTAACAATGATACACAATTTTAAAAAATTGTAGAATTCAATATGAGTAGAAAATTTATATTACTTTAGTATATTATAAAATATATACATTTAAAAATATTAATCCATTTTAATAAAATTTAATTAATATTTATGGTAGTATTTAAATTTAAATTAAACCTACAAACATGAAGAAATAGTTGTTTTTCTAGAAATATAAGTTTCAAGCATAACATAATTTATATTAACTATATGGCTTCTATTTATCTCATTACGGATCTATATTATATATTAATTATTTACAATAAATAAATATCATTTAAATAATTTATAATTATCTATTTTGATGTTGTTAAATTCATGAAACATTGTCCCTAATACAATAGTATTCCAAATTATCGTTTTTTTAATAAAAAATACATGGCTAAATTCCAATATAAATTAGACTTAGAAGTAAATAATTAAATAAAATATAAAAAATAACATTTATAATAATTTAAATTACATTAAAAATATAATTAGACATTTAAATTAAAATAAGTATTGAAATGAAATTACAATTTAACAAAAGTTGTTATTTTCCATTACTTGTGACACCTAAAGATTTCATAGTACATTATCTCTTCAATGTAATTCAATAACTTTCCTTTCATGCAACGCTGAGTTCGAGCGCACCACGACATACCAAATTAGCCGTTCAAAAAGTGGTCATGAATAATATTAACTAAATTTTGATATTTATATACTCTATATAATTTTAACATATATATTATGTGTTTGTTAGACATAATATAAGAAAAATTCAATTTTTTAGATAAAGGAAGTATTTTTAATAAAATGAAATTTTACTGCCTTTTAATGGAGAACCTTTTTTAAATCCAATATTTAACACTTATATATTCAATTTGAATAAATAAACTTATTCTTTAGTATCAGGATATAAAATGTTTTTTCGATAAATTTTTGTTGTCTTTCTAATAACTTTCATATTTTGTGGAATATTAAAAATTACTAAATTTTAATTGAAAACAACTTTTTTAATCAAAACAATTTATAGTGTAAAATTATAAATTTTAATTGTTTTGAAGTATAATTAGATTATATTTTTCTCATTTAGTACAATTTAGGTCAATAAAAAAATTCACACTTAAATTTGACATAAACACATGTCAATCTTTTGATTGTTTTATCTTTTTAAAACCCTGTATTTTTGTTTAGATAATTGGAATTTTTTTTAATTTCAGTAATATAACATATATGTTTTTAATTTGGAAAAATAAAATTCATTTTTGAATTCATAATATGAAAATTTGCTAAAATTGAATTTTTTATATTTTTCTGGAAACATTCAATTTTTGATATATAGTGAAAACTGTGTGTTATTGTTTAAAACCAAAATTTTATTTAAATGATTATTTATTTTATTTAAAGTTATTTTAATTCAAAATAGATATATAATATCTATATAAGATCAATGTAATTAATTGGATTCATATTATCCTAAAATTAGGTATATAAACTTTTATTGAGGTTTTAACATTTTTTACCCAACTTTAAGACACATTTGCAAATTTGCATAAAACGTAATTTTACCACTTCTATGAAATAAATTTTAAAAATATGAGGGTCATGGTTGTCATAAAAATGTAAAATACGGTTCAGTAAGATTAAAATAATATTTTCTGAATAATAACTTTTGACTTTTCTTTACCCTAGTTTAAAGTAAATAGTGTAATTAAAGGTAAAAATGATATTATAATGATTCTAACACATGTTCTAATTCTATTGGATATATCTATTTCGACCAAAACCAATCTTTAGAATAAAATATGATTATTTTGTCCCATTTATATTAGATTAGGACAATTATTATTATTTTATTTAAAGAAGAGTTAAAAGTGTTAAATTCAAAGATTATTAACTATTCCATTATTAATATAGGGTTAAACATAAGATAAATTTGACTATAAATATTCTTTAATAAGCTAAAAATATTTCCTACATAATGGTATTTTATTTATAATTTTTAGATATTAAATAATTAAATTTATTTAAGACACAATGATGATGTGATAATTAGATTATCAATGAAAGATAAAAATACTTGATATTATAAATATAACAATAAATGTAAATTGAAGATTTTGATTCCATAAAAGAATTTTATAGGTTAATATTACATTTTATGGTTTATTAATTAGATTTTTTTTGAATTGATAAAGTTGTTATGACTTTAACAAAAACAAAATACCAAATAGTGTCAAAATTGACAGGAATGAGTTTTTAAAACTAATACTATATTATAAATTAGTATATTATTTCTAAAAATAAGATGATCGGAAAAAGGACGTAAATATGATTATATATATAAATAATTAACCACAAGGGGTTCTCTTGGATTATTATTGTATGTCTATTAACCATTTCTTATAATAATACAATAGGAAATGATAAAAGTTAATCTATTTAACTAAGAGTTAAATCTAAAAGGTATGATTAATATGGTGACCTAAACTAGTATAAGATATATCGGTTGAGAGTATTTAGACACATGCATAGAATAGATTAAAAAAAATCAATTTTTATCCATTAAAAACTGAAAATAATTTTATAATAAAATAATTTTCCGAACATTTACTAAAGTGACCCCCACCTCTCTTATAAAAGGGTACTTCCCCTTTTCTGAAAATCACACCTCCAAAGCCATTTTTCTCAGCCAACCCCAGCTCAAATCTCCTCCCAACCTCCCTAAAATCATCTTATATTCCTTCCATTGATCTGAACGAAAACCTAATGAGAACTTTTGTTCAAATCAAAAGGAAACACTCAACGAAAATGCAATTATTTGATCACCTCTTTCAACATTCTTTTATTATACCACAATTATTTCCTTTGTTATTTCATTACCAAAATAATAACTAGTGTACCTTCTACATACTGTGATTTTATTATAAATATGGTACAACCATTTTCGTTATTCTATCCATCTGATGAATGATAATGTCACCATGCGTGCGTACGTACGGCTTATCGTCTCCACGCTGTGGTGTAATTGGTTATTCAACATTAGGTCATTTAGATGGATATAATGACAAGTAATGTGTATATAAATTATAAAAATAAAATTATATTTTTTCTGTAAAATTAATATTCCATCCAATTCAACACCTTTTAATCATTAAAGAAATGATATTGTCGCTCGTGTGTACATACGGCTTGCCATCTCAACGACGCAATGATATTCATTTCTAGGTTCACCATTCAATGATGATTATAAAAATTTCTATTATTATGAATTAAAAAATATATGAAAAAATAATGATACTGGGGTTATATATATATATATGTATGTATATACTTACATATATATGATTCACCTGCTTCCTTTCAATACAACATGAAAACGGAAACATCATTTATACGTATGTACGACCTTCCATCTCCATAAACTATGCTTTCCATATTATATATACATCTATTATAAATATTTATATAATAAATATATATTATATATAAATCTTGTTTTATATTTTTGAAGTATTTAAATCATGATATAAATGATACGATCAATATTAACAAGATAAAAGATTTACGATAAAGAATGTGATTGTTACCTGAAATGTTAATTTTACCTGAAAAAAATTATTAAATGGGTATTATAAAGTAATAAATTAATAATGTATGCTATAATAAGTATGTATATGGTTATTATAGAATTTAATAACATACCAAGGTCATTATACAGGATGTTAAACATACCCTCGACCAAAGGAAAGTGAAAGGTAAGGGTTAATTCATCAATCTCATCATTATCCGAGATAGTTTATGTGTATGTATTTATTGGGACATATTCATTATCCATGACCATGTTTCATAAAATTGTTGTCAAAAATATTATTTTCATAGTGCTCTTTAACTAAAACATCATTGTATATGTTTTAAATATTTATTTTTCTAAATTGTTCTCATTAATGTCCATATTTTAAAAATGGTTTTAATGATTTATTTATATGAACATGAATGTTTTAAAATGATAATTTCCTTAAAAAGTTTCCTTGTGGTATGAGAAAATTTGATTCAAAAATAACTTTAAAATATTTTACTTTATAAATTGTTGTCATTTTTAATTATTTCATAAAAAGGGTTATTTCACCCAAAATGATTTAATGATCATATTCAACTATGTAAACATCATTTACTGGATATTATTCTTGACTGAGGATGACTAATTATAATATAATCTTCCATATTGTATTGAATTATTTATGATATGTTTGACTATGGATGTGCTATTTTTATACATTTCTTGTTTTATGGATAAAGTCTTGAAATTTCGTATGCTATTTTTAATACGAATGTTTATATAATGTTTCATCATTTTCATATGAGGAATATAGTGGACTTAGTAAGTGATAGGTGGGTACTGCTATAGCCCCTCGATGGATCAATCGGTCTCATTAGACAAATTAATGTCTTGGAAAAAGACCTTCACAATGTTTTTATTTTTTGTCTTGGCATGATTCCTTGATTATGTGGTAACAGTGTCAAACTTTAGAAATTAACTCATTAGGAAATTAGTTATTAAATGTGATTATTAAACTAGTAGAATATCAATGTTCATGTTTATATGATAATGTTTTATTTTTTCCTCATATTATGTTCATGTTTATGTTTGAAATGTTTTTGTTTTTATTTCACATATTTCCTTAAATGTTTATAGCTTCTAATAAATTTTTTACTATTAATAGGCATATGAGCTCAACCTTTTATAGTGTTTTATTTTCCCCATATTCCAAGAAGTGTATTATGTTCGATATACAGGGTTAAGATAGGTGAATAATGGAATTGTCAACATATTTTTTATGTTCTATTTTATTTTTGGAGGTTTTATGTGATGTTCATGAATATAATCTGTTTTTCAAGACTACTAAACTGATCGGTCCTTTGGGACATGATTTATTGTAATCCTTCCAATGTAATAAAATAATGGAGCGGCTCTGGGCTTCTGGGGTTGGGGCATTACAGTTTGTATCTGAAAAAGTTTAGTAAAAACATTAGAAATAAGATTTAGAAAAACATTGATTATAGAACATTGCCCTAAGATAGACATTAAAGATTATAATAGAAGAACTTACCAAAATTTTGGAAATGTTGAGGTTTTGTGAGTTTTCCATGAAATACATCCTTATCTGGATACGAGAAGGTAGAGGTGGCTCTAGCACAAATGTACCTAGAAGTGAAAACTCTGAAAAGGAGTATCGGGTTTGACCTGAGGTATCCTTATACCCGATAACGGGCCTTGCTACACTCTTGTTTATGGCACTCCTGGGGGATATGCATAGAAAAATTCACATATTCTTTAAAAGACATTATGAATTATTTATGAGTAAATATGTCAGCAAAGAAACAATTTATATTATTTTGAAACTAGTTGTGCAAAAATATTCAATTAATGTGGAGAATTTTGGTAGTTTTTTAATTATAAATTATGATATGATCTAACCTAGTGTATTTCATCATTTACAAATGGCATCTAGTAGAAGGAATGAGAACTCCAACAATACACACGATCCAAAGATTAAGAAGGATCATATCTTTCATGGTCTTACACCACATTTAGAAGGGAAATAGTATCCCATGTATTCTCATCATAAGAAGAAATATTATCATGTGTTAATAATATAATTAATATATTTTATTAGTGCTATGTATTTGAAGGGAATTAAGAGAAGAAAAGGATGTAAGACAGAAAGATATATAAAGGGAAGAGGGGAAAGATGGATTTTCCCACATGTGATAAATGTGGAGTGAATCACCTTAGTAAATGATTGAAGGGAATTGGAGTTTGTTATATTTGTGGAGAGAAAGGAAACTAACTACGTGATTTCAAGGGTAAGAAATAAGGTTTCAAATGTTCAATTCATCATCTACGATGAGTTGGGATACTACGTGAATCAATGTACAAATCATTAGAGTATTCCCTAAATGATGCTATTAGGCAATAATTATGTTATGATACTACAACAGATGAAGAGGAATGACTAGTGTTCTTATATAGTTATTAATAAATTATTTCATTTGAGTGTTGTATCAATGATGTACTTGTAATATGAATCATGCAAATATATAAGAATTTCACTGCAGTACTGTTTCATTGAGGATTTGAGATTAAATGGTTTTAAGAAAAGTCACTCAATAGAAAGTTAAACTTTTTGGAAAATACACGGTTGAAGGAAAGATAAAACTTAATATGGTTCTAATACTAATGAAGTGAGTTTTGAATAAGATATGATTTATTTGAATAAATTATATTTGATATTCTTGACTAATTTGAAACTAATTTATTTTTTGTTTATTCCATTATTGTTGGAGTTTATAACATTTTTTGATATAAAGAGTATATCCAATATTCTATAAGGAATAAAAAAGAATGAATGAAATCAATAAGATTTTATGATAATTCAAGGTGTTACTATTATTTAAATGAATACATGATGAAGGTATTCACATGTTATAATGTGGAAAAAAAGATATTCATTTTGTTTACCATATTTATAAATTTTGGACTATGAGTTTGGACAGAATTATTTTGGAAATTCTAAACATTTTAATGAATTATCCTTGACATTGGATACTATTTTTGTGGTTAAATAATTTATTAATATTATTTTTGTATTGTTTTAAAAAGGAAAACATGATGGTCGGCTGAAAACTCGTCGTGTTCGACAATTTGCACGAGACTTGAACCCACAACAAATGGGCGACTAGGGTGCATCACCATCCACTGGCCTATGTGTTGTCTTGGTTTTTATAATGTATTTTTTTAAATAGTTTGAAAAATTATTTATAAATTAATTATTTTTGGAACCATATATGATATGATAAATAGAATATTTTTGAATTCTATTATCTTTTGAAGTGAAATATGAGTTTGTGCTAGGAAATAGTTGGAGTTTTAAAATCTACTTTTCAAGTACATATTTTTTCCTCTTAGATTATTTCATAAAATTTAGGGATTGGATCATAAAACAAAAAATGTGTTATCCCAGTACCTTAGGATTTGTTAAACCGATGATATTTTAAATCATAATAGATTGATGGAATTGAGGCCCTTATTTTTACACTAGTTTCTGATTGATGACCTCAATCGATCCCTATAAATATTTATGGTTTTTCTCCAATTATGTGTCTTTAATTTCCCCCAATGTTCTCATAATCAATATCATAATTTAATGAAGACTTTTTCATTTCCTTTTCACTCTTATTAAAATTAAATTTTATTAACCAAATTTCTGATGTGGGTCTTCCACAAAATTATTTTTCTATTTTTATCATTTTATTTGCAAATAAAATATTCAAATTGTGAGGACGCAATTTATTAAAGTATTGGATAATGTAACACTCCATGAATTCATTGTACATTATCTATTCAAAGTAATTCAATAACTTGTGTTACATGCAACACAGAGTCCGAGCGCACTACGACTTACCAAACTAGCCGTTCAAAAAGTGGTTATGAATAGTATCAACTAAATTTTGAATTTTATATACATTATATAATTTTAAAATCCATATTAAGTATTTATTAGACATAATATACCAATAAATTCAATTTTTCAGATAAAGGAAGTGTTTTTCATAAAATGAAATTTTACCGCCTTTTAATGGAGAACCCTTTTTGAAATACAATATTTGACACCTATATATTCCCAATTTTGACAAAATAAAATTCTTCGTTAGAATCGGGACATAAAACATTAGTACCAATTAATTTTGGGTGTTTTTCTGATAATATTCATATTTTGATGAATAGTGAAAAAATATTATTTTAATAGAATACAACCATTTTAATCAAAAAAATTAATAGTTTTAAATTATACATTTGAATGGTTTGGAAGTATAATTAGATTATATTTTTATAATTTAATACAATTTAGGACATTTTACGTAATTTCACAATTAAAGTTGACATAAAAAATGTCAATCTTTTGATAGTTATTACTTTTTAAAACAATGCTTTTTTGGTTTCGACAACGAGAATTAATTTTAAATTAATTAATGAAACATCAATGTTATAAATTTGGTAAAATAGAATTAATTTTTGAATTTTTAATATCAAAATTATCTTTGGGTAATTTTTTGATATTTTTTTGAAAACTTTCAATTTTTGATGAATAGTGAAAACACCGCGTTATTGTTTAAACTCGAATTTTTATTTAAATAATTACTTATTCCATTTAAATTTATTTAAAGTCAAAATAGATATATATTACCTATATATGTTAAATTTAATTCATTTGAGTCATTCTATAATAAAATTAGATATATAAAATTTTATTGAACTTTTTAACGTATTTTACCCACCATCAAGACACATTTTCAAATTTGAATAAAATATAATTTTACCACTTCTGTGAATTGAATTTAAAAAATCCATGAGACACGGTTGACATCAGTATATAAAATGTGGTTCAACATGGTGAAAATATTTTTTGGTGAATAGAAACTTCTCACTTTTATTTACCACAGTTAAAAATAAATCGATTAATAAATGTTAAAAATGATATTATAATTACCATAACAAATGTACTAATTCTATTGGATTAATTTATTTCATCAAAAACCAATATAAGGAATAAAATATGATCCTTTTGGTCCATTTGTATTTGATTAAGATATTTAATATTACTTTATTTAAAAAGAGTGAAAAGTGATAAATTCAATGTTTAAAAACTAAACCAGTTTTAATATTTGGGTATACATAAGATAAGTTCGACTATAAATATTAATTAGAAAGATAAAAAATATTTCCTACATAATGTTATTTTTTTATAATTTTTAAATGTTATATAATTAAATTTATTTACGAAACAATGATGATACAGTAACTAATTTCTCAATGTAAGATTAAATTAACTGATTTTATATATATAAAAATAAATTTCAATTGAAAATTTTGATGCCATACAATAATATTCAAGTTTAATATGACATTTTATGGTTGATTAAATAATTTGTTTTGAAGGGATAAAGTTTTTATGACTTTATCAAAAAAAAAATACAAAATAGTGTCAAAATTGATAAAAATGAGTTTTCTTATAAAATGCAATATTATTAATTAATATAATATTTCAAAAAATATAAGGATCGGCCAAAGGACTTAAATAAGGTTAAATATATTATAAATTATCCACTTGGTTTTCTCTTGGATTTTTATAGTAATTTTATTAACCTTTATTATAGTATTACAAGATGAAATGATAAAAGTTAAACTATTTAACTAAGAGTTAAATCTAAATGATAGAGTTAATATTGTGACCAAAAAAAGTATAAAACCTATATATTGAGATTATTTTATACCATAACCACCTTATCATAAAAATTAAATCAATATGGGGCCATTATATTCCGAAAATTATTTTATAATAAAATAATATTTCAAAGATTTCCTAAATTGACCCTCACCTCTCTGATAAAAGGGTACTTCTCCTTCTCTAAAAACACATCTCCAAATCCATTTCAATCAGCCACCCCGACCAAAATCTAGTCCCAACTTCCATGAAATCAACATAAAAACCTTCCCTTGAGCAAAAATCCAACATAAGGAGCCCTTTTGTTCAAATTAAAAGTAAACACCCATAGAAAAGCTAATTATTTTATCACCTCATTCAAAGTTATTTTCTTCTTCCACATTTATTTTCATTATTATTACCATACCAAAATAATAAAACCAATACGTTTTACATATTGTGATTTTATTATAAATATAATATATCTATACACATTATTGTATTCTTCCTATGAATGATAATTTCACCATGCATGCGTACGTATGGTTTACCGTCTCCACACCGTGGTGTAATTTGTCATTCAACACATTGTTATTTGGATGGATATAATGATGAGTAATATGTACATAAATAATAATAATGACCTTATAATATATCTGTATAATTAATATACAACCCAATTACACACCTTTTAATCATTAACTAAATGATATCTTCTCTCTGGTGTACGTACGACTTACCGCCTCCACAACGCGATGAGATTCATTTCCAGGTTCACCACTCAACGATGATTATAAAAAAATATATTATTAATAATATTGTAATATATTACATAAAAATTATAATGGTGATATATATATGTGTGTTTGTGTCTGTGTACTTACATATATCTTATTCACTTCCATTCAATACTATATGAAAATGGAAACTCTATTTATGTGTACGTACGACCTACCGTCTCCATAAATGGTGTTATCCATTTCATATATCTATCTATTATACATATTTATACGCTAAATATATATTATATATAAATCGTGTTTTATATTCTAGAAGTATTTAAATCATTATATAAATGATACGATAAATAATAACAAGTTAAAACACGTACGATAAAGAAAGCGATTATTACCTAAAATGTTAATTTAACCTGAAAAACATTTTTAAATGGGTACTAAAAATTCATAAATGAATCATGTATGACATAATAAATATGAATAGGGTTCTTGTATAATTTAATAACATATAATGGTCATTATAAAATAGGTTAAATATACCCTCGACCTAATGAATGTGCAAGGAAAGGGTTAATTCCTCAATTTCATCATTATATGAAATTGTTTATGTGTAAGTATTTTTTGGGACATATTTATTATCAAGAATCATGTTTGATAAAATATTTTCCAAAATGATGATTTATAAGGTACTCTTTTACTAAAACATCATTTTAAATTTTTTAAATATTTAATCTTCTAAATCTATCTCATTAATGTCCATGTTTTCCAACTGGTTTTATGGATTATTTATATAAACATGAATGTTTTAAAATGATAATTCCTTTAAAATGTTTCAATGTGTTATGGGAAATTTTGATTTAGAAATATCATTTTAATGCATTCTTTTATAAATTTTGTGACTTTTAAATGATTTCATAAAAAATTGGTCTTTCACTCAAAATGTTTTACTGATCATTTTCAACTATGTCAACATCATTTATTAGAAATTATTAATGATTGAGGATGATTTATTTTAATACAATCTTCCATATTGAATTTAATGTGTTATGATATGTTTGACTATGGATGTTCTATTTTTATACCCTTTATTGTTTATGGATGTAGAATTTAAAGTTCGTATGCTAATTTTAATTTAAATGTTTATGTTATTTTTCAACATTTTCTTATGAGGATTTCATTGGACTAAGTATGTGATAGGTGGGGACCGTTATAGCCTATCGATGTATCATTAGGTCTCATGAGAGAAATTAGTGTCTTGGTACAAGGCTTTAAAAAATTGCTATTTGTAGTCTTCGCATGGGGGCTCGATTATGTGGTAATGATGTCCAACATTAGGCATTCCCTAATTATGATATTAATTATAACATGTGATTATTCGACTAGTAGAATATCCATGTGAATATTTATATGGTAATGCATTATTTATTTTCATCATATTATTTTCATGTTTATGTTTAAAATGCTGTTGTTTTTATTACACATATTTCTTTAAAGGTTTATAGCTTTTTCTAAATTATTTACCCTTACTGAGCATCTGAGCTCACCCCTTTCTATATGTTTTTTTCCAAGATTCCAAGATGTGTATTATGTTTGACATACAAGTTTATGCTTGGGGAATAATAGCATACTCTAGGGATTTTTATTAAAGGGATAAGGGGACAATCCCCATAAATTTATTTATAAAAAAAAGGTCCAAGGGGAGAATAACATGGAAACAGTGTAAGACATACATTATTGGAGATCGATCTTTTTCATAATCATGTCACCAATTATGCGCTCTTGTGCTCTTATCTCGTTCTACATTTTGCCGCTGAGACGCCCTGTACCTCTACTGGAATAGCAGTCTGAAATCTCCTGAGCTTGTTGCATTATAGTTTTAAGGTCTTCATCAGAACTGGCAGTTTGATCATCTTCCTTTTTCTTCAATTCCTCATTTCTTTGTTTCTTCTTTTGGCTTCTTGTTCGTGCTTGCTGCCACATGAAGTCCACTGCTTCAGATTTGTCATCCTCATTCCCTGCTTAAACAGTAATCTTCATCTTGGCAGTGGGAGAATCACAATAAACACCCCCCGAAGGATTCACAGCACCTGTTGAAGGATCTGAGTCTCCTAGTACAGGAGAATCAATAGCAGTATTAGAAGAAACATTCAAAGAATTTAATGAAGTATCAGTGGGATCAACATCCCTGCATTGAACAACATGCAATTTATCCACCGAAGAGAGCATATTATGGGTCTTCTCGGACCCTTACCCAACTTGGAGCTCCGAGCATCCTACAGTTTGAGACCTCACATCAGCAGAAACACCAACCATCTTTGCCTTAATTTTGTCATTAGCATCATAGCTATCTTTAGGTGTCAAAGTCTGAAATGTAGCCACAACTACATTCTTTTTTTGTCCAAAATCAGATTCAGTTTGAAGACCCTGTTACGAGTACTCTTGTGACCCCAAATCAGTGCTAATCACATCTGTGATAGTCTGCACAGTTCCCAGATTACCAGAACCAACATCAAAATGAGCTGGAGATTCTAAAACCGAAGATGTTCTATCATCTTTCATAGCCCCATGCCTAGCATGCAGGGGTGGAGGGGGTTCTCCCTGTTCCACAATCTCAACCATGGACTTCCTAATTGGATTACTTATCTTATTAGAATTCAAAGGATTTGAAATGTCAGTTCTTGGGACATCCCTACTGTTAGAATCAACAGGTAAAAGATCATTGTTCAGTTGATCCAAAATAACAGGGTTAGGCTTCAATCTATCAACTTTTGCACATGACTTAGAGTCATTCCCCTTAAGAGAGCATATGCTGCAAATTATAGACTTCCTACATGAAGTAGCATCATGACCTAGAATGTGTAATGTAACGTTCATGTATTTAATCTATTTTTCAAGACTACTAATTTGATTGGTCCTCCGAGGCATAATTCATTGTAATCTTGAAAATTTATTAAAATAATCCACCAGATCTAGGCTTCTGGGGTCGGGGCGTTATATTAAATGCTAAAAAATAAATATTTTTTGAAAAATTAAAAAATTTCACATGAATATAATTTTGATATGAGTAAGAAAAAAATAAATTACGTTTTTTAAAATAAATGTAAAAAGTTAAATAAAAATAAATTTTAAAATTTTATTACAAATCACGATAAAAACACCATTTATAGAAATTCATTTTTTTCATAAAAAAATTATTTTTTATTCAAAAGAATATTATTTTAATCTCCAAAAATATATATCCATTTTATTTTTTTTATAAATATGTAAATTATATAATTTTATTAAATTATTTATTTTTTTTCAAACAATTAAATTTGAATGATATTATATTTTTATTTATTATTTTTTTAATTTTACTCAGGGATTCATGTATCAAAGTCTATTTAATGAAATATATTTCATGGGTCATTTAACAATGCATATTTTTTTTACATATATGGAATTAATATTTATTAATATTTCTAATTTATATAGGGTTTCTTTCACCCCCACCTTTATTAAGTTCTTTCATCTCAATTTCATATTTTTCTTGGTTATTACAATTTTTACATTTGAATGTACTTTAGTTGGAAGCTCACATCGTACAAAGAATTTAACAACACAACTTCTTGATAAGGGTGATATAAGTATTACGAAGATATTTAATAATGGAAAATTATCCTCCCAATTCAAAAAAATTGGTTGGAATTTGATATATATAAATTTAATGAAATAGAAATCCCAAAAAAATAATTTAATGTGTGTGTGATTAGTGATCACAAGAAAGTGAATTTTATTGAGAAATTAAAAATAATAATAATTAATGATGTGTGATAATTAACACTAGTGTTATAAGAAATGATTTTATATTGAAAAATAATATCACAAACCCTTAAATATATTTTATGAATTCAATTACCATTTATAAAAGAGGGAAAATAAATATACATATATGGTGAGTACAATTTCATTCTTTAATCAATTTACGCCACAATCTCATCAATTTCACAAAATGATGGGCATTTTGGAAACATTTTTTACATTCATTGAACACTTAAATTAACATATAAAGGATAATAATTCGATAATATATATGAAATATTTTCTTATAGATAGTATTTTTTTCAAAGAAAAATGTTTAGGTCATTGTAATAATTTACAAAAAATAATAGTAATCCTATTAAAAAAGAACAGTAATCACATAATCACCAGATCAAATTTTAATATTGTTATAATCTATACAATAAATAATATATTTATAAAATCACCTTTATGAAAGTCATTAAATCTATTTTATTACAAATAATAATTTAAAACTTACTGGGACATCACATAAGTAGTGACCCAGAAAACATGGTCCATTTTTTTATAAAATTATTTCACTTATTTATTTTAAAAACCCAAGATTGAAAAGGTAAAGAATATTAGAGAGTCTAGATATATTTGGATAATCATCAACTAAAAATACTATAAAAATATAATTGATAGAAGGGACAAACACCTCAGCGAGGCCTCATCCACTATCCCGCTTCTACATTCCATTAAACCCTGTGAAAATAGATTTTCAAAACATAGGGTGACTGAAAAAACCTCAATATAGGGGTTTCAAGACAAGAAGGAATCCTGATAGAGTTCTTCAAATAAAATGTTAAACAAATTATAATTTTTGTTAATGTAGGATTATGTAAGTAGGTAACTTCTCAAAAATAAACACTTTAATGAAATGAATTTCAATTTAGATATTCATCATTTGGAAAATCTATATTGATCTTTCGTAATGTAAGATAAATTTTTAAAAAGACCTATAATCATTTATAATAAATTCTCAAAGTCAACTTCACTCATGAAATAGATTCTCAGTTCCCTCCCGAGATATGAAATGTGACATAAGCTTGAGTCGCGGACTCATTACACCTAGAAGAGGATGATTCATGGATCATTTCACAATGATTTGCATTAGTATACTCTCATTTTCCATGTTTTGGACTTTGTTAACCCTCATTGAACTTGATTTAGAATGAGTAAAAGCCTTATTGCATGTGATTTAGCCTGAGTAAACCCTCATTGCACGTGATTTATCATAATTAATCTCTCATTGCACATGATTTAGTACTATTAAACCCTTATTTTCCATGGCGTATCATGGTAAAAGATTCATATATATTCATTAATTAATATAAATATGATTTCAGTTTCATTCATATATATATATATTGTCAAAGAAAAATAACCATAACACTTAGAAAATCATTTCATACGTTTATACTGATAAAGTACATAATTATGTATACAATATTTTTCCATAAAAGATACATTTATACACATTTATCCCCATAAAAATTCGTGTTTGAATAAACCATGATCACCTACTCATGCATACACACATCGATTAAAAATAACCATAAAACATTTACATAACATGACATAAACACATTCATTCATTTAAAAAGTAATATATATATATATGTTTGACTGTATAAATATGTAAGTATACATGTCTTACATAAAAACATTCATATTAATTGATATATATATTTATATATGGGTATATATATATATATTATTTTCCTTAATCAAATTGTTTTAAAGAGAAATAAATTAACTTGATTACCATGCGTACAATCATAGGGATTAAATTAAAGTTCAAGAAACATTAATTTTATTTTATTGAAGAGAGAATCGTGACCAATGGTGATTTAAAATATTCCATGAAAAGTACATAATCAAATATATATAAATATATATATCAAAAAAATTAATTTCAAAATATTATTATTTTGAAAATATAATAAAAATGTTCGTATTTATAAGAGTCTAACTAACATTATTTAATCAGTACAAATAGTTTCACAAAAAATGCATCACAAAAACCCAAGAAAATCAGGAAACCAATAACTAGCATGATGTTTCAAAAGGAAACATAAATGGGGTCATATTTACATTTTTAAATAAAAAACGCACTACAATAAATACACTATTTATGGATTAAAACAAGTATGAATACTAAAATATAATGGTTTAAAATTTAAGCATGGCCCAATTTATTTTTGGTATCATGATTAATTAGTAAAAATTTATATAAGCATACATGAATAAACAATAAAAATTGAAAAAAAATAAGTTGGAACAAAAACATGTATTTCATATAATGCTAGAACATATTACACCAAAAGCCATTACTTTGGAAATGAGGAAAGAATATCATAGAAAAGGAAATTCAATACAAATGATTATTTTCAAAACATAAGAAGAGTTTAATAAATTAGAACCCCTTTTCCACCATAAAAATAGTTAAAATGTATATGAACATTCAAGTAGTAAATACATAGAAACTAACTAAAACCTTTTGGATTAAATTACATGGTATTTCAAAAACAAGTTTATTAATTGAAACCTCATACATTGTGGATGATTACACCATCGACTCACAATATGAAATTGTATTTCATAACTGCAAGAATCAAATACCTCCATTTAATTTCAAACAAAGTGAATGCTGAAATAATTTGAGTAGTTTAAAAATATTTTAAAAAAGATGATATCTCTCCCATTGTAGGCGGTACTACTACTATGAAACAAGGGAAAAACAATTGCACATGTTCAGAATAACATTATAATGTAGTAGAAATGTTAATATGAATGAATTTCCATAATGGAAATCCCCTCACCATGATAATAACTCCAAAATGATCATAATAAAATAATAATATGAAGCTGAAACATGGTTGAAAACAAATGAAAACTCACAAAGAAACTGTTTTGAACACATAAAATTTCGCTAACATTACACGTGGTTTCAAATCTACCTGGAAATATAAAAAATATATTACTAAACGGGATGAGTTAAATACTGGTGATAATCATGGAAACAATTTTCAAGTACAACAACAATTTTTATAAAAGTAATAAAAACCCCTTACTGTGAGAACAAAAAAAACTCTTCCACAGTCTTCGATCACTACGACAAAGAGGGAAAAAGCCACTGGTACCTAGACAAAAAAAATGTATCCCCAGTTTCATCCTCAGAGATGCTTAAATACCCAACATTCCCCCAATCAAAAATAAAAACCCTATTAGTGTGAACCCCATGATTCTCTCCCGGATATAAAATCTTACGCATCAGTAAAATATAAACTAATTTGGATATACAAGGTACCGAAGCTAGAAAAAAAATTAAAAACAGATCTCAAACACATTGTCCGTTTCATGGAATCAGACTCACCATCACAATGGGGGGACATTTGACGGAGGATGATTCTATAAGAAACATTATCCTTGAAGTTTTCATTGGTTTCCGGAGTGAGTTTTAATCCGACCGAATGTCGGTGCGGTGTGTCTCCTTCCTAGGCATGTGGCCATCCATATGTTATCAGATTCTAAAACTCAACTCGCCGCTCACACATGACTCTTGTCGAACACATGTGGTGCCATCGATTTGATTTTTTGGTAGTGATAGAGGGTTATAGATCCTTAGGGAGGTCGGTAGTGCACTTCGGGAGGATGAATGATTGCTGGGAAGGCCCAAAAACCCAATTCCCCATTTTAACAAATCTTTTATTATCAATTTATTTTCATTATTTATAATAATTATTTATAATTATTTATTTAACAAATTATAATTATTACAACACATATATTAATATTTTAATAAAAAAAATAAATTTCAAAAAACACATTATTATTTCACATTAATATATATTCTTCTTCAAAAAACAATTTAATAAATTAAATAAATGTCATTTAGAAATACATGTCATTTATTTACATTTTTATTATGTAATTTATAATAAATAAAAAACACATTTAAAATTAAATATTATTACAAAATGTTTTTTATATAACTTATTTTGTTTGAACATTAGAGTTTATTTGAATGATTCATGGTTAAAAAATTATTTTATTTAGCCGATATTAAATTTATATTTAAATTAAATACTCATTGAGATTATAAATCCTTTATATGTGTGGATTTACTTTAATATAATCCATTTAATGTTAAGTAATCACTACACAATCATATTTATATACCTATATATATAAGTGTGTAATAGTTATTTTTGGTGTAATATATTAGATCTCTCTATTCCATTCCCTTGCTGAAATCTCGTGGTTGAGGTGTTCTAGGAGGTCAAGGTGACTCATCCCCAACACATTGCCAAAATTACAGTTTCATGAACAGTGTTTCCAATTTTATGAACATTGTCACATTGTCACAGAAATAATGTCAGAGAAATTAAAGATCTTTAGTGTTTTATGATCAGATGATGAACAATGTTTCTAGAATGGATGATCTACTGTGTATATAGAACAAAAGATCTAAATTGTCATTGGGACACCAAAAAAGTGCCATATAAATGGAAGATCTACTGTGTTTTCAGAATTGAAGTTCTATAGTGTTTCCCGAATAGAAATTTTATTGTGTCACAGTGTCACCAAAATGGACGATCAACAGTTTCACGGTGTCATAGAAATAGAAGATCTGCATTGTCCGGATGTCATAGAAACGAGGGGTCTATAGTGTCACGATGAGTATATAGTGTCACAGTTAGTCTACACTATAATGGTGAGTCTATAATGTTCCAGAACGGTTCAAATTTCTATTTTCAAATTTCTAAATTTTTTTAGTTTCACCAATTTTATGTTCTCATTGACCAAAAACACATTATAAACCATGTTTTAAGGTATTGAATTCAGATTAAAATCCCATATATCCTATATTAATTTTATTATGATTTGGGAAGACTTTACATGGTTAAGCTATATTGTTTAATTTGACCATCTCATAACAGAAAATCCAACATATCTTAAATTGCTACGTCATTAAATATTCTAATGGGATGAGATATCTTTCTCCCTTGTTCATCCTCCTTTTTCACTGGTGTGAGATACTCAAATGATTCTTTCCTTCCCATAGGTGTCGTACGATCATACATTCATCCTCGGATTGGTTCCCCTAGAAGTTCTTCGTGGGGAATGTGTGCACCTTGTTTGGGTGCAACCATGCAATATCGATTAATCTTTGATATATGGTATGATCTATAATCATTATTTTGGGTTTATATTCTCTTGTTTCTCCTTGAAATAGTATTCCTTGTTATCTCTATGTTTCCAATGTATTTTTTGTAGGTTGTCTCTAGTGTGGTGGTGTCTCTGCATCCTCGGGTGGATGTTGTCCTCCAGGACAGGTGATCGGGATCAATTTCTTGGACTATTCTCATGAAATGACCATCAAAAACCTTTTGATATATGGGATTCATTTTTTCATTATTAATTTACATGGAACTATTGAGTAATCATATTTTATCCCAATGGATCACAATGGAATTGACATAATAAATATTTGAACCATATAAATAAATTGATATCGATCGTATGTTTTTCCCTCTTGTTTTTTTATATAGTGTGATATCAAGGTCTTCTTTGTTTACATTTTTGTTCTTGATGGAAATTGGTAAAGAACATAAATCCATAATTAATTGATAATTATTTTGGCTAAAGTTAAAGTGGCATGTAAATGAATTTGGTTGTTGTTACTGTAATTTGATGTTAATCAAATTGATGAACTAATCATGTTTACACCATTTTTGTTTGCTATGATAACTATCTATTTCGGTTTCCCATAGTTGGAACCAAAAAATAAGTAATCAGTTAATTCTATATGGTTTAATGAACTTGTTGTTTGATAAAAATATAATTCCTCATAGGGTTCTATGTTACCCTTTTTCTTGTAAAGTCCATGTTCCTTCTGATTGGAGTTGTGAGAGCTCACTATGTTTTAAGAAAAATTTCGTGTTTAAGGGCCGGGATCCTAATTGATATGGTGTTTGTTTTCCATGCACCATGGGTTGTGATTTCAGCGTGGATGGATATTGTGAAATGTGGGGGTAGGGAGGCCCACAGGTTGTGGTAGCATTTGATTCCTAGAGTATAGAGATGAATCAATTAATGCATGTGCGAATCGGGGAGGACACTAGTGAAGATAAAACGAGTTGGATTTGAATGATTGTATACTTTCTGATTCATGTTGGATGTTTATCTTCTTTACTTTCCCCACATCTCAAGGCATCTGGTTTTCTTACCCTCCATCCAAAAATGGCGTAGACATGTGGGGTATTCTAGGTGCTTTCTGTGTTTAGATTCGTAAGGGATGATGTGTCTATACTATTTCTATAGGTAACAATAACTTTATGGGTAGTCCACATACTCACTGAGTTGAGCCCCCTTGTATTTAGTAGCTTATAATGTTTTCCAAGAATTTCTAGGAATATGGGAAAGTAATAATTTTGTTAAAAAATTATTAAATAAATGATTTTTACCCATGGGGTTGGAGCTTTCTGGTACGCAATGCTGAGATTAAAATTTAAAGGAACAGTGGAAATTTAGTGTGATGTTAATGAAATATAATGTGGAATTGTTAATGGTTAATTAATGTTTAAATAATTAATTAACATAATGTTAAACTAATAAAAAAATGGAATGAATTAATGTAATAATTATCTTTAAATGGTTGTTTACTAATTGGATTCCTATTCATAGAAGTGGTTGCAGAGAGTTTGAGAGATGTTAGCTCTAATTGAGTCTAAGACATTGTTATGCCTATAGTGTTGTTGTGAGATATAGATTATTCTATACATTTTGTGTTTCTATATGCTAACCCACCCCATTAGTTAGGGAAACTAACACCCTATGATTCTAAGCCATGGGGGTGTTTTCCCAAATATTCTAATGGGAGGATGGATGGTGGACTACCCCCTTTGGTCCCTCTCTCTTATCTTGGTATGTAGTTTTCACCGTAGGCCCAACTGTTTATATTCCCCATATATGTATGTATAGGTCTGTAATGGCTTGTGGTTATTCGAATACATATATTCTAGATATAGTTTCCTATGGACTACTATAAGTGTAACGTGTTCATGCTATGATGGCTTGAGGATCCTTATTCGGTGTACGGGTTATAATGGAATGAGGTTTAATACCCGATGTATGATACAAGTTAGTAGAGCTGTCGTGGATCTCAGAAACTACCTGGTTACATTGATTAAATGGAATTGGTGGTTTTGTTGCTCGAGATGCATTTTGTTGTGCTTCACCCAGGTGTTATCAGGCACGCCATTTTGAAGAGAGATGCTTAGAACGTGCGACGTTGGGGAAAAGAAGCATACTACTTGGGAACTAAAAGTAGAGTAACCTTGATATTAATTATTATTTTATATAATATTTTATATGATACGTGGTGAGAGTATCAATGGTGAGTTTGGGAATATAGTATACTTGTTTAGGTGACGAGTTAGTTTCACCTGTTGTTTATAGAGCTTTAGCATGATTTCATTACTTTTTCACAAGAGGCTCCTAGGAGAATTCTATTGAGTGTACTATTATACTCACCACATCTATATATAAACTAATTTTCAGGTCACTTGGAGTTGGTTTGAGATCAGGATGGATACTACTTGCTTATTGTTGCAGGAACTGTTCGTGCCTCATGGATGCAGTTGTTTTTTCCATGCTTTGGTACTTTCTGATTTTACCTTCAGTTGTAGTGGTTTTTCATGACATTAAATATATGTACTTGGGTTTTATTTTATATTATAGTATGAGTTAGAGTTGGTTAGTGTTTGTCAGATCTCTCTCTTTTTCATGGGTTCTCTTAGAGGGAAATTCCTCCCATTTTGTGTGTTTACTATAACCTAAGTGCTAGTTTCCAACTCATGGCCTACTGAACTTGTGATTCGGGAGACCATTATCTCCCTTATCACATTTCCGGACTAGGAGGGGTATACATTGTTGGGAGGGGTCATGAGAGAGTAGTATTAGAGCTCTGGTTGAGGGATATGATTGAGTTTGGTGGTAGCCACTGGTTAACATGCAAGGGTTGGAAGGTAAACAATGTAAGTACTGTATAGAATGTGATGTAGACAATGGTTACTAGATGATACATAGGCATTTATCCCCCCTATAATTAGATGCATGGACCATTAAGTTTACCATGGCTACTAAATGAGATGATACTTGTTGTAGGGCATAGACATAGGAAAGGATCATTCATCATTCTTCTTTGTGATCGTGTTTGAAAGGGTAGAACTTTGGGTATGTTAACATAAAATTAATAAAAGAAAAAAAATTAATTAATTAATGTTTAGTTTTCCATATTATTGGTTTTTGAGCTCTAACTATTTGTTATTTTTTAGGTATGGCTCTGGGTTGACATCCTCTTCAGGTTCACATAGAAGATGTTCAGCAAGCTACGCTAGTAGATCGACATAGAGTAGAGGTTGATGACGAAAACAATTGGTGGAGGACCCCATGAGAGTTTCAGTTGTAGAGACTATAGATGATTGAGGGATCTATATCAGATGAAGTCATAGAAGACTGGTTGGAGGAGGTCGAGATAGGCTTAAGCTTGTTCTATGCTCGGATAGAGCACTGTGTGACTTTAGTTGCAATGATGTTTCGTGGAGCAGTGAGGCAGTGGTGGTTACTATTTCTCTAGGATTTCGACGAGTCGGGGATCTCATGAGAGGAGTTCCAAAACAATTTTATAGTCAAGATTCTTTCTTCGACCGTATAAGCACACATTCTCTGAGATATTCTTACCCTTTGATATGGGATCTCCACTGTGATGGAGTTTTGAAACCGTTTTAGGAACATTTTATGATGTTCTTCGGACCTATTTCTAGATGAGGAGTCTAGGGAATGAAATTCTAAGCAGGCCTTGCATCCATCGATCTAGTGTCAGGTCACCCCATTTATGCTGAAAACATATCATGAGGTGGTGGTGAGTGCAGTGGTAGTAGAGAGGACTTTGGACATAACTAGATCATTATGATTGGGGAGTCATCATGATTCCTCACAAAGAAGAGATGTGGTCCTAGAATCCCTATTTTCATAGAAGAAGAGTTTCCTATCGGCAGAGGGTTGGTCGCAGCCCTCAGCATCTCATTTCACTGAGGATGGCGGCTCTCAGGCCTATTCTAAGGGATTAGGGGCATGTTTTTCTTATAGAGGGAAAGGTCACCAGCATCATGATTTCCCATCCATTCATTGTAGTCATCATACACCAGCTATTCCACATCATATTATCTATTGGAGAATTTCTAGTGGAGGTAACTGCAGTAGGTGACACAAATATTGGATCTGCAGAGAGAAAATGGGGATGGAAAAGGATAGCCCTGTGATTCTGTCGATCCTTAGAGAACTGAACACATCCATAGTGGTGGTTTTAATCTGGGTCAAATAAGTCATGGTGGATGTCATTGTCAGATGTGTGCTTTTTCTTTTCTAGTTCCAGTTGATAAAAACATTGTTTGAGTTACCCTATTCTTGGTTTATACTTGGGTGTATGCCTTGTTTGATTAAAGAGTGATACACTACTTCATATCACCTTCCCTTGTCCTTGCTTCGGGACATGATGTATAGAGGATTCTAGTACCCTTGGCATTGACAACGCCAGTTGGAGGTCAAGATGGCCTCTTCAAAGTATTTATAGACTATGAGCTAGTTCTGTTGTAGCACTGCTCTTGGAAATATTTCTTATGTTTATGAATACAAACATATGATTTTATCCTCAAAATGGATTGGTTGTATTCTGTGCAGGATATCTTGGATTGATTCAGGATATATGCGGTGTTCTTTGATGCTAATAGAGGGCCAACAGTGTTAGTTGGTGAGAAAACCCCTCATATGGGTCTAAGGATTATTCGGTCCTGATCATCTTTGATGGATGAGATGATACTGAGTTCTTCAGAGGTTCAGTTTTCGGCATTTCCTAGTGTCATAGAAGATTACCCTGATGTCTTTACTGAAGAGTTTGTATCATTACCCCCTTTACAAGAGATCAAGTATGGGATAAAACTATAGATATGATATTCTTCTATATATATGTCTCCATATAGGATGCCCCTTCTATGTTACGAAAGCTATGCATATAGGTTGATGGTCTTTTACAATGTGGTTTTGTTCAACCGAGTGTATAAATGTTGGGTGCACCATTTTTTTTATGAATAATGATGATGGAGGGTTTTGGTGGTGTATCGATTATCATCAGTTAAATGAAGTGAATGTGAAGAATTGATATCCCTTTCATGAATTGAGAATTTATTTGATCAAATTAATAGTGATTGTTGGTTATTGAATATCAAATTTCAATCAGGATATCATCAGATGCGTGTGAAGGTTGAAGATATCTCAAAGACAGCTTTTCGTTTTCATCATGGGCCTTACGACTTCATTGTAATATTGTTCAATGTGATGAATGCTCCAGTAGTGTTCATGGGATTGATGAATTTTGTGTTTTGAGAGTTCCTCGATAAGTTCATGATGGTTTTCAATGACAATATACTTGTGTACTAGATATCCGAGGAGGAGCATGCAGTGAATTAGAATGTCGTTTTGGGAGTTATCGTCATCAACAATTTATTGGGAAGTTGTTGAAGTGTGAGTTTGGGGCTCAAAAAATTTATCACTTGGGTCATGTTGTGTCCTAGTAGGGTGTAGCTATGGATCAGTCATATATAGAAGTATTTTTATCTCGGGCATCCCCTATGATAGTGGAAATGGTGTGAAGTTTCCTTGATCTTGCAGGCTACTGCAAGAGGTTCATAGCTGATTTGTCTTGGGTTGCGACTCCTTTGACAAAATTGACCAGGAAGGTTTAGGCGGTCATGTTGACTGATCGTTGTCATATGGATTTTTAGTATCTGAATGGGATGTTGGTAATTTATCCAGTTCATTGTCTTCTAGTAGCGGGATGTCAGTTTGATGTTTTATGTGATGCTTCACATAAAGGGATATACTATGTTTTGATTCAGTAGGGATTGTGTAACACCATGAGATTTTATGAGAATTTTTTTTTGTGTCTTATTTTATACGCAACACCAAAGGAATCTTTCACGGCACACAATACGGACTTGGCTTGCATTACACGCAATCACAACCTTCCTCAATGGCGTGTGTAGTACACAATACCGGGTTTCACTAAACAATGATATATTATTATGAACTAGACGTTATGAATAGTATTAACTACATTTTGAATTTTATTATTCATCATAAAAATTTTCTAGAACATGGTAAGAGAACAAAATAAATTCTTCGGGTAAAATAAGTATTTTAAAAAAAATGCAGTTTTCCCACCTTTTGATGGCGCACCCACATTAAATCTAGTTTCTGACATGATTATAAGTTCAATTTGACAAAATAAAATTATTATTTTGAATCAGGGTATAAAAATTTATTTTGGATAAATTTTTTATATTTTTCTGATAACTTTCATATTTTGATGAGTAGTAAAAATAAGCTAATCTATATAACTACTAAAGTAAGGTTTTTTACCACTACATGTCACTCCAGAAGCTAACCACGCCTCCAAAATACCGGATTACGTCCTTCTATTTCTCTCCCAACCCCGACCATATCGACCTTCATCTCTCCATAGCCTTCGAATCCCTCAATACCTAGGGTTTTAGATCTCCCATTCTCTGCAACCTCATTTCTCTTATTCCCTCCACAATCCGATGATACCTCTCCCATTATCTCCCACAAACCGCACCTCTCTCATGCGACTCTGATACCGTTGAGGAGTACGATTTCGGATCTACAGTCATCTGCAACCTCCTTCCCTCGTCTTCGCTCCATCATCCGTCTCTCATTATCTCCTACAAACCTCGACCACTTCACAGTGCCTCTCTCTCATGATTCCAACACCCTCGAGCTTACCCTCGCCAACATCCGAGGCTTCGACGACCAAATCATCGAAGAAATCGCGACTACAGTTTCTCTGTATTCCGTATAACAAATCCTCAGGTTAAGTTCTTAACTCGCGAGTTGGGTTTCTCTGTACTCACAACTATGGTTTCTCTGTACTCGCGACTAGGGTTTCTATGTACTCACAACTACGGTTTAAGTCGACTAGTCTAGGGATTATTGGGTTTGGAATTTCATTTTCCAGTAGGATATTCGCTTCCACATCATCTTCAAACATAAGGTACGTGAGTACATGCCTATTCATGAACCTTAATCCGCGATTCTGCATTACTGATGTCATTTAACTTCTATAATACCGAGGGTTCAATTTTTTTTATTCCTTTTGATGTTATGATTGAAAAAATTAACAAAATTTGATCTGTGATTTTACAGGTATTCTATTAATTACCTATTCAAATTTTATTGTCTTATTTTTTCTACCATTTCATTTCATGGGATTGGAATTTCGTGTTCCAGTAGGTTATTCCCTACCGCATCATCTCCGCACTTCAGGAATGATTTTACTTACCTATTCATGAACCGAAATCCTTTCTTGTGCATTACTAATGTCATTTCATTTATATAATTTTTACTTAGATATTCATGAATAATTTTTCTTGTTTATTTTACAATTATGAGAATAAATACCTACTTAAATTTTATTGTTTGGTTTTTTCAATCAGTTCACTGCTTGGTTTTAGGATTTTTTTTCCAGTTTGTTATACCCTACCACAACATCTTCACACGTCAGGTATGAGATTTCTTACTAATTCATGAACCTAAATCCGGGCATCTGCATTACTCATTCCATTTCACTACAATGATACTTAGGGTTGAAGTATTTTTTGTCAACTTTTTCGTGTTATGTTTGAAAATATTATTAATAGTGCTAACAGGTATAGAAAGGTATATACCGTGCAAACAGGTATAGACAGGTATAAACATTGCATCTACATTTTAGGTACTAAAATAATAGACAGTGAAAAAATATATGGATGTTTTTGACAGTTAAAACTGGTATAAAAATGTATAGATAGTGAAAATAGGTATAGACAGTGCAAACAGTAAATCTTAGGAAAGCTGACGTGAATTTTTAAGGAATGTGTATTCATGAATTCCCTAATTCTTTTTTATTTACCTTATTCTAACCCCTAGAACCAGAAAAAGGTATGTATCTTATCATATTTTACTATGTCAATATTAGTGATGTTCTTTCATTTTTTGAATCTGTACAATTTTCTACAATCATATTTCACTATCCTTCTGTATTCAGGGTTCTTATCTTTAATAATTTTCAATTGGGGTTTCCTAACTACATCCTAAGTCCAACCCATTCGGGTACATATTGTATTCAGTTTGTGTTCAATATTTTCACTTCTCCATTAATCTATACTTAATTTTCTTTACCTTACCAGGATGAGTATGAAACTGAATTAGTTAAGGGCATGATATAAACAAACACATTTCTATTCATATTGTTTGACACCTCACTATAAGAGGTGTAAGAGGTGATGGTTGATTGAAAATTTCTGCACATATTGATTTACAAATTCTGTTTAGACTTTTTGAAAATTTCTGTTATTTGGGTTGTCTGAATAGAACATAGACTTGTATGTTTCCATATGGTTCTTACAATGGTTCCATATTTGATAGATTATTTTCTAAAACATGCCTGTTATTGGTTATATTCTGATTTGTATTACAGTTATTTTTCATTCTGTTCTTTTATTGGGTTTTGGTTATCTATTTTATGGTAGTATACTTTTATATTTATGGTGTTATCTTTTCTATGTAATTTTGTTTTTATCAAATTTTTCTGACCTAAATCAAATCATAGTCAATCCAAAATTACCTTTAACGTAACTGTAGAAAAAAAAATATTAGAGCATGTATTTTATTTCTTGACATTATGGTTAAATTTATGTTTCACTGATCATGAACCAATTTCTTCAGGGGGTGGATAGGATAAACTCACAACATGAGAATTTTTCATTATGAGTTGGTCACTACATTATTCACACATTCTAAGGTGCATTATCTTTGGAAACAATAGTTTGAGTTGAGAAGTTTTTTAAATTGATCTCTCATGTCCATGTTATGAAAATTTATCATTAAGGAATTAATGTAACCATTCTTATATAGCTTTCTATGATACATAGTTTCAATATGATTTTAGGTCATCATGTAATGGTTGCAGTGAAAAACCAGGTGATAGAAGTTCGAATTTTTATGGAAATGTGAGTACTCAACTGCAAATGGTAAGCCTCACAGCAGATTCCTATCACTTTAATCATGTATCCATAAATTCAAATTTTAGAAAAATGTATTTCATGATAGATTGTAATGTATTTATTTTTTCGAACATTTTTAACATTTGAAAAGGGTGCTGTCATTTCACAAAAATTACAGCACTATTTAGAAGTGTTTCCACACACCCCTGCTACACGATAAAGAAGAACTGGTGGCATTCAACAAATGAAAACCACACTTGATGAGTCCTTGAAAAAAAGGTAGAATCTACACCATCTATAAGAAGGAAAATGACGCTTACGCTGTCTGTGAGGTAGAAGAACCACAACTCCTGGTACTCACGAAGAAGAAGACACATGAACCTCTATGTTTTATGAAGTAAAGATGACTATAATATAATTGTTTTTTTATTTTTAGGGGTTCATCAGTTGAAAGGAAGAATCATGGAGTTTTCATGCTTGAAGGACAACGCGCAAATGAAACCATGAATCTACATTTTTTGAAGATGTCTGATGCTATTCATGGTTAGTTTTTGAAGAATATAGAGAGCACATGAGGCAGAGGCTTGGAGATGTTCTTCAGAAAGTGTGTCTGCGCATTTGAAGAAAGAATAACAATGGAGGATAACCTATTCAATGGTACACACCCATCATGTGTTGTATTCTTTTATCAATTTTCAATTTTTGATTCTAACATGACACCTCATGAGCATATATCAAACGAGCACATACATTATCATTGGCTCCAGAACTAACTCAAGTTGCTAACTCTGATACTAATAGATTCTCTTTATTCTATTAAGTAGATGTTTTAGTTTTGCTGCGTTGCAGCTGATATGGCCTTGGGATTATGACAACAAGCGGAGGATCCATCATTGTAGACATTTTATTGCTGGTAATTTCTTTCTATATGTGACCGAGGAAGAAAACGAAGTAACAAAAGAGATTTATTTAATGAAATTAAAAGTTATGTTTCTTCTTCTTCCCATCCTATTTATTGCAACTTATGCATTTTCTTCCAAACCATGAAATTAACAAGATAGTTGTGGACTGCTCTACCTGTGATTCATCCAGGTATTAAATATATGGTGGCGTCAATTTGGTAGAGAAACTGATGATGAAATCTGTTGCAAGGTACATAATCATCTGGGAAATGGTAACATCTTTATTCTAATTTTAAATGCACTGCATTATGTAACCCCACTTGGCTCCCATAAATTATTCATATAGGTCATATATTTGAGGATTACAATGCTATTTATCAACCATAAATTAGTTAAACATCCTATAATAAACACATAATAACAAATATATTTATTCTCCTTCCTATCAAATTCTTCTTTATTGTTGGGTAAGTGAATCATATTTTATTCATACTTTTGATTACGAGTTCCATTACTATATATTTAATATTGATTTCATTTGTGTCCTTATATTTGTCAATGATTGCATGCACAATATGCATATTATTTTTGTTTCGAATATATATTATATGTACTCTGATCATAGTATTTCATAATTTTATTAGTATGTATTGTTAATTATAAAGAATTTCATTTTCGGCAGATATACCTGTGGGATGATTTTTCAGGTGATGATATGCTGGATACTTACCTATTATTCTGAAAATAAATTCTAGGTAAAACAAGAGCTAGATTTTCTTGAACTTTTTTTACTTTGATCTTCAGGATTCTTACATCCATATGTCACACACACGTATTAATGTTTAGACTGAATTTGTAAAAAACATATATGGCACAAATGGACCCTTTCTCATGTTCTACTGTTTTCCTTCTTTAGGGATGTTATACAGTTGATGCAGATTATTGGGAATTTTTTGGTTCCTGTTTGATTCTACAAGGATGATCTAGCATCAATGTAATGTTTCTGCACATTTTGACTATTTCCCCTAATCCAAACAAGTCTATGTTCTACATTACCTTCTTAATGTCAAATTGATGGGGTATTTATTGTTTAAGTCGCATGGCCATGGATGTGGGTGAATACAATAAATTTCATTGTGTATTAAAAAAGTGAACATCTCTTGAAAATCTAATGTTCTGGGAATAGTTACTCAAGTCCTATGATTATTCATATTGAATTATATAGTGTTTTACAATTGTGGAAATTCATTAATTTTCATACTTCATCTTATAAACACGTTTCACTATTGGTTAATTATGAGATGGAATAATTAATTTTTCAATATATTAGTTCGATAGTGCTTAATTTTAATCATTTTTTAAGGGATCTGGACATAGACATGCACAAACACACACACATATATATATATACAAATAATGTTAAAATTTATTAGAAAATTAAATCAATGGTGTGTTATAATGTTTTAATCATAAATTGAAATTAATTTATGATGATGATAGTTTAAAAATATGAACTCCAAACTATATTAGCTTTCAAAGAAACCACACCAAACGAAATCATCTTCATACTAATCCTCACCCTAACATATTCTCAAGCGCATCAGATCCCTTCAAATTCAATTAACCTTTCAATTATCTCTAGGATGCCTTACACAATTTATCACAGTCTTATCTCTTTTCTTCAACTTCACCTTTACCTTCACCTTCTGTTTTATCTCTATCTCTTATCTCTAACTCTTTTATTCCATCGTGTTCCATCTCCATCACATTTAGTCCTCACATTATTTGCTAATTTCATGGGCACCCCATTCACTTCATTTTCATCATTTTATTCAAAACATTATATTGATGACAACGACATTACAATTTTTTTGAATGACGCAGAACCACAAGATTCGAAAGAAAATTGAATAGTCTCGTGCATTTGCACGGGCAGAGTACTAGTTTTAAATTAAAAACAACTTTTTTCATTGAGACAATTTATATGGTTAAACTATAATTGTTTTAAAGCATAAATATAATATATTTTTAACATTTAATATAATGTATTTCATTAGCATTAATTTCACATTGAATTCATTGGTAAAAACATTTCAATTTTTGGCAATGTTTTAACTTCTAAAAACCCATTTTCTTAACAACAGGATTTATTTTAAATTAATTACTACAACTTATATTTTTTGAATTTTGAAAAATGGATTCAATATTTGGAATCAGTGGGTCCAAATTATGTTAATAGGCTACTTTTTTATTTTTGGACATTATGAATAGTAACAATGGTAAATTTTATTTACCATAGTTAAAGGTAAATCAGGTAATTAAGGGTAAATATAACATTATAAAATTACCCTAACACCTGCCAAAATCTTATTGGATGACTAAAAGGCGACCCATATCACCTAAGGGTCGGATTAGATTCATTTAATGGACTTTGTTCTATGAAAATAATTTACTTATTATTAAAACCAAAGAATGTGACAACATGTCACTTTCTTAAATCATATAATTATAATAATTATATATTAGTGATAAACATAACAAAACTTAGAACATTAATAGTCTCCAAAAATATAATACAATTATCTACATCATAGGAATTTATTTAGAATTTTTAGGAATTAAATATTTATCATTAATTATGACACAATAGTGATGTTGAAATTATTTTATTATTTAAAATATCAAATAAATGGTTTTAAAAATATAAAAATAAATATTATATAAACTATATAATGTGCTACACTAATTTTCTAGACACATATAACATACTATTAATATATTAAAGCTTTTAGTTCGAACATATATTCTGTATAAATTTTATTTAAATTCAAATAAATGAATATTATCAAAATTAACACTATTGTTATTTTATAAAAATAACATATTATAAAATTGTTTAAAAATCACAGAAATATTTAAAAATTATAAATTAAAATTTATATGGTAGAAAATTTAATAACGTGTCAAATTATGGAATATTAAAAACACATTTGTAATTATTTATAATAACTTAAAATTTAGAATATTATTCCCACAAATAAAATTAAATTGATAAATAACGATAAATCAAGTTGATAATGTTTAAAATAAATTTCTAACATGTATAAATTTTATTTGTTGATGATATTACAACCATATATCATCTAATATTCGTATATGAGTCATTTTGAAAGTTTTTATGTGGGGTTGGGATTTAATATAAACTAATATTTCTTATATTTCCAAAGGCGCCCCTCTCCTCTTTTTTAAAAGGGCACCTCCTCCCTCTCCTACTCATGCCAATTTGAGCTTCAAGCTCGGCCAACCCCTGCCCATTTCACTTCCCCACTTCCCTAGAAACATCCTAGAGGTCCTGCTCTACTTCAAATACCAATTTTAGTGCCCTAAAAGGAGGTCTCAAAGAGGCGTTTCCAAGAAGAGGTAATGTCCGTTACTGATTCTTTCAACTCTATTTCTTCTTCTACATATTCTTCGTTAGTTGTTTCATTATTAAGTAATAACATCAGTATCACTCATATACTTATATATTATTATATGTATGAAATAACCCTATTTCACCATCTATCCATCCTACGGAAAACGAAATCACCGCACGTGCGTACGTACAGAATACCATCTCCACGCCGTGGTGTAATCTGTTTTCCATCACCACCTTACTTGGATGGGTATAATAGTGAAAATAAATAACTATATATTATTATTGTAAAGTGGTATTGATTCTGAAATAGTATACATACACTTCAATACAATTCCATGATCATGGGAACGATATCATCGCTCGTGCGTACGTACGGAATATCGTCTCCATGATGTGATGCGATTCATTCTACATGATATTAATTAAATAATGATTATATAAATTAATTTAATGTATATATATGATATAAATTACACTAATACAATTCTGTAAATGAGGTATCTATAACCTATAGAGAAGAATAATAATTTATTTGACAAAACACGCATGAGAACAAAAAGTATTAAACACCCGAATAACAAGTATCAATAAAATATTACTAATAAAAAGCTAAGAATATGACCATATATGATATCATAAAGATGATTATGATTCTGTAATAAGTCAATGACACTATTTAAATCATTATACAGGAGGTTTGGACACTTACAAAGCAAATTGGACTTAAGGTAAGGGAAAATATCACAATCTCATTTTTATCTGAGATTGTTTATACTTTGGTATTTACTGGGGTGTATTTTATCATCCACATCCATGTTCCCTCAATATTTAATATTGTTTCCATTCACCTACAATTGTTTAAATCCAATTTTACCCTTCAGTGAGTTTTTAGTAAAGGATATGAAAGGAATCTTTTTTCGTTTTTCGTACGAGGTACTTTTTGACTTTTCTGACAAAAGTACGAGAAGAATGTTTTTTAACTTATACGGCATGAATGGATTTTTAAAAAATTATTTCCAAGAAGCTTAATTTAAAATTTTTCATGTTTATTTTTATCAACTTCTTTTATTTTAAAATTGTATGACATGTTACGAAAGGAAAAATGTGTTTGAAGTAGAAAGGATATTTTCCTCAAGAATGGAGTTCAAGTGTTTTATCAAAATTATTTTCCATCTAAGAAAATATTGGGTTCTGTTTCTATCCCTATTATTACATTGATTTGATTATGTTGTGATGGAATTATTTTTAGGAATTCATTTATCTTATATGAATTGTTTTATGATGTCATGAGGTTTATGAATCCCATTTTTATTACATGGGTTATGCAATGATGTATGATTTACGATTTTGTGGAACACATAAGAATGGTATCATTATGAGATGGGTGGGAGCTATATCTCCCTCCAATTAATTGGGTAAAGATTTTATATCTCATGAGATAGACATGGATGGAAGGACAGGTTAAACCGGTTCAGTGAAACAGGACTGAATCAAGGAGTGAACTCGGTTCAGAAATGGACTTTATCCACTAAGATAGTCTCGGAAATGAGTCTTGACTACTAAGAAAAGATTTTCTATATTTATGTGTGTATGCCACAAAGTTCCATGTTTTAATTTATGAATATTGTGATTACATTTCACTACCATGATTTATCCCATGTTATGTAATTATGATCTCTTTTTCACGGTAAGATTTCCAAAATGTTATGTTCATATGAATTTGATGTGATTGATATTTTTTTTGTTTACCCTTACTGAGCATTTGAGCTCACCCATTTATATGTTTTCTTTCCCAAGGTTAAGAAAAAGGGTATTAAGTAAGATATGCCAAAAGTGACTATAGATATAATGGAATAAATGGGAGACAATGTAGATGCTTTATGAACCAGTTGTTTATGTTTCCCAGTTTCTAAAGACACTTTACCTATATGGTCATTTCATGGTTTTGTAATATGTTGTAATAAGTGAACTTCAATTTTGAAGTACTAACAATGTATGTAATGTATGGGTCGTTATTGTTGGTATCAGAGGAAATGTATATTCAACCTTTGGAAACTAGGATGCGAAATCCTTAGTAAGAAACCTAAGGATATGTCTAATCATAGAACACAATCTTAGTGTTTTATAAATGGACATGAACAACCTATGATAAGACCTTAAGTGTGAAATTTTATTCTTGATTATGTGGTTTTCCTATTATAATTAGTGTTGCTCACACTATTCTTCTTGGTATTAGTCAATGTCTAGAACCTGAAGATACCATGTTAATGCGGTATGCGAAGGGCAATGCAATGATTGTCCCCATAATCAACCAAACGTCATGGGAGCTGGAATGAAAAATCTTGTAGCCATGCGCACACAACTTTATCAAGCTATGAATCATGCAGGACTTCCAAATGAGAAAAGGAAGGAAAAACATTCTGTCGAATCCTTCATGAGGCAGCATCCACCTTCATTCAGTGGGTCTTCTGATCCATTAGTGGCTGAACAATGGATCAGTACCACGGAAAAGATATTTTCAATTCTTCAATGTTCTGAGCATGATAAAGTCATCTTAGCAGTGTATCGTTTGGAAGGTGATGTTGATCAATGGTGGAATCTTATTAAGAATATGATGAAAAGGGATGAAATTGAATCCATGGAATGGGACGAGTTCAAGAACATATTTTTCAATAAGTATTTCCTTTGTATTCTTTGAAAAAGGATGGAGAAGGAGTTTCTTTAACTGAAGCGAAAGGATGATGAATCTGTTGGTAACTATGACGAAAATTTTAAAAGACTTTTAAGGTACACTACTGGTATTATTATCCAACCTGAGAGTAAGATCGATCGACTCATTAGTGGCTTAAAACCAAGTCTTCGAAGGGTGTTATCCATAAGGGACATCAATAACTACGAGGAAATTGTTCGATGTGCTCTCAAGGTTGATATGGAGATTGGTGTAACCCATCGGTCACATGGGTTTGATAAGAAAAGGAAATGGAATTCAAAGGAAAATCTAAAGACCACACTGAAATGAAGATGAGTTTTCCCTTATGCTCAAAGTTTGGAAAGAAACATGAAGGAAATTGTCTTAAGGGGACAAGAAAATGTTATAAGTGTAGAAAAGAAGGTCATCGGGCAATTGAATGTCGAAATAATGGGAAGAAGATGTCTAATGATGCAAAAACGGAATGGATACACATAATGAACCTACTACACTTCAATGTTTCAAGTGCAAGGAGATGGGGCTTTATGCTAATCAATGCCTGAATCCAAGGGATGATGATGATGATCGACGTCAATAAACTCTTAAGGCCAAATTCAAAGGAAAGTTATATTCAATTACTATCGGTGATGTGGAGTATGATAACGAAGTGGTGAGAGGTACCCTTACCATCCACTCTAAATCATAAAATGTTTTATTTGATTCTGGATCCACCCACTCTTTTATTTCTGAAGACTTTTCTAAGGGTATCACCATATTACCTCAACAACTAGATGATGAGTTGGCTATGACATCTCCTAATGGCACAACAGTCACATCAAAAGTTTACAATTATTCTCCGATTGAAGTTTGTGGGAATGTGCTTCCTTAAAATCTTGTGATCCTTCCTATAGTGGAATTTGATGTGATTCTTATCATGGATTGGATTTATTTATATAGAGCTCATATCAATTGCCATAGAAGGGAAGTCACATTTCATATTCCAGATCAATCTGTGATCATCTATCGATGCAAGGATGAACATAACCGTCCAGGGGAAATTTCTTCCGTCTTATGGGTATTGATTCCACTAAATGAAGGTTATTTATATCAAATTGTTGGTGAAAACTCACGATTAAGAATATGACCATTGTACGGGAGTTTGACAATGTTTTTCCAGAGGAATTTCCGGGTCATCCACCAAATCGTGAAGTTGAGTTTTCAATAGAACTCGTACCAGGTGCTTTACCTATTTCAAAGACACCTTACAGAATAGACCCAATCGAGTTACATTAATTGAAGAAGAAACTCCAAGATAATCTTGATAAAGGATTCATACGCCTTAGGGCGTCACCTTGGGGAGTACCTATTCTATTTGTTAAGAAGAAAGATGGATCAATGACACTCTGTATTGATTATCGAGAACTTAACAAGATCACTATCAAGAACAAATATCCTCTCCGATGCATTGATGACTTATATGATGAACTACGCAGAGCTCAATACTTTTCCAAGATTGATCTTCGTTCCGGGTATCATCAATTAAGTGTCAAAAGGTAGAATATACCAAAAACGACTTTCCGTAAAAGGTATGGACACTATGAATTTATATTGATGCCATTTAGTATTACTAATTACCCTACTATCTTCATGGATCTGATGAATAGAGTCATTAGAGACTATCTTGATCAGTTGCTTGTAGTCTTTATAGACGATATTCATGTCTATTAAAAGAGAAAGGAAGAACATGAAGATCACTTAAGAATTGTATTGAAGACCCTGAGAAAGGAGAAGCTTTATGCCAAAGTTACCAAGTGTGAATTTTGGATTCAAAAAGTTGCATTTTTGGGTCACATAATCTCAAAAGAGGGGACATCTATGGATCCAGCAAAAAAAGAGGTTATCGAAATATGGTCGATACCAACAACAGTAACTGAGATCTGAAGTTTTCTTGGTTTGGCTGGATATTATTGACGTTTTGTGAAAGATTCTCCACGATTGTCTAATCCACTCACCTAGTTGACTCGGAATGGATTTAGGTTTGTTTGGATGGAAGAATGTAAAGAGAATTTCAAGGAGTTTAAAACAAGGTTATCCAGTGCACCTGTACTCACAATTCCTTATAGTGGAGAATGGTTTGTGATCTACAGTGATGGATCCAAGAAGGGATTGGGGTGTGTTATTAGGCAAAATGATATGGTGATAGCTTATGCCTCATGACAGTTCAAAATCCATGAGAAAAGTTACCCAACTCCTGATTTGTTGATAGATGCGGTAATCTTTTCATTAATAATTTGGAGGCATTATCATTATGGAGAAAGGTGTGACATTTATACTGATCATAATAGTTTAAAGTATATTTTCACACAAAAGGAGATGAATATATGCCAAAAAAGATGGTTAGAGTTAATTAAGGATTACGACTGCTCAATTCATTACCACCCTGGGAAAGCAAACAAGGTGGCATATGCATTAAGTCGACAAGATCATGCCAATTTATCTATGATGAGGATCAAAAAAGATCCAATATTTATGGATTTACAAAGGATGGATCATGGAATTATAATGGAAGGGGGAAAATTGTATCTTTATCAAAGAATGTTCAACCATCTATACATGTGAAGATTAAAGATGCATATAAAGAAGATGTAGAGTTACAAAAGAAGGTGAGAAATGTTCCTGAATTCAACCTTGATTGTGATGGGATAATAATGTTCAGCAATCGGGTTTGTGTTCCTCCCATCTTCGAATTAATGAATGAGCTACTGGATGAGGCTCATAGTTCTTCATTCTCTATTCATCCTAGAAGCATGAAGATATATAGGGACCTGAAAGAGTACTTCTGGTGGGATGGCATGAAAAGAGATGTTGCTGAATATGTCTCTCGAAGCTAGGTTTGTCAGTAAGTTAAAGCAGAGAGACAGAATTCTAAGGGGATGTTACAACCATTACCCATACCCGAATGGAAAAGGGAAAACATCACTATGGACTTTGTCACCGGACATCCTAAAACATCCAAAGGAAATAATGATATCTGAGTCATAGTTGATCATCTTACAAAGTCTGCAAACTTCATTGCTATTAGGGAGGATTTCTCTCTAGATCAGCTTTCCAGGATATATGTAAAGGAAGTGGTAAGATTGCATGGAGTGCCACTTTCTATTATATCTGATCGGGATCTGAGGTTTACCTCAATGTTCTGGCGAAGTCTTCAGCAAAATTTGGATACAGAGTTGAGTTTCAGCACTGCTTATCATCCTCAGATAGATGGTCAGTATGAGAGGACAATTCAAACACTATAAGGTATCTTGAGAGCTTGCTCTATAGACTTCAAAGGTGGTTGGGATCAACACCTACCTTTGGTGGAATTTTCTTATAATAATAGCTTTCACTCCAGTATTAATATAGCTCCTTATGAAGCTCTCTATGGAAAGAAATGCAGGACTCCAACTTGCTGGGATGATGTTTAGGAAAGAAAGCTATTAGGACCTGATCTTGTTGATGAAATGGCAGAGAAGGTCAGATCTATTCAACAACACAAAAGAGCAGCTCAGAGTCGAAAAAAAAGTTATGCCGACAACCGAAGAAAAGACCTAGAGTTTGAATTGAGGGATAATGTGTTCTTACGAATATCTCCCTAGAAGAGGGTCATGAGATTTGGAATGAAAGGAAATTTGATCCCTAGATATATCGGTTCTTTTGAAATTCTGGATCGTGCTGGGAAGGTATCTTACCGATTGGCGCTTCCACCGATTCTCTCTCAAGTTCACGATGTGTTCCATGTATCTCTCCTGAGAAAGTACATACCTGACCCTTCATATGTACTCAGCTCAGAATTTATACCACTCGAAAAAGATCTTTCTTATAAAGAACAACCGATAGAGATTCTCGATCATAGTGAAAAAGTCATACAGAACAAGACCACTCACTTGGTGAAATTTTTATGGAGGAACCACCAATTAGAAGAAACTACATGGGAGCATGAGGATATGATGAGGGAGAGGTATCCTCATCTGTTTGTTTCAAGTGACGAATTTCGAGGGCAAAATTCATTTTAATGGGGGTGGAATGTAACACCCTGATATTTTATGAGAATTTTTTTTATGTCATATGTTATACGCAACACCAATGGAATCTTTCACAGCACACAATACGGACTTGGCTTGCATTACACGCAATCACGACCTTCCTCGATAGCGTGTGTAGTACGCAATATCGGGTTTCACTAGACAATGATATATTATTATGAACTATCCATTATGAATATTATTAAATACATTATGAATTTTATTATTCACCATACACATTTTTGGGAACATGGTAAGAGAACAAAATACATTTTTCGGGTAAAATAAGTATTTTTCAAAAAATGCAGTTTTGCCGCCTTTTTATGGCGCACCCACATTAAATCTAGTTTTTGACATGATTATAAATTCAATTTTACAAAATAAAATTCTTCTTTTGTATCAGGATATAAAAATTTATTTTGGATAAATTTTTGATATTTTTCTGATAACTTTCATATTTTGATGAATAGTAAAAATACACTAATTTTTAATTAAAAACAAATTTTTTCATTGAGATAATTTATATGGGTAAATTATAATTGTTTTAAAGTATAAATAGAATATATTTTTCCCATTTAATATAATTTATGTCATTATCATTAATTTCACATTGAATTCATAGGTAAAAACATTTCAATCGTTGGCAATGTTTTAACTTCTAAAAACTCGTTTTCTTAACAATTGAATTTATTTTAAATTAATTACTGCCACTTATATGTTTTGAATTTTTAAAAATGGATTCCATATTTGGAACTCATGGGTCCAAATTATGTTAATAGGGTACTTTTTATTATTGGGCATTATAAATTGTAACTACGGTAAATTTTATTTACCATAGTTAAAGGTAAATCGGGTAATTAAGGGTAAATATAAGATTACAAAATTACCCTAACACCTGCCAAAATCCTATTTTATGAATCAAAGTAGACCCATATCACCTAAGGGTCGAATTAGATTCATTTAATGTACTTTTGTCCATGAAAATAATTTAATTATTATTAAAACCAAAGAATGTGAAAACATGTCACTTTCATAAATCGTATAAGTATAATAATTTTAATTTAGTGATAAACTTGATGAATCTTTGAACATTAATCGTCTCCAGAAAGATAATACAATTACCTACATAATAGGAATTTATTTATAATTTTTAGGAATTAAATAATTATCATTAATTATGACACAATAGTGATGTTGAAATTACTTTATTAATTAATATATCAAATAAATGGTTTTAAAAATATTAAAATAAATATTATATAAACTATTTAATATGATACACTAATTTTTTAGATACATATGACATTTTATGAATATATTAAAGATTTTAGTTCAAACATATCATCTGTATAAAGTTTATTTAAAATCAAATAAATGAATATTGTCAAAATTGACACTAATGTTATTTTATAAAAATAACATATTATAAAATTGTTTCAAAATCACAAAAAATTATAAAAATTATAAATTAAAATTTATATGGTCTAAAATTTCATAAAGTTTCAAAATGTGGAAGATTCACTACACATATGTAATTATTTATAATAATTTAAATTTTAGAATATTGTCACCACAAATAAAATTAAATTGATAAATAAGGATAAATCAAGTTGATAATGATTACAATAAATTCATAACATGTCTAAATTTTATTGGTTGATCATATTACAACCCTATCTCATCTAATCATCGGATATGAGTCATTTTGGAAGTTTTTAAGTGGGGTTGAGATTTAATATAAACTAATATTTCTTATATTTCCAAAGGTGCCCCTCTCCTCCCTTATAAAAGGGCACCTCCTCCCTCTCCTCCTCACACTAATTTGAGCCTTCAGGATTGGCCAAACCCTTACCATTTCACTTCCCCACATCCCTAGAAACATCTTAGAGGTCTTAGTCTTCTTCAATGACCAATTTTATTTCCCTAAAAGGAGGTCTCAAACAGGCGCTTCAAAGAAGAAGTAATGTCCGTTACCGATTCTTTCAACTCTATTTCTTCTTCTAATTCTTCTTGTTTATTTGTTTCATTATTAAGTAATAACATCAGTATCACACATATACTGATTTTTTATTATAAGTATGAATCAACCCTATTTCACCATCTATCCATCCTACGGAAAACAAAATCACTGCGCGTACGTATGTACGGAATACCGTCTCCACGCCGTGGTAGAATCTATTTTCCATCACCACCATGCTTGGATGGGTAAAATAGTTCAAATAAATAACTATATATGATTATTGTAAGTTTGTATTGATTCTGAAATAGTATACATACACTCCAATACAATTCCACGATCATGGGAATGATATCATCGCTCGTGCGTACGTACGGAATACCGTCTCCACGATGTGATGCGATTCGTTCTACATGATCTTCATTGAATAATGATTATATAAATTAATTGAATGAATAAATATGATATATAGTACACTAATACCATTCTGTAAATGATGTATCTATAACCTAAAGAGAAGAATAAGAATTTATTCGACAAAACACGCATAAGAACAAAAAGTAATAAACACCCGAATAACAAGTAGCAATGAAATATTACTAATAAGAATCTAAAAATATGACCATATATGATATAATAAAAATGATTATGATTATGGAATAAGTCAGTGAAATTATTTAAATCATTATATAGTAGGTTCGAACACTTACGAAGAAAATCGGACCTAAGGTAAATGAAAATATCACAATCTCATTTTTATCCGAGATTGTTTGTACTTTGGTATTTACTGGGGTGTATTTTATCATCCACATCCAAGTTCCCACAATATGTAATATTGTTTACATCCACCTACAATTTTCTAAATCCAATTTTACCCTTCAGTGAGTTTTTAGTAAAGGATATGAAAGGAATCTTTTGTCGTTTTTCGTATGAGGTACTTTTTGACTTTTCCGACAAAAGTACGAGAAGAATGTTTTTTTAAACATATACGGCATGAATGGATTTTAAAAAATTATTTCCAAGAATATTTATTTACAATTTTCCATTTTTATTTTTAATCAAATTCTTTTAGTTTAAAATTGTATGAAATGTTAAGAAAGGAAAAATGTTTTTAAAGTAGAAAGGATATTTTCCTCCAGAATGTTGTTCAAGTGTTTTATCAAAATTATTTTCCATCTAAGATAATATAGGGTATTGTTTATATCCCTATTATTACATTGATTTGATTATGTTGTGATGTAATTATTTTTATGAATACATTTATCTTATATGAATTGTTTTATGATGTCACAATGTTTAGGAATCCCATTTTTATTACATGGGTTATACAAAGATGTAGGATTTATGATTTTGTGGAAAACATATGAATGATATCATTATGAGATGGGTGGAACCTATATCTCCCTACAATGGATTGGGTAAGGATTTTATATCTCATGAGATAGACATGGATGGAACGGCAGGTTAAACCGGTTCAGTGAAACAGGACTGAAACGAGGAGTGAACACGATTCAGAAATGGACATTGTCCACTAAGATAGTCTTGGAAATGAGTCTTGAATACTAAGAAATGATTCTCTATAATTATGTGTGTATCCACAAAGTTCCATGTTTTAAGTTATTAATATTGTGATTACATTTCACTACCATGTTTTATCCCAATTTATGAAATTATGATCTCTTTTACAGGGTATTATTTCCAAAAAGTTATGTTCTTATGAATTTGATGTGATTGATATTTCTTTTGTTTACCCTTACTAAGAATTTGGGCTCACCCTTTTTTTTGTTTTCATTCCCCAGGTCAGGAATAAGGGTATTATGTAAGATATTCCAAAGGGACTATATATATGATGAAATAAATGGGAGACAGTGTAGATGCTTTATGAACCAGTTGTTTACGTTTCCCAGTTTCTAAAGACACTATACTTATACAGTCCTTTCATGGTTTTGTTATATGTTGTAATAAGTGTACTTCAATTTTGAAGTACTAACAATGTATATAATGTATGGATCACTATAGATTGGTCATTTCTTATGGGTCATGGGAGTTTCATTCCCATGAACAGAAATATGCCACCAATGATCATGAGTTGGTTTCTGTGTTGTTTTCTCTGAAGTTATTGATACATTACAACATTGAAGTGTTCTTTGTGGTTTCCACATATCATAAGAGCCTGAGGTATGCTTTCTCCAAACATAAAATGAACATTTGGTATTTTTGGGGGATAGAGTTGTTATAGAAAAGCAGCATCAAAATATTATATACGCCATGAAAGTGGAATTTTGTAGAATATTCACTAAGTTTGATGTCACATTGGGTTGTAGTGCATGGATCTAGTGATTCTTGGATAGTAATGGACGAACAATCACCATTACATCTTGACATGGGAGAAGTTTAGGGTATAAGTTTTATTTTATATTATTGTGTAGTCATATCTTGTGTAGCAGGTGGAATAGTCCAAGGTGGGGGATCTAGAGGTGGTGGTCTGGAGAGAGTGAGTTGTTTGTGGCAAGGCCCCTGCTGGTTTGTCTGAGGATGAACAACACATGTATTTTTATCCGGGAAGGCTTTTCGTTCCGTTGTCGATGCATGAGACGGTTCTCAAAGAGTTCCATTGTTTCCCTTTTTTAGGTTCATTCTAGCATGAAAAAGATGTAATGAGGATTGAGGAGTCAGTTTGGGAGGACTTGGAAGAAGCATGCACTTGCAAAGTGTGTGACTCAATGTTTGGTCTTCTAGAAGGTGAAGGTTGAGCATCGTGTCCCTAGTGGATTTCCCCAGCCATTAGATATTCCTTAGTGGATGTGGGAGGACATATCAATGGACATAATCACCGTTTTACCTCAATCTCTAGAAGTACATGACACTATTTGGGTGGTAGTGGATCATTTGGCAAAATTATACCGCTTTATAGAGATCAAGGATTCCAGTTGAGTGGAATTTTTGTCGAGGAAGTATCTATGGGAGGTGGTGAAAATCCATGGAGTCCTGAGGATGATCATTTCTAGTAAGAATCTTTCTCTTACCTCTAGGGGGTGGAAATTTCTCAACCATGATTTTGGTTCATAACTATGCCTTTGCACTGCTTTTCATCCACAGACGGACGGTCAGATAGAGCGGACCATCCAATCTCTTGTCGACATGTTACACACTTCTGTCTTAGATTTTGAAGGTTCGTGGATGAGGATCATACAATTTTTGGATTTATCTTACAATACTATTTTTCACTCCACCATTGGTATGGATCTGTTTGATGCCTTGTATAATCAACTATTCCATTCTATGTTGTGCTGGATTGGGGCGAAGAGTCACCATTTCTCGGATCGGAACAAGTGTTGAATATGACTAAGATTGTTCAAGTGATTTGTGAGATGATGAAGGATGCACAATATTGTTAAATATCATATTCCAATAAAAGGAGGATAACTTTAGAGTTTGATGTTGGAGACCATGTGTTTCTGAAAGAAACTCAACATTGTGTGATGTGATGGTTAGGTCATGGGAGTAAGCTTTCTCTTCGGTTTGATGGGCCTTTGGAGGTGTTGGTTTAGGTGGGAGATCTGGTGTATCGAGTAGCACTTCCCCCACAGATGATCTAGATACATGATGTTTTTCTTGTGTCACATCATTGTCGTTATCTTTATTATGACTCTGACATCATCGATTGGGGAGAGATTGATGTTGATGAAGATGAAACATTCAAAGACCGGACTATCAAAATCCATGACTATATAGAGAAGGTGTTGTGTTGGTGTTATATCCCCTTTGTTCGTGTCTTGTTGAGACATATTGGCATGGAGGAGAATACCTGGGAATGTGAGTTTTAGATACGTGCTCAGTACCCTGAGTTGGTTTTATGTTTATCTCTTTTCATGTTAAATTGTTCGCTTTGTGTTTATAGTCCTTTTATTTTTATGAGATGAATTTCATTGGTTTCTTTTGTGGCATTCTCTTTTTTGAGAGGTATCTCTATGGGTGGTTATTCGAACCCCTTTTCTATTTCCTTTCAGGTTGGTTTTGGATACTCAAGGATGAGAATGTTTTCAAAGGCATCTAATGTAATGTCCAGGACCTCTTTAGTCATTCTATTACTAAAATCTAGTGGTTGAGGTGTTCTGGGATGTCAAGGTGTCTCATCCCCTACACTTTTCCAAATTTCCAGTTCTGTGAAGAGTGTTTCTTGTTTTATGAACAGTGTCTCGATGTCACAAAAACGGTGTCACATAAAAGGAATATATTTAGTTTTTTCAAAACAGAATATCTACAGTATTTCTAGAATGGAAGAACTACATTGTTTCTAGAACCAAAGATCTACAGTGTCATAGTGTCACCAAAACGGTGTCCCAAAAACAGAAGATCTACAACGTTATTGAAGGGAAGGTCTATAGTGTTTCTAAAATGGAAGATCTAGAGTGTGATAGTATCATGAAAACAGAATATCTATAGTGTCATAGTTTCATAGAAATGGGAGATCTATAGTGTCACGATGTCATAGAAACGAAGAGTTTATAGTGTCAAAGTGAGTCTACAATGTCATGGTGAGTCAAATATGTCATGGTTAGTCTACAGTGTTTCTAGAAAGGTTTCTCATTTCCTTTTCCAATTTCTAGATTTTTCTAGTTTAACTATTTAAACATTTTCTATGATGAAAAACCCATTAAAAGCCTTCTTTTAGGGGATTTAAGGTCGATTCCATGCCCATAAATCCTAAATTAATTTATTTACGGTTCGGGAAGCCTCTACATGGTCAAAACACATTGTTTAATGAGATCCTCTTTTAATGGAAAATCAAGCATATCATAAACAACTTCTTTGTTAAATCTTATAAAGGAATATATATCTTCCTCCCTTGTTCTTCATCCTTGTTCTCTAGTGCAGGGCACACGAACCATTACTTCCTTCCTATAGGATTCATGAGATTAAACATTCCTCCTTGGATTGGTTCCCCTTGAATTTCTTCTTAGTGAAAGTGGTCCACCTATTTTGGTGCAACCAAGAAGTATGAATCAATCATTGATATAAGGTATGATCTATCATCATTCATTTGGGTTAATCTTATCTTGAGCCTCCTTTACATGTAATGGAATGCTATCTCCATGTTCTTAATGGACTATTCATAGGTGTTGGCCGATGTGGTGGTGCCTCTATATCCTCGTGTGGTTGTACTCCTATAGGATAGGAGATCATTATCTGTTTTGTTGGACTATTCTCATGAGAACCACATCAGAATACTTTTGAGTTAGAGGACTCATTGATTCTCTATTCTATTATGTGCTACAATAGAGTTATCAATTTTTATCCCATTGGATCACAATAGAATTTGAATAATAAATATTTGAAGTGGATATATAAAATGATATTGATTGTATTTTATTGCCTCTAATTTTTCAAGGTACTATGATATCTATGTTTTCATTGTTTGGCTTTTCGTTCATGATTGCAATTTTTAAGGAATGTAAATACAGAATTAATTGATATTTATTTTTGAAAAATAAATAGAGGCATGTAAATGAATATGGTTGTGGTTGTTGTGTTAATGTTGTTAATCACATTGACACAATAAACATGTTCAATTAATTTGGGATAGCTACGATATCTTGTTTTTCAGGATACCTATAGTCCTAACGAAAAATAAATAAATTGGATAATTTTAGATAGATTGAAGAACATCCTATTTGATAAAAATATAATGAGTCATAGGGTTCCGAGTTACCCTTTGGCTTGTAAAGGCCAATAGCCTTATGCTGGGATCTGTGAGAGATCAATGTGGTTGAGGTAGTATGACTTGTATAATGTCCAAGAGCCCAATTGATATGATGTTTGTTTTCCCTACTACTTGTGTTGTGATGTGAGCCATAATTTATGTTGTGATATGTGGGGGAGGGAGGCCAATGGGTTGTGGAAGCAATGGATTCCTAGAGTGGTGAGTTGCATCTATTTAGGCATGTGGGTGTCAGGGTGGACGCCGAGGATAATGAAATGGGTTGGATGTGAATGTTTGGTTTCTTTATTATTCTGGTTGGTTATTTATATTCATTACTTTCCCCTCTACTCAAGGAATATGGTTTTCTTACACTCTTTCCAAATGGGTAGAAGTCATGTTGGGTATGGCGCATGCTTTCTGTGTTTAGCTTCTCGAGGGAGGATAGTTCTATGCTCTTTCTATAGGTGGTAGTGACTTCATGAGTAGTTAATCAAATCACCGAGATGATCCCCCTTATGTTTAGTAGGTTGGAATGTTTTTCTATAATTCCTGGGAAAATGGGAATGTAATAGTGATTTTAATAAATGATTGAATAAATGATGTTAACCCATGGGGTTAGAGCATGTTGGGATGTAATGTCAGGGTTACAGTTTTAAGGAATAATTGACTTTGGGTGTGATTCTAATGAAATATAATGTTGAATTGTTAATGGTTAATTAATGTATACATAATTAATTTACATGAAGTGAATCTGATAAAAAGGGAATGAAGTAATGTAATAATTCTCATTAAATGGTTGCCTGCTTATAGGATTCCCAGTCATAGAAGTGGAAGCCAGGAGTCCGATATATATTAGTGTTAATTGAGTATAAGAATGCATTATTACCATAGTGTGGTTGTGAGCTATATTTTATTCTGTACTTTTTGTGTTTATATACGCTACTCCACACCATCAGTTTGGGCTACTGATACCCCAGGGATTCTAATCCCGAAGGGTGATTTCCCCAACATTCTGGTGGGAAGTTGGATGGTTGACTACCCCCTTTGGCCCCACTCTTTTCTCTTGGTAGTTACTTGTGCTGGTAGGCACAATGGTTAGTTTTACCCATATATTTGTGTATAGGGCTGTAATGGATTGTGGTTATTCACACACATATATTCTTGATATAGTTTCTTATGGACTACTATAGGTGTACCATGTATCGACTATGATAACATGACGATCCTTACACCGTGTATGGGATAACATGGATTGATGTTTAATACCTGATGTATGTGTTAGGTCCACTAGGCTGAATACCCTGAGAGGGGGGGTGAATCAGGGTATGACTAATTAAAAATTAAAGCCCGTTCTGATCTTGTTTCGCTGTTAAGCAAAACACTCTTCTCTCTCTTTCCTGCTGCACAATATAAACAGAATGTATAGCAAGCACATGACACAATAATTTTACTTGGTTCACCGCTAAGGGCTACGTCCAAGGAGCATACGCCGACAGGTTGCCGGTCGTACCAAATCCACTAAACTTCACTAGTTGTGGATTACAATGTTCGGGATAGATCACTTCTATGCCCAGGCTCACTGCCTATACAATGTTTAGGGTCAGCTCACTGCTTTCCCAAGGGTCACTCCCTATTTCTCTCTCTCTGGCTCACTGCCGGTGGAGAGGATCACCTTCTTCCTCTTCCTAAGCTCACTGCTCTTGGAAGGGATTCACTCACAGTTTATAGACCTGTAGGTCTCTTCATTTCCATGAAGGAATGCATCTTCCTCTGAATGTAGATGCTCTATTGAAGTCCAACTTTCACCCGCAGATGAATCTCACTTTGCACCGGATGTACCGGGAAACCTCAATTTTTACGCGCAACCCTTACGTTGTCTTGCGCGCAATTTCTATGGTTTGCGCGAAATTCCTTTTTCGCGCAACCTCCAAATTTTACGCGCAGCCTGGGAACTGCCTTGCGCGCAATTCACTGCCTTTGCCATTTTCCGAGCTTCGGACCTCGAAACATCTTTTGCGCGAAATACAATTTCGCGCAACCCGCTGTTTTGCGCGCCACACTTCAAGATTTCGCGCAACCCGCTAGTTTTGCGCGCCACGCTTAATTTTTCCGCACACCTCCTTCATTTCTCTCTCCCCAACCTTCGCCAACAACATATCACTCCATTTTCCATTGGAGATTTTCAGGCCCATAAATTTGTCAAACACTGGAAAACGGCGCCACCTTGTACTGCTCTTTTGTACCGCCTCCAGATCGTCCTTTCCTTTGTCAAAGTTCTTTGTCAACATGGAATGTCAACAACTTCTCGGGAACTCGACAATTCTCCATGGAGACCTGCTTTGTCAACAAACACAATCAACCCAAAAATACTGCAATGTTACCTTGAGGGATTTTTGCCCAACAATCTCCCCCTTTGGGTTTGTTGACAACTCTTCACAATTTTGCTCAGGATGATTTTCTGCACTTTGATACCTCACTGAGTCTTCTTCCAGTCGCTACCAGCATTCGCCTCTTGCGATTATGATAGCGTTCAAGGAATCACTTAACACGTACTCTAATCCCACATGAGCAATGCTCGGCGTGAGAAACAAGAGTAGTATGAAAAGTTCATCAATGAATCACTTCATTTCAGACCCCAATTGTCGATTCCACCCTGATACCAATTCTTAAAATAAAAACCAGTTGTTGAACCACACTGATACCAACTGGTGAATTCTTAAGTTGATACCAATTGTTGATAGCTGGAAACCATCTCACACCATTCCCACACCACTGTTCTGCTTTTATCACGATCCTCAGCTGTCGTGATTTCTATGATTTGATCGATCACGTCTAGCATCGTCAGATTTCATACACTCCCCCTTTCTCATTGCTCCCCCTTTCTGGCTGCTCCACCTGTCAGCTTCTCCCCATATCAATTATGATTTATCAAATATCCGCACGATTTTCTCCCTTGAACAAACACTTTTCTCCCCCTTTGTCAAGCACTTTTCAAGCACTTTTCTCCCCCTTTGTCAACGAACCCAAAGGTCACGCCTTTGTAGTCTGTAACATAGTAGAGAACACATATCAGCACATTAGGGAAAAACACACCATACCTCGGGGAGAGGGGGGGGTCCCATATCCACACTATTTCAAGTGCGGGGAATCGACTGAACTCCTAGAGCCAGTCGATGCCTCTCAAAAGCTTCCTTGGGTAAGGCCTTGGTCAGAATGTCTGCAACCTGTAGCTCTGTAGGCACATACTCCAACTTCACGATTCCCTGCTCAACCTTCTCCTTGATGAAATGATACTTGATCTCAATGTGCTTTGTCCTTGAGTGATGGATGGGATTTTTGCTGAGATTGATAGCACTTGAGTTATCACACTGGATTCCGATCGGAGACTTCACTTCAACTCCCATATCTTCAAGCTGCTGCTTCATCCACAATAACTGTGTGCATGCTTGAGTGGCCGCAATATACTCAGCTTCTGCGGTGCTCAATGAAATGAAATCTTGTTTCTTGCTTAGCCAAGAAATACAAAATCCACCATGATAGAATGCACCACCTGACGTTGATTTTCTATCATCTGCTGAACCGGCCCAGTCTGCATCAGTATATCCCAATAACTCTGTCTGAGATTTGTCGTTGTATGTCAAGCCGAAGTCCACCGTGCCCTTGATATACCGAAGTATTCTTTTCACTGCAAGCATGTGACTTTCCTTGGGATTACTCTGATATCTCGCTTCTTAGCATGTGGCAAAAACAATATCAGGCCTTGTTGCAGTTAAGTACAACAGACTTCCAATGATTTGCCTGTATTCTGTGATATTAACTGCCTTGCCATCCTCATCTTTTGATAATTTCATCCGGGTAGCAACCGGAGTCTTCATTTCCTTGGAATTATCCATTCCAAACCTTTTTAGAACCTCCTTGGCATATTTGGATTGAGAAATGAAAGTTCCATTCCTTCCTTGTGTTACCTGTAGACCAAGGAAAAATGTTAGCTCTCCAATCATTGACATTTCAAATTCATTTTTCATGAATTCGGAAAACTGTCTACACTGAGCTTCATCTGATCCGCCAAAAATTATGTCATCGACATAAACCAACACCATCATCCTTTGATTACTGTCATTACTGAAATAGAGATTGTAATCAACTCCTCCACGCTGAAAACCAAGCTTCTTCAAGTACTGATCAAGCCTTGAGTACCATGCCCTTGGTGCTTGTTTCAGCCCATAAAATGCCTTCTTCAGCCTGCAAACTTTGTTCTCATCCTCATGAATGAGAAAACCATCTGGCTGCTCAATATACACCTCCTCTTCCATAACACCATTCAAGAATGCAGATTTGACATCCATCTGGAACACCTTGAACTTCCTTTGCACTGCGATGGCTAGGAATAATCTTATTGTCTCCAGCCTTGCAACCGGTGCAGATGTCTCATCAACATCAATTCCCTCGATCTGGGAGTACCCCTTGCACACTAGACGTGCTTTGTTCCTAATTACTGTGCCATCTTCATTCATCTTATTGCGATAGACCCATTTGCTCCCAATGACATTCTTGTCTGCTGGCCTCAAAACAATCTCCCAAGTCTGGTTCTTCTCAATTTGATCAAGCTCTTCGTTCATGGCTTGAACCCAGTTTTCATCTTCAGCTGCATCAGAAAAACATTTCGGCTCCACTTGAGACAAAAACGATGCTTGCTATGATGATTTCATTCTTCGAGTCTGAACTGGAGCTGTTTGATCACCAATGATATTTTGCCTATCAATTTCAGCTCGTCTCTTTGGCTTTCTCACAGACACCGACTTGACACTTTCCTCTTCATCATCAGTATCTTCTTCAGAGTCAGCTTCTGCCACATCTGCTCCCCCTGGGTTGCTTACCTCATCATCACTTTCATCTAGGAACTGTTCACTGGATCGTTGAGTATTCTGCTCATTTTCTACTATAGTGACATCATTGCTTTCAATGATTTTTCCCAGCCTTTTGTTGAAACACTTATACGCTTTTCTTTTCCCGGAATAGCCAAGGAATATTCTTTCATCTCCTCGTGCCTCAAACTTCCTATGATGTTCTTTGTTGAGAATGAAACACTTACTTCCAAATATTCGAAAGTACTTCAACGTTGGGTTCTTTCTGTACCACAGTTCATACGGAGTCTTTCCTTGCTTCGGACATAACAGGGACCTGTTTGAAACATAGACCGACGTCAAAACTGCTTCCTTCCAAAATTTCTCTGGAAGGTCCTTATCAATAAGCATTGTTCTGGCCATGTTGTTGATGATCCGATTTCTCCTTTCAACTAATCCATTCTGTTGGGGAGTTCTTACTGATGAAACTTGATGCCTTATCCCATGTTTCTCGAGATAGTTTTCAACCTGACTGTTTGTAAATTCCGTACCGTTATTAGTACGAAACTTCAGAATTTTCTGCCCAAGCATCTTTTCTGATTCCCTCCTGTACTGCTTTATACAACTGAACACCTCTGTCTTATGGGTTATGATGAATACCCAGGCCATTCTGCTATAGGCATCAATGAAAAGAACATAGTACCTTTGCCCATCTATAGCTCGTGGTGAGATAGGTCCACATACATCAGCATGCACCAATTCGAGCACTCGAGTTGCTTTTTGTTCCATTGGCCTGTATGTCTTCCTGATGATCTTCCCTTGTTGAAAAGCATCACACGTGTGAGTGCGATCACGTGATAGTTTGGGAAGGTCTCTAGCAGCATCACACTTTACCAGATCTTCCATAGATGGTTGACATAGATGACCAAGTCGCTTATGCCACAGCTGATTTTCTTCTTCTCTGGATAAAAGGCATGAATCTTCTTCCCCACCTACCAGGTAAAGATTCCCCTTTGTTCGTTTTCCCTAAAGAATGACTATTCCATCTTTTCCTTTAACAATACCCATCTTCTTGGTAAATAGTATAGAGTGCCCAGAGTCACATAGTTGACTAACGCTAAGCAAATTATGACTGAGACCCTCTACCACCAAGACATCAGCATGTCTCATTTCTTTGCCCCCAAACTTGGATTTTCCTGAGCCAACAATCTTCAGGCCTTCATCATTTCCAAACTTGACAACTCCTTCTTTGTCATATTCTATTCCTGTAACCAGATCCTTATTACCCGTCATGTGGGATGTGCAACCACTGTCAAGGATCCAAACACCAGAACGATCTGATGCTTTAAGGGTAATTTCAGCAACTACATCCTTCTCAGTTTTCTTCTTCCTAGTCCATACTTTTTCTTTCATACTCGGCATAGATTGAGGCTTCTGTTCTTTCTCAGAGTATGATGGACCAGCTTCATCTTGCAAAACTGCAAATCTGTTCTGAACTTTTAACTCACTTGTCGGTTTACTGATCTGCTACTTGCGATCATTTTGATTCTACTTTGGCACATTTTTCTGAATGGTCGGAGTGCAGTACCTAGCCATGTGTCCAAATCCTTCGCACCAAAAACAGTGTCCTTCAAAAAAAGTTCTGGAAAACCATTCTCTGTTTGGCTGCCATCTCTGTTCTTGTTCCCTTCGATATCATTTGGCTATGGAACACACATACTGTGAATGTCCCATCTTTCCACAACAACAACACCTGATATAAGGTGCATTCCTTCGTGTTACTTCAGCACTACGAGTTTCCCCTTTGGATCTCTGAGTATTCTGATTCTGCTTTGTGCTCAAATCCATTTTCAATCTCGGGACAGGTGCTTGCGGTCTAACTTCAACTGCCGTAGATTTTTGTTTCTGAATATGCCATGAATCAGCCTTAACATCTGAGTTCAATTGCTGCTTCTTTCCTACTGAACTACTAGGCTCTTCTTTCTTCTTTTCCGTCTTCGTAATGAACTGATTTCCCAAGAATGTGTTGGGATTCAAAGGTTTTTCCTGGACTTTAACTTTTCTCCGCAGACCGACAACTTCCTTTTCAAGCTCTTCAATACGCTTGACGTGATCTTTCACTTTTCGACTCAAGCAATCGATCTCCCTTTTCTGCTCTTCAATCTCGAGCTTATGCTCATCAACCTTTTCTGTGCGCTCTGGCCTGGAAGACTTAAGATTTTCAATTTCTTTCTCAAGCTCAGACTTCTCTTCTTCTTGTTGTTGCATGTAGAGTTTGGCATCACGTACTATCTTATTGGCTTTCTTTGTTTTTGCTCGCCAAACATCTATCTCTTCAAGAGCTGCTTCTAATTCAGCTTCCATGTCAACTCTCCCTTCAATTTCTTCATCTTCTTCATCAGCTTCAGTTTCTTTCTTTTCAAGAGCGCTACTAGCAACAGCCACCATCGCATTTTGACCATGATCTCTACAGTTTTCTATCTCTTCAGCTTCTTCACCCTCAGACTCAGCTGAACTGTCAATTTCTTGGGAAAGAAGATTCTTCTTCTTAAAGAAATTTCTCTTGAACTGCTTCTTCCCTTTCACATAGGCTGAAGATTTTTTCATGGGAATCTCAACTTCATCTTCATCGCTTTCTTCTTGAAACTTTTTGGGGCAACTTGCAGCAAGATGACCAACCTTTCCGCATCGGAAGCATGCTAGTGGAAGTTTCCCTTTAAACTTTCCTTTTCCTCTTTGCAGATTTGAAGAAAGGAACGACATCACCTCATCTGACTCTTCTTCCTCCTGAGAATCTTCAATAGTGAGCCTCTTCATGGCCTTAAATGCCACCTCTTTGGATTTCCCCTTTTCCACAGCTTCGTTGTCATCATTTATCATTTCATATGCAACAAGAGTGCTGTGTAGGTTATCCAATGTTAGCTCTTTCGGATCTTTATCTTCCAACACAGAAACTTTCGGATTGAACCGAGGTGGAAGCTTTCTCAAGATGCGCTTTACGATTTTAATGTCTTTGATAATTTCTCCAAGACCCCGCATGTCTTCTACCACAGCATTTACCCTGTCAAAGAATGCATCAACAGACTCATTCGGGTTCATTTTGAGATCTTCATACTTGTTCCACAACACTTGCAGCTTTGCCTCTCTGACTTTTTTATCCCCTTCATAAATATTGAAAAGTTTTTCCCACATGGCATGTGACGTTTTGCATGACATCACCTTTGTATAAATGGGATTAGATAGGGCTCCCCCTAAGGCGTTTATTGCTTTGGAGTCAGCATCCAACTCTTTGTGCTCAGCTTCTGATAATGCACCACTAGTAATATCAGTTGTGATACCATGCATAGCTGCTGAAAACACATCAATTCCCAGAGATCGGAAATAGTGTTGCATTCGATTCTTCCATATCTGAAAATTACATCCGTCGAAGATCGGAATCCCTCTATGATTAGTGACCTCCATTGAGATAAGATCAACTGTTAATCTTTCCCTTTGATACCACTTGTTAGGTCCACTAGGCTGAATACCCTGAGAGGGGGGGTGAATCAGGGTATGACTAATTAAAAATTAAAGCCCGTTCTGATCTTGTTTCGCTGTTAAGCAAAACACTCTTCTCTCTCTTTCCTGCTGCACAATATAAACAGAATGTAAAGCAAGCACAGGACACAACAATTTTACTTGGTTCATCGCTAAGGGCTACGTCCAAGGAGCATACGCCGACAGGTTGCCGGTCGTACCAAGTCCACTAAACTTCACTAGTTGTGGATTACAATGTTCGGGATAGATCACTTCTATGCCCAGGATCACTGCCTATACAATGTTTAGGGTCAGCTCACTGCTTTCCCAAGGGTCACTCCCTGTTTCTCTCTCTCTGGCTCACTGCTGGTGGAGAGGATCACCTTCTTCCTCTTCCTAAGCTCACTGCTCTTGGACGGGATTCACTCACAGTTTATATACCTGTAGGTCTCTTCATTTCCATGAAGGAATGCATCTTCCTCTGAATGTAGATGCTCTATTGAAGTCCAACTTTCACCCGTAGATGAATCTCACTTTGCACCGGATGTACCGGGAAACCTCAATTTTTACGCGCAACCCTTACGTTGTCTTGCGCGCAATTTCTATGGTTTGCGCGAAATTCCTTTTTCGCGCAACCTCCAAATTTTACGCGCAGCCTGGGAACTGCCTTGCGCGCAATTCACTGCCTTTGCCATTTTCCGAGCTTCGGACCTCGAAACATCTTTTGCGCGAAATACAATTTCGCGCAACCCGCTGTTTTGCGCGCCACACTTCAAGATTTCGCGCAACCCGCTAGTTTTGCGCGCCACGCTTAATTTTTCCGCACACCTCCTTCATTTCTCTCTCCCCAACCTTCGCCAACAACATATCACTCCATTTTCCATTGGAGATTTTCAGGCCCATAAATTTGTCAAACACTGGAAAACGGCGCCACCTTGTACTGCTCTTTTGTACCGCCTCCAGATCGTCCTTTCCTTTGTCAAAGTTCTTTGTCAACATGGAATGTCAACAACTTCTCGGGAACTCGACAATTCTCCATGGAAACCTGCTTTGTCAACAAACACAATCAACCCAAAAATACTGCAATGTTACCTTGAGGGATTTTTGCCCAACAGTATGATACACATAATGCGAGATGTGGTGGCTGATGAAAACTACATGGTATGTTTGTTTATGTGGACATTGTGATTTTATTTTATGAGGTACATGTTTTGGTCCTACACCTAGGTGTTTGTAGGCAAGCCTTTGGAGAGAGACTCTTAGGATGTGTGACATTATGGCTAAGCGGCAAACTAGTAGGGAATTATTAGCATGGTACAATTGACAAATTTTATTATTTTATATACTCTAGTATGTGATACATGGTGAGAGTAGCTGTGGTGAGGTTGGTAACATAGTATTCCTATTTAGGGGATGAGTTAGCTTCCCTTGTTGTTAGTTGTTGTTTTGCATGTTTTCTATACGTTTTCATGAGTGGCTCTAGGGAGGATCCTACTACGTATACTATTATACTTAGCCTATGTTTATATAATATTTTTTTCAGGTAACTTAGAGCATGTTGGAGATCATGATAGTTACAACTATCTTGGGGTTGTAGGAGTTGTTCGGGCTTTAGGGTTGCTGCTTTTTTGCATTCCATTGCTACATGCAGTTTTTATTTTCAGTTGTAGTAGTTTTTTTTGACATTACATATCTGTACTAGGGGTTTATTTTATATTTCAATATGAGTTGGAGTTGGTCGGTGCATGTCTTATATCTCTCATTCAGATGTGTTCTCATAGATTTTAATTCCTTCTATTTTGTCTGTTTACTATACCCTCAGATCTAGTCACCATCAGGAGGCCTACTAGAGGTGAGACTAGGGGGGGGGGTCCTTATCTCCCTTCTCACATTTCCAGCCTAAGAGGGGTACACCTTGTGTGGAGGGGGTCGTGACATTTGGTTTCATTATTTATAATTTTATTTTAGAATTACTTCAATAGCTATATGCAATGGTCATTTTATATATAAATACATAACACAACTTATCAAATTTGTAGATTCATGGTTCAACCAGATGAGGCATATTTTTACATTCTTCTCTACTCTAACACATATTCTCTTTGTTTTATTTATAAGGAATGGATATTCCAAAATCTCAAACAATGATATCATTGTCATCATGTTTGTTATGAGTTATCCTAATTTGTTTTTAATGATTATTATAGGTTTAATATTATCATCTTATTAGTCTTAGGGGATGTTTCTTTAATCTTTCTCAATGTACTACATTAGTAAGCAAGGTGTTATTTTTTAATGATTTATTTACTGTGTTTTAATAAGATTTAGAATTTATATTTGAGTTAATGGGGAATTACAAAATGGGCTAGTGGTGGCTATTCCACCCCTTTCCCCTTGTAGGCTCATTTGAAGCCTTCTGGCCTTTTTAGATATGATGGGTTGTCCTATGCACTTTTGGTAGTCAATTTTAATAATATATTATACATTGAACCTCCAAACCATGTTTATGAACATCCATAGATTAACATTAATCATATAATAAACTATAAATCATAATTATTACAAATACCAATTTTATTAGAATCAATGATAAACTCAAAATACATTGATGGTTGGCTTAAAACATATGTTAACCACATGAAAATATCATATTATAAAATGTTACATAATCCCTTCATCTAATATCTACTATCACATCCCATAACTAGTAATAATAAATATTGTTCTAAAATAATGAAGTATATTTGGTTATTTGTTACCATTTATGGCGACATAATTTTCACATCGCAAATCATAGAACATCAAAATTAAAATATTTTTTCTCTTTAATACACTGGGATCATTTAGGTTAACATTGTTTGAGACTTATATAAAAATCTTACATAAAAATTAACAGTGTTTCTAAATTAGAATTTATCACACTTAACCATGTATTTCTTATTTAACATTAAGTGTTCATAATTATCCATAACAAGATCTTCTAAAAATAAATCACTCAACGTAATTATTGATAACATGGGAAAAATAAAACATAGGAAGTGTGAGATCAAATCATTTGTATGAAAAAAACAATTAACAACTGAATTTTGTTTCTGTGAATAATCTGATCATAATGACCTGATTACATAATAAAGGTGTATGATAATACCCAAAGTGGCCACATAACCATTATCAATGATCAATAATAAAATGGCACAGTATAAATATTTAAAAAATGAAATAGTCATCCGAATAAATATTCATGACTAATGTTATATTAATATTGAGAAAAGTAAAAGTCTATAAGACAAAGAAAATATTATAATAGTGTGTTTTTATCTTTAAGAATTATCTTTATAATAAAATTTTATACCCTCAATAAAAATTACAAGGGAATAATTATATCCACAAGAGAAACCATCAATTAACTGCATCCTTCATGCTTCTATAATAATGAACATTACCCAATTCATTTTTCTTGTATCTATGAAAACCTATCGTATAATCTATATATGGATCATACAGGGCTATATGGGAACACCCATAATATAATATATGCCAGTATCACCGATTAATTTATTTGTGCACCAATCATATTATTTATTTATGTCACATGAGATCGTTAGTGATTTCCAATTATTATTTATGAATAAATCTCTTATAAGCCATATCTTTTAAACCATAAATATAATCAATGTTCTATCATAGTTTGATTAAAGAATTGTAAATAAATGGGTAATTTGATAATATCACAATCCACCCACATATTAATTAATGATGATATAAATACCTCACATCATTAGTAGAGTGCATGTAGACTCAAGGGTGGTCTTCAATAGTGATAGGAAATACCATTAAATGGAAATTAAAAACATTCGTTCTGAAATTAATCTTTCCATTCTAAAATTTATACTTTAAATAAATATTATTACGAAGTAATGTGAAAATAATTTACATTTATTATAACATATTAATAATAAAAATGTATTGTTTAATGAAATATTGGAAATGATGGCGGGAATATCCGACTAGAATAGAAATATTAAAAAATAAAAATTCCCAAATAAAATATCCTAAATGTAATAAAAAGTGTGACTACTATAAAATATTAATAAATTTCCCCATAATTGTTTAAGAAAAATATCAAAGACAATATAAATTTACACTTAAAATAATTTCTAACTATTCATAACATTTTTAAAACATTTTATTAAACTTGTATTTCTATGAGAAATTGACTTTCGATTGCAGAGTGAAATTAGTTATTATTTTCCAAAAAACATTTTCCAAAATCATTTTTACTTACAAAGAGTGGAGAAATGAAATAATAAATGATAATTTCATGAATAAATCTAGATGAAGAAAACTTATAAGGTTTGATAGACATTTATTCAAAAATATAATCCAAAATAAATTCGTGTGTGAATAATGAAATTTAAAGATGAGATTTTAATATAATAATTTAACCATCATGGTAACATTTAAATCATAGGCCCCATGATTGAATAATATCAAATGAAACATTTAACAAAATGAAAATAATAATATTCATGATATAACATATTAAATTTAGGGTATATACACCTCAGAATTGAAGATAATTGCATTACACAACAAATATCACAAATAAGACCATTTTAGATGTCGAACCCAAACAATGAACATAATATCTAAATGACAATTAATCAATCAATTTTTTATTTTTATTGGATATAAATAAAAATAAAAAATATAAATAAATTTAATTATAATGAAAATTCATTACAAACATAATAATATAATATCAAAGATAATAAATAGTTAATATAACCCAATAAAAGTAAATTGAGTTATAAATTTCATTACCACTTAGATATTTTCAAATCAAGACCCCTTGGATAAAATAATATTAACTTAATATTTAAATACCATAAAATATGAATTAATAAGTATATAAATTTTAAAATTAATAATATATACACCATATAAAATAAATTTGTGGTATAACATTGATCTATGCCTTAATGATCGAAATTTGAGATGATGGCCCTTACATCCATACTAGTCAACTGATTAAAATCCAATGAAATAGAGAACCATTTATTTATTCTTAAATAAAAAAAATCATGAAAAAAATCATATGAATTCATGGGATTTATATTCCCGCTAAAATAAAAAAATAATTTGTCAATATATTATAGGTCTAACATCATAAATTTTACAAAATTCACCCTTACTTCTGGTCAAACATCCCTCATTCAGGTCTGAAAATTGTTTATAATAAAAATATATTACTTAATTTATTTCATAAGAACCAATTAAAGGATTAATAAATTATAAATATGTTATTGACTTAAGTTATTTTTAATTGTATATTTAAATACTAAATTAGTGTATTCCACATAGAGTATTTTAAGAACATTCAGCTCAATGTTTCAAAATGACTACGTTGGTTTGACCCTGGTCAAAGTGGAAATTTTATAGAAAAATTAAGAATAAAAATCATTAAATTTTTTTCTTAAATATTAAAAATATATACTTTTAAAAAAATTGTATATGGTTATGATGAATGAAAAATGTTGAAATCATGGATATTGTATGTCATATGTAGACATTGGTATTATTTACAATTTTTGATGGTCGTTATAGAAAGAATGTAAGTAATATTTTATCATTACATAATGATATTTAGATAAACCATAAAATATTATATCACAATATATACATACATATATCATCAATGTGATGTGGTGATGGGAGAAGTATCACATCACATCATAGAGGTGTTAGTCTACATGTCTGCATGAGAAAATTATCATTTCTATATAATATAAATGTAAAAAAGGTAAATAATGTATTATGTTTTAGGAATGCTTCCTATTTCATTAGTGTAGTAATAACAGCATTTATATCAAATATATAAATTAACATTTTTCTTATTTTCGTCAATTTAAATTGAAAGTACAAAAAACAAATCACATTGTTTCACGAGGATGTAGTCTACATGCATACGAGCCACGAATTCATATCCCTAACAGAATAGAAATGAATAATATACTAGTTTTATCAGATATAAATAAGTAAATATATGTTAAAAATATTATATATATATAAATTAAGTCCATCATTATAGCATGATTTGAGAGGAAATGGTGAAAAATCATTGACATAATTTCAGGACACAGTACTATGATATACACATGAATGATGATGTCTTATCATGTTTCCTAAAAGAGAATATGTATTAAGGTTATTATATTATAATTATAAATTATTAGTATAATATATATATATTTATCTTAAATAATAAACTAAAAATTTTAAAAAAATTCAATGGATAAAGAAAATGAAAAATTTGGGTTATGAATGATACCACTTAATCAGAAAATTTCATTAGGTTACGACCAAAATCCATCATCATATGAAATTATTAAAAAACCATGGATCATAGGATATTACGGGGTAATTAGATAATATATTTTGACTTTTCACATCTATGATAATGCATGTTAATGATTTCAAGAGAATAAGATAGTGGGCGGTCATTCATCTGTGACGTGAGTAGAAGAGTTGAAATTTTAGAAACTAAAATTTTGTATCCACATAATTCATATAATAAAAAGAAAAAAGGGAAATTATATATCATTATAATTGATAGGGATGAAATATTTAAAGATAATATTTTTTTTATTTTTTTTCCATTTTTCCATTTATATTTTATTTTCATTGATCGTAAATGAATTTTTTTCTTAATAGAGGGAAAATAATATTACTATATTCACTGATTATGGAAAAAACTATATTTCCAATATTAGTTAAAATATATTATTCATCTTTTATCCAAAAAATAATCATATACTAAAACCAAAAACAATGTTGATTAAAAATTAATTAATTAGATTAATGATAAAATATTGTTAATTATGTTTCTTTATATCATTTTGATTACACTTTAAAAAAACAGAAATGATTGAAAAGATCTGAAGGTATTAGAATAATCGGTAGTTTTCAAATTTCACTAAAAAAGAAATATTTTTTGAAGAAAAATGAAAATATTATATTAAAAAAAATTTATAAGCTGCATTATAAATTATATAGATATATTCATATTATTTTTCATAATTTTGATAAAGTTAATATTACGATATGTGCACAAACCACATTTTTGAAAATTATAGTATTTTCAAGAAAATACTTTTTTATCATTCTAATGATTTTTATTGTATTTTCAAATGAATAAATAACCACTGTATTTATTATAAACAAGTTGAAACCATCAAATTTTCATAATTAATATTTTCCTATTCACGCCCACTAATTTAACCGTAATGTTATTTTAGTAGACCATCTTACACATCATTTATACTCGTGGTTGCACATACCACAAATTATTTCATGATGTTTTTTTCAAGGGACATTTATGATAAATATTTACTATTGAATATGCTATCAAATATTGAGTCATTTTTTATATATCATATTTTATTAATTTATTTATGTTTAAATATGGTATATTTTAAATAATAATGTTTTTGGAATTATTACACAATAACAACATTATTACCTTCCTATCCACTAGAAAGTATTAAAGGAATTCATTCTTACATGTGTTTTACCACCTCCACGAAGCAATGAGATTCATTTTTTATTTCAAAACATTCATTTATCAATATAAATAATTTTTCAGTGATTATATATGATATATATCATATAATAATGATTATGGAAAGGTGAATTGTTCTTTCATTTCTTTTTTTCCATCCGTCAAAAATTGAAAACATCATTCATGAACTGACCTGAATTATAGTCTCCATGGATAGGGGAATTAATTATTAAATATACATTTCAATAGAGATTATAAATATTAATATAATGAATATATATTATACTTATATCATCATTAATGTAACAAATATGTCACAAAAACGCTCTAATAAATTGAATTGGAAATACCAAACCAAAATTCTAATGAAAAATGAAATAGTTAACACCATAAAATAATGATTGCAATAAGGGGTTAGTATTAAATTGAGGATAAAAACTAATTTTTGGGTCAAATATTTTATTATTGTAACTTAAATTGTTAATTATTTCATGTAATATACATAAATAAAATTTAAAAAATGAGTTTAATATGATTCTCAAGAACGTATTACTCAAGGTAATGGGTTTTCTCAGGTCACATTTATTTTTGTGAGACTAATTTCATATTCACCAAATATTATCATTATTTGAGGTGTATGCTATTTATTAACGTCACTAATTACACATTTTTGAAAATTATGGGGAAAAATAAAATTATACAGTTTCCACCCTTTTCAAATTATTTTTTAGGTATTACAGATGTAATAATATTATTATGTTATAATATTTTTAGTTATATGGATTTCATATTATTATATTTCTAAGGATTAAATTTCAAAAAATATATATCAATAATATAATTATTTTCTTATATTTTGTTTTTATGTATATTATATTTTTATCTTTCATTTTTCCTATCTTCGAAATGTAATGATTCAAAATGCATTTTTTATGAATTTTTTTATTTCAATCATAATTTTTAAATTCTCTTTCACAGAAAAATTGTTTGCTGAAATTATTTCCAATGATATTTTTATGTTTTCAAAATGTTGAAAAACTCATTTTAACCAATAAATTAATTTCTAAATTTTTTTAAAATAATATTCATATCATTTTACTAAAAATTTAATGATTAATTTTTACCACAAACGTGAAATAATTAATTATTTTAATAAACAATACATGTATGAAATTTCCCTAAGGAAATACTGCTAAATGAATTGATGCATTAATTAGAACATTCTATTGTTTTTTCTATATACATTTACATACGAAATATTTTAGATGATTAAATATTATAAATATGTTACTTCAATGGTAAGGAATTATTTCCATGAGTAAATGATATAGTGATCTTCTAAATGTATTTATTATCAACGATAATGATTTTTTATTTTAATTACGATATAATGGGGTTATGATCTGATGATATAATACACATTAAATCTTCTTTATGTGTTATGAAGATAATTATTTAAATATTATTACAGGATACTTGTTTCATTTCCATGTCTTAAAAATTTATTGATGACACCATTACGAATGGTTTTTCTTTTCAATAGGTAAGTTTGTGATGAAATGTTTCCCAAACCGATTTCCTTTCCATTGGTAATTCTTTGGTGGATGCTTATTTTCTTTTGGATGGAATTTGTATGATTATCATTAGGCGATGGTAGGGTCCAAAATTATAAGGTCCTCAGATTCATTTGTAAATAATAACATTTTAAAGAGATAATATATGACAAGAATGGGGAGTGAAACAAGTTTAGTAGCTTAAACTATCCACAATTATTTTATTAAAAGTGATCCCTATATAATTAAATGATGTAATATGGAATTGAACCGAATAAAGTATTATATATATAGTAATGATACATTATGAATGAAATGATTTTTATTTATTATATGTATGCAATATATATATTTATTATTCAAATGATACTATTATATTGCTCACGTTATATAGTTAAATAATGAATTATATCATATTTAATATAAAAATTTATTCCATGAATCACTATTATGATCTTTTATATTCATTTTATGTTTATATAATGGCATGATCCTGTTCACATATAGAAAATTACATTTTTTTGTTAAACTGATCATTAAAATATCCAATGATCACCCTTATTGTGAATCATATGAAAGGATTTCATATTTTTCATTTTTCTAATGGATGAAGTATTTTTTTAGTTATGAAATTTTTGAGTCCCTAGATCACTATGTATATATGCTTTTCATGTTTCTGTGTCTTTTTGTGCATCAAGAATGATTTAATGTGGTCTATATGGGTTTTCCTAAAAATAGATTTAATGCCAAAGATTTAATGATGTATGATGTTACACATCATGAAATGGTGGTTCACGTCTTTTGTGGGGATGACTTAAGATCATTATATTTTATTGATAAATAATAATAAGTGATTTATTATTCTATGAAAACATTACCTCAATGATTTCAAAATGTGAAATGGGATAGAATATCATGACCTTAAACTATAAAATAAATATTTAAAGGTAGAATCATCTTGGATTCACACAAACCCTATTGAAAATAGAACCTATCAAATTTATTATAGGTGTCTAGTGGATTCCTCCCTTGGTGTTTTTAGGTACCATTAATTGAATGAAATAATTAAAATTTTGTCTTAGGTCTGCAGATAAATGATGGGATTTATACTTCCATTTTTACTATTTATCCTTCACTCATTCCCCCTTTTCTCTAATTATTTTATACATTTGATGGTATGTGAAAAAAAATTCTAATATGGTTATTTTAGTATTTTCTAAAATGTTAGTGTAGTTCATCGGATTGTTGTGTATCATACATGAGATGTTTTTGGTGATCCGTGACATGGTCAATTATTGTACGAATACCATTGATTTTATATGAGGTAGTTGATTTGTTACATACTTATTTTTCTACATGCAATTGTAAATTTAACATTATTTATCCATTTATATAGAAATTAAATATACCTAATAATAATTTAATTGGATTACAAAATTTGATAGTGATCACATGTTGACATTGTTTTTGGATTATAACATGATAGTGGTGGTCCTCTAATTTTCATATATAGTGTGATATATATGCTATATTTATTGTCAGTGAGTACTAATTCATGGAATATCTTGAATAATTTAATTAAATATATTATTAATATAGAAATTAATAATTAATTATCTTGTTAATTTTAAGAAGATCAATGTCTGTAATCTGGTTGTTCATATATTATGATTAAATTCCAATTGATGTCAGGCTCACATATAATTGAAATTGATCAACCATCTAATTAATTTAATTGAGAGATAATATGAGAATTTTTGTTCTTCATGATATTATTTTAAAAAAAATTACAAAAAATAACTATATAAGGTCTTTGAAAGTATAATTCTATTATAATATCATATTTTCCTTTCATAATGTGTTACCGAATAATTATGTAGGCTTACATGAGTTGGTACCTATAAAAAATGAATATATTATTCTAAAATGGAATATGAGATACTAGTGTGACAATGATATTTTCTAGGGTTTGAGTTTCTCCACTTAATTGGGATGATTGAGTGCCATATTTTGGATAGATGAGAGATCATTTTCAAGATAAGTTTTAATTCATTTTTTTACTGTTTTGTATCCCTATTGAATCGTAGTTTGTTCCATATTAATATTTTTTGTGAGCCTAATAAAATATTGGTTATATGAGATAGATATAGTGGAGCTTGGGATTTAGGAAATGGTTCAGTATGTCTTGCATGTGATGAGCGGCTGGTATGTTTGATTCTAGGATGGATGTTGTGATATGTGTGGGCAGGGAGGCCCAGATGATGAGGATGTAGGTGATGACTATGATGGAGAGATGCATTGATATATGCTTGTGGTATTTAGGAATGGAATATGCCTTTATGAAATGTGCTAAATCTGATATTGCATTTTGAGGGTATATTCAGAGCTAGTATGATCACATATGAATCAATTTTGTGGCTAATGGTTTAGTTTTTTTGGGTATCTATACTCATTTACACTCTGTACGAAGAAGCTGGATGTGCATGGTTTTAGGTCTCCTCTTACTGGTAGTATAGGTTGGTATTCCTAGTGTCCTTGTTTTATGTATTCATTAGAATAATTATTAAATAATTAATAACCCAAATGTTTGGGTGATGATAGAATTTCAATTCATATAATATGTTAATGATGATAAACTAGGGACATGATTGTGATTATGCCCTGATGGGCATGTAATTTACTCTAATGATTGATGCAATGATATGTAATGTGGAAATATTTTAGTATATAATTAATGGATAAATAATTAACTAATGTTAGTATAAAAATAAATTGGAATGATGGAATTTTTTATCCCTTTTATATTATTATGTGGGTATAGGATATCTAGTATTAATAGTGGAAAGCAGGAGTCTGAGCGATGTTAGAAGTAGTTTTGTAAAAGATAAGGTCATTCCAATAGTTTGGTTGTTGGCTATATTATATCATTTAAATTACGTGATTTTATATTCTACCCCCATGTTACATAGGGAGACTGAAACATAATGGAATTTGGGAGAGTGTTTTCCCTAGCATCCCAGTGAGAGCATTGATGGATTACTAAACATTGGGACCATTTATCTTATCCGTATAGTTTCATTTGTAGTTAGTCATAGTGGTTATCATTCCTCTATTTCTTTGAAGAGGTATGTGATGTATTGTGGATATTTTACTAACATGTATGACTAGATACAGTACCAACAGATAATTATAGGTCACCATGTATTGTCTATGATGGAATGAGGTATTTAATTTGTGTATGGGATGCAATGGTTGGATGTATTATGAACAATTTTTGATATACATCATACAGACATTGGTAGATCAAGAAAAATAATTGGTCACTATATATCGATATGTTCATGAGATGATTTGATTTCTTATTACATGAGGTTCATGTTGTGTTTCTATTACAATGTATGTTCATTCTGGATTACCTTTGGAATGATATGGATGGGGATTTGAAATGTTGGGATGAGTGGAAAACCAGTGTGGAAGAGGGAGCGGGGTTGCATGTATGTCTTATTAGTATATTATATACCCTTTTGTATGAGTTAAATGGTGAAAGATATACCTGGTGTGGCTGGGAACATAGTATACCTTTTTAAGGAATATGTTAGTTTCACAAATGTTGATTGTGATTTAGATTAATTTATTTATCATTTTAACGAGTGGCTCTAAGGAGAGTCTTACTGAGAATAATTTTACTGTCACAATATTTATTTATAATTTTTTTTATGTTACATGGAGTATATTGGAGATCTAGATAGATATTACTATCTCAAAGAATAACATGGGATGTTTGGGATTTGGGGTCACTACCATTTTGGTTCTATTAGTTTAAATTAATTTTTTTCAGTACTATATGTGATTTTGAGTATTCACTTGGGATTTAGCAGATATATATATGTTTGAACTATTTTTGTTTGTTGTAAAATTCTAATCTCTCTGTTATTTTAGAGTATATTATAGGGTAATTCCTCCCATATTCATGTTATATATACTATCACTTCTAGTCATAAAAATGAGGCTTTCTAGATATGTTACTCGAGTAGACACCACCTCTCTCCCCATATTGTGGTAACATTGTGGGGCGGGTTTCATCAACTATATGCATTAAATATTGAACATTAATGGATATGATGAAATATGGGGTAGTAAAAAAGTTATTTTAAATGGTATGGTAGGGAAATAGTGTCTTATAAGACATTTAAGCAATGAAAACATGGTATATCGTCTGAGGCATGGGTAATTGGGGCCCCGTGTAATCTGATTCATGTAAATTTATGATCTCTTAGACTATAGAACATTGATACAATGGTTATATTTTCGATTCATAGGAAATGATAATTCATTAATCTTATTTGTATCGATATTTAAATTGGATGGACATTGAAAACTTTTAAATAAAGATTATGATTAAAATATATAGTTTATTATTATTATGTTTTCCATACTCTGGTTTTGGGAGTTACTAATGTTTTTTACTTGACATCATGTCTTGAGTTCGATTTCTTCATCAGGTTTTCACTAAATATTATCAATATATTTTATATCATATCCTTGTAGAAGGACATATGAGAGTTTCATTAAAAGCTTATTAAAAACCATGAGGGGGTCCATTTCAGATTCCATCTAACAAGAATAGTTGGATGAGAATGATTTTGGATTTATTATGATTGTTTCTTGGAAGGATCATTGGGTTTCACTGGCTATGATGAAAATTCATGGAGAGAAGTAGTGGTGGTTCTTTTTTCTCTTGGAGCATGAGATGTTTTTATTATTATGGGAGATGTCCCCATACCACATTACTGTATAGTTTCATTCCATGACCAATATTGTGGATATTCACATATAGATACATACCATTTGGCCGGGGTGATCCTACATGTGACAGTTCATGGTCTATTGCAGGACTATTGTTCATTCGGACTTATACCTATTTCCAATTGAGAAGGTTAGGTAGGGGAATTATTATGAGGGATTATATATAGAGAACACGCGTAAATTCACCCCATTTATGGGTATGTATTATATTATGGTGATGAATAAAAAATAGGTTATTGAAGTGATGCCTTCTAGAATGGAATTTTCATTAGAGATGATACATAAGGATTCATTGTGGAGAATATTTAGGGTCCATGCTTCCCAGTTTCTTGGAAATGTGATAATTAATTAATCTGGGGAAGGTCACAATCTATATGATGTCCTTTATCTCGAGGAGGAATCTATTATATATATATATAATTGGATTAGATGAATTTTCTATTATTGTGGTATATGTCCTCAGTGGTGAGAGTTACCAAATTTTTATGATATTATCATGTGCTAAATTTTCTGATTTAGTTTCCATCATTGAAGATGGTTCAGTATAGGTTGCAACTATTGGAAGGTCTAGTTTGGGATCTAAAGAAATGATATGGGGAATGAAATGTACAATCTTGAGATGGTGATTTCCATAGATAAGATACAACCATCATGAATGTAGTCATCATCATGGTACAAGATGTAAAGATTAGGGTGTGTCTATCTTTAAGAATTATGTATTCTGGCTCTATATGAGAAAGATACAATTTGAGGTACCCTTTTTTCTATAAGGATAGATGATTTTATTGATTCTATAGACAGTCACTCCATTTTATTAGCTACCCTGATACATGATTTTAGAACATTAGGTAGAAATTATCCCAGTTCTTGTATCATTGACTCTACATGTTGGTGTTTTAGATGAATTGTATTAAGAATATAAAAATTTTGAGGAAATGGTTTTTTACACAACTCTTGGATAGATTTACTATGATTGTAGATATAACCCTATCAAATCATCCTCAATGTGGATTGGATTTACTATTTACTATATATAGTGGGGACCATCAGGAGGAAGGTAGTGAAATATGAATTTTATTGAGAGATATCCATGTTTCATGGGGACAAAGACCCGTATATGGGAATAGGTGGGTTCATTAATTGTCATATTGTATAGTAGTGTTTTTACTAATATCATCATTTTTTTAGTAGTTTTTGATTCCATGGTTTTAATATGGTTAACCAAATGTTTTTCTAAATGAAGTTATAGAATAAAATATGTATGGGATATTATGTTTAGTATCATTAAACAACAAGGTGTTTATCAAATATCAATTTTACATTATGTGATGTCTCCCACAATTTTAAGGGAGCTATGATTATAGATTAGTGATCTGCTATAGTGTGGTTTTTTCTGATGACTATATAACCTTGGGGTGAACATGTATTGTTCATGAAAAAGGACGATGGTAGTTTTTAACTTTTTATCAATTATAATAGGATGAACAAAACGAAATCGAATAACCACTATCATATTCTATTGATTCATGATTTATTATATTAGTAGAAATGATTAAATTGGTTTTGAAAAATATTGATGTGGTAAGGAAATCATTAGATTCCGGAGAAGGTTGATGATATTTTGAGGATATATTACCACTAATTTCATGGGTATTATGAGGTTGTTGTGATTATTTTTAGTGTGAATAATTATCAAGCTATTTTCATGTAAATGAGGGTAGTATTTTTCATATATTTTATAGTTATGTTCATGACGTTCTTCATCAAAGATGTCCTTGTGTAATCAGTCTCGGAGGATGAGCATACATATCATCTGTATGACATTTTTGGTAATTATCATCACAATAATGTTTTTAGAATGTTGAACAAGTGAGAGTAATGGTATGGTGTTATCTGCTTCTAGGGGATTGTGGTTTCCTAGTAGGGATTAATTGTGGATCATTAGAATTTACATGTCATTTTCTCTTAGGCATCCCCAATATAGGGATACTGGTGCATATTTTCAATTTTCTTATAGGTTATTATAGGAGGTTTATAACTGAATTCTCTCTATTTGCAACACCTTTGATATCCCCGAACCCTATAAATCATGCACTCATCTGAATCCGCCAATGTTTTGAAGATTCTGTGTACCTGAATGTGATCTTGGGCCACACTATAGACCAAAATTTACATATAGATGAACTTATATTTTTTGTGGCACATAACTTCTTGGAATGGTATATGTTATGATGATTCAGTGATAATTTTATTCTTATGGATATTATTTTATATGTCCCCATGAGTGTAACTATTCCATCCAATATCTTTAGTTTATGATAGTTTTTTCATTTATGATATGTGTACATTAACTCTTTATAGGGATTTATTTTCGTTTTTAATGACCCTGAGATGGTTAGGTATGCATTCTATCATAATTATACTAACATGCATCAATGATGGTTGTGGTAATTCATGAAGGACTATGAATTTTTGATATCATATAGACTTGGAATAGGATTTTTTGTAGTTTATGCTCTAAGGGGGAAGCCATGTAGTGATTCCATTAATAAATCTAGTGATTCCAGGATAGTTATGGAAGACCTTTTAGTGATTCATATTAATATTAGATAGGTTGAAGGTATTGGTTTTCATTTCTAGTGGACAACGAATTCATATTTGGTTCTTAATGAAGAGTTGTTCAATTTTGGTGATTCTGATGTGGACGAGTGGAGTGATCATGTTGTTTTTTAAGATTCCCTTGATGGTTAGTTTCGATGATGGAAATCAATGAGTATTGTTTTTAGGAAGGATTATAATTACCTCTATGATGAATGGGTTTGTTCTTTAGGAGTCCCATATTTCCCACATGACAATACATCCCATCATGACATTGATTTACCATGAATTGTTTTGTCAGTTTTGGTTGCGTTTGTTAAAGAGTGAAATTTCAGGGATAGTTTATCAATGTTGGGTTTTATATAAGGTGAATTTCACTCATCGTGTTCCTTGACATTTTCTATAGATAGTAGATGTTTCCCAAAAGAAGTGGGATGGAATATCAACAAGCTTTTTCATAGATATTCCCAGAGAATAGGGTGTTTATGAATATATAAGGGAGATGGTAGATCATTTTCTGAAATCATCCCACAATATAGTGATTAGGGTTCCCATCTCAATGGATTTGATGTCGAGGTATTTTATTGAGTAGGTGGTGTGACACCATTGATTCTTGAAAATAATCATTTCTAGTTGATTTCATGTTTTTTCCTTCTTGGTTTGGAGTGTTCCATAGTATTATTTTGGTTCTCAGTTATTTATATGTAGATATTTATCTTAAGGATGAATGAAAAGATAGAAAAATCCATCTATAGTCATGAAGAAATCATTTTCTCTTATGTCAAGGATTAATTATGTTAATGGATGTGGTTCCCTCGCTTGGTTGAGTATTCATAGAATAATAGTTTATACTCTGCCATTCATATGGGGAAATATGAATCTAGTTATGGGAGACCATTACATTTTATAATTTGTGTCATTGGGGTCCCAGAGTCTTCAGTTATCATCTAGGAACCTGTATATTATATGAGTGATATGGTTCTTGTAATTCAGAAAAAGATGATTGTAGTGAATGATCAAAGAAACACTATGAAAATTTTGGAGGAAACCTATATATTTTAATGTTTGAGATCATGTAATTTTGAATGTGACTTCATGTTGTAGTCATTGATGTCTTGGTAATGGGATTACAATTTCCCTATAGTTTTTTAAGCCTTTTTTTGTTTTGGATCATGTTGGATACATGGAATATTACATAACACTTCCCTGTAAGATGATCCTAATACTTGAGTATTCTCATGTGTTACAATTATCAAATCAATTTTATTCATTAAAGGTACTTATATTTATTATATTTTCATTATAACATCACCCCAATGTCCCTCAAAGTCCCCTACTAATTTTGGAGGCATTTGGAGTTGTTTTGAGGGGAGAAATGACGGTGCATGGTTTAGTTGCACGGTTTTCCAACCGTGCAAAAAAACCGCGGGCCCATGTACACCTCCTTAAATATGAATTATAATGACTTATTTTCTATCCTTGGATTTATCCATACTAACCTTCTTATTCACCCAATCAACACTTGTAGCAATTTCATCCTCCCAAGCTCCTCAAAACCTCCAAGGAACATTATTTTGAAGGGGGATTTGGTGGAGGAACTTCACAAAATCTCATATAAGCGTCTCTCCCACTTAGTTCTTCCCATATTAAGTAAATTTATCCCAATTTTCTTGATGTACCAAATTAAAAGAGCATAGTTTTTTTTATCCTAGTGTTTAAATTTTGGGTTTCATGGTCCAATATTTTGATTTTAGTCCCGATCTACCTTCTTTGAGGTGTGGCGGTGGTGAGATTGAATTTTTTCCCAAAGGATTCAATGGTTTAACAATTTTGGTAGGTGATTTCATGTGTATTCAATCCCTGTAACATAGAATGATGTGTTTATAATATTTTCATTTTTATATATTTTTATTATTGTAGAAATAATTGGTTTTAGTGTTATTTGTAATGAAAATTAAGGTTAAGTGCCAATTTATGTGATGTTGGGGGTTTTTTCATAGAAATCATTTATTATCTAATTTGGGGATACCCTATAAATAAATAGTTGATTTTATTGAAATTTATTATAACTGAAAATAATTTTTTTTTTAAATTTTTATATCTTTTCGTTGTTTTCTAAAATATGTTTTAATTGTGTTTGTGAAACATAAGAACTTTTAGTGCCTTGTTTGTGTGAAAATGGATGTTTAACAAAGATATCACTCTTTGGTTTATATGGGGATGCCCTTTAATGAATTTTTTTTGTTTCATTTAAAGGTATTGAACTTCCATTTTTGTTATTGTGACTTATAAGTGTGCATATAGTGTAAAAAAATGGGGATTTCAATATGTTTTGGGTGAAAACAATGCGATATTTTGAGAAGATGAATTATTAAAAATCAAATAGGGTTTTTGGGTGTTTTATGCGTTATAAAGTGTGTATAGCTATTATATTATTTTTATGTTACCAGTAGTGGTGTTTTTATATGAAAAGGGATGTATTTAGCATGTTGAAATTGTTTGAGAACAAAAGGAAGAATCTTGGATACGTAGGTGGGCGGATATGTACTAGTACGCTAGTGATCCAGATAAGTTTTTCCCTACTTCATATAGCATTGTGGATAATGGAAAATCTATCTAAACTATATGGATGAATTTTTTGGGGCCAAATGGTTATGCGTATGTTCCCTACTAGTGGTTCCTGCACAGGAAATGATTGTGACAAGGATATTTTTACACCGAGGAATGCAGTACATAGGGCCTGAGACTGTCTAGTGACTAGGGGTGTCCCTAGTTTTGGTGATAAATGGATTTTTAGTGTTTACACTTGTCTAAGGGTGTTTGTGGATGTAAATTATAGTAGGTAACAAGTCTTATTCATATGAGTTAACGTTCTGGATGTTTTATTTTTAAAAATGTTTACAATTGAAAGTTGAAATTTTTGGAATTTATCGTCGTTTTCCTTACATCTTTAAACTGCAAGATTTTCACAATGTATTTCATAATATTTAGAATATATTGGTGTTATACTGTTGGGTTTAATATCAAACCATACTTAAACCCCTTGGGTGTATGTATACTATATTATTTTTGACTCTGGTAAAGGCAAAGCCTCGGTTAAAGGCAGTTTGGGTTGTTAATCCTCTCTAATGGCGCGATGTTGTGGATACGGCTCAAGGGTGATGACCCCTTGTCCTATAGCCTCTTTGTGGATGATTTGTCTACTATTTTTATTTATTTTTTGTCCTATTATATTTTAATTAAATCCATGCAGTAATATCTGGTTTCAATGAATGCGTGTTTGGCATTAAAATTTCATATTCAAATTTGTGATTTTTTTAGTGTCTGATGCTTCCATACATGGGTAAAATGTTCCCAAACCAATTTTTTTTATACTTGGGAATGTCTACCTACCCGTGGGGATAAGTAATTACCTTCGGACCTTGTCATGGTCTATATTTGGTGCTGGTATTAGTGGTGACTAGATTCGATATATGATAAAATTGTATCATAGTCGGGATAATGTTTTTGGGTTGTATTTATTATTTTGGGATGAGTCTGGATAGACAAGAGCTAGGACATTTGGGGCTCATATATGTTTTTTCATGTAGGGTTCCTAGACCACAGTCTCATGGCAGACCTTGATTCACCCTTGGATGTTGGAATTGTTCGATCGACTTCACTTCTATATGATACGTGTGGGCTAAAAACCACACATGGACATCAGGTGAGGGTGGAGTAGTTTTTTATTTTATTAAAGCAATGTGTTTATATTATTAATATTCTTTTTATTTGATTAAATTTATTAGAATTTTTTTATCGACTATTGTTCTTGTGACTGTTGCATTTTGTAGCAACCTGTATCTCTGGAAAGCTCCTAGGCACCCATAAGAGAAAGAAAAAAAGAGTTATCCAACAATGATTGACCAGAAGCTAGTAGAGGTTGTGGTACAGGGTGTCCAATATCTCAGACAGGGACCAGATAATGTTCCATATCATGTTATAGAATATTGGACAAGTCTATGGAAGGATGAGGCCCATGTGTTCTTGAAAAAATAACCCCTACTTTTCGGGACAGTATTGAACCCCAGGAATCCAAGTAATGGCTGGAGGAGATTGAGTGTATGTTTGAGTTCGTGGAATCACCCAAGGGGGTCAGGGTGAACTATACCTCTTTTTTTAAGGGTCCTAGCCACAAGTGGTGAGATTCAATACATCAGACTGTTAATAATGAGCAGATGCATTGGGGAGATTTCAAGGCTTTCTTTAATGAACATTACTTCCCCAGGGTGTTGGCATATGCAAGGTCTCGAGAGTTCATGGATCTTGTTCAAGGTAATATTTATGTCATGGAGTAAAACAAATATTTTTCTGAGCTGGTTTGGTATGCTACTAAAATCATATGAAATAAGAAGGTGAAGTCCTAGAGGTTTGAGAAAGGAATACAACCAGAGATATACTCCTAGGGTTTCTTGTATAAGCTAAGGACATATGCTGGGGTGGTCGACCGAGAGTGTATGGTGGAGATTTCCTATAAAGGAATCACTTGTTTTTCTATAATAGTGTCCATAGTGGAAATTATAATCACTTTATAGAAGAAAATAAAGCGGGAGGAATAGGTGAAGAAGGGAGGTGGTCGTTCAGGCCACTCTTCTAGCTAGTTTTTATCTATGGATTCTGATGAGAGATCGGCCGTGTGCCACAAGTGTGGGGGTACTGGGAACATCCTACCAGAATTAACACTTCCTTTGATGCGCTATTACCAATGTGGAGGTATGGGTCACTTGTAGCACTTTTGTTGGGTGCCACGACCACATCAGAGTGGGGCAGGGTCAGTAGAATCAAGAGGAGTGCCAGCGTTGTCAGAGCCATCGAGAATGGGGGGATATTGATTTGGTGGAAATTTTGGTAGGTCGGGGTCATCATCTAGGACAAGAAAGTTTAGGGAATATACAACGACTAGAGGTCTTCATTATGTAGTAACCAGACATCTCTATGAGGTGGATTAGGAACCAGTAGGACCAGAATAAGGTCTATTGATATTTCATGGCACCCTTTTGATTGCAACATCTATAGCTGCATCTCTTTTTGATTCTAGTGTATCTTTTTTATTTTTCTTTGCCCATACTGTGGAAACACTGATTTTTCTTATCAATTTAATGTCTTTTTCAATGGAGTTGGTGACACTGCATAGAATGAATAAGGACCAGGGTTGTAGGTGTCCCATCTTGTGTGCTTTCCGTGTCAGGGGTAGAGATGGATTGGGACCTCAAGGTATTATATCTGTATATTTTTTATGTGATACATGTCATGTATTGGAAAAAAAATTATTGGAACATATCGATTACTACAAGAGGTGAGTGAGATTCATGACACCTGACACGAGTCACCAGGTTTTTCGTAGAGAATAGTATCCTCGGTCAGGTCATGCATGACCTCCACTGCTAGTGTTTGGATGTATTATCTTCAATTTATCATCCATCATGCTAGATGATGATGGTATTTTCCTTAATTTTGAAATATATCTTATAGTTAATGAGTTTCTTGAGTTATTCTCAGATGATTTTTCAGGTCTCCCCCCCCCCCCCGAGTGGGATGTGGAATTCCCAATTGATCTGGCACTAGGAACACAATCGATATATTTTCCTTCAGATCATATGGCCCCCATTGAGCTGATGGATTTAATGATGCAGTTGGATGACATAGAATCTAAAGGAATCGTTCTCCCTAGATTCTCTCTATGGTACGGTCTTGTGTTGTTCGTGAAAAAGGCTGACAGATCCCTCTAGTAGTGCATTGAATACCGAAAGGTAAATGAGGTATAAATTAAGAACAAATACCATTTTCCAGGAATATAATATTTTTTTGATCAGATGATGGTTTAATGGTGGTTTTCTAAAATAGATGTGTGTTCATGATACCATCAATTATGGGTGAAAGTGTAGATATCCCGAAGACAGCCTTTCGATGTTGGTATGTCCACTTTGAGTATTTGGTCATGCCCTTCGGATTTACCAATGCTCCATTAATATTTATAGAAATCATGAACAGGGTGTTCCACCAGTATCCCGATTCTTTTGTTGTGGTGTTTGCGTCTAACTTTATAGTATACTCTGGATATGGGAAGGAACACAAACATCACGTGAGGATCATCTTGGGCACTCTGAGGGATCACCACCTCTATGAAATGTTTTCAACGTGAACCTTCTAGATGAGGATGATGAAATTTATAGGGCATGCGATATTAGATTATGGTGGTTTCAGTGGACCCTAAGAAGATCATTGTGTTCATGTAATGGGAGAAACCGATGAATGTTTTTAAAATAAAGAGTTTCATTGGCATGGATGGTTATTATAGGCGATTTGTTCTGGAATTATCTTATCTTGCATCATCGATTACTGCCCTCACCCAGAAAGATGTGAAGTTTTTATGGGATCCGAAATATTTGGAATCCTTGAGGAGATGATGGGGAGGTGGAATATCATGCCCTTGATGATTTTTCCTATGGTGGGGAAGGGTTATGTGGTTTATTGCGACGATTCAGGTATGGGTCTTTGGTTCTTGCTTATGCAAGAAGATCACGTAGAGGAGTATGGATGCCTCAAACTCTGACCAAACAGAAATAATGACTTGACCCACAACATGGAGTTAGTAGTGATGATTCATGCATTGAAGGCATGGCATCACTACCTATTTGGGGAGAGGATTTTAGTCTACTCTGATCACAAAATCATGGACTGTATCTTCTCAGAGATGGACCTCAACATGAGGTAGTGTCATTGGATCGAGTACCTAAAGGGGTTCGACATTGACAATGTTATCACCCAAGAAAGGTAAATGTGGTGATAGATTCCTTAAGCCAGAAGGTACTAGTTAAGGCCTTGATAAAGTTGAGTGATTAGTGGAATCTGATTGCACTATTCGATCAGATTAATGTGGGGACCAAGGATCAAAATGGGGGTGCGTTATTGGAGAGGTTTCAGATGAATCATTCTCTGGTGGAGCTAATTTAGAGGGAGTATCCTAGTGATGTGATTTCTCAATGTTCGAATCAGTTTTTTCATTTTTAGGGAGATTTCATCTGATTGGTCATCATCTACCTTGGACATCTTCTTCTTCAAGGGCCATTCAGGAGTGTCGTTTTCTGTACGAATAGTGGTAATGGAGGATAGCCACTTGTATCAATTTTTATTCCATCTGGGTGACACTATGATGTATTATGATGTCTGTTTGCAGTTCTGGTGGCTTTATATGCTACGATTCATCACTGACTTCGTGTCGTGATGCTACACATGCTGACAGGTGAAAGCAGAGCATCAAAGGCCCTCCGGTTTTCTCCAACAATTACCCATTTTTACCTGGAAGTGGGACGAGGTATCTATAGACTTCATTTTTGTAGTTTATAATACACCTCAGGGTAATAATTATATTTGGGTGTGGATCAACCACCTAACCATATCATCCCACTTCATCCCGATCAAGGATACAACTAAATTGGACGAGTTGGGTCGTTTGTATCTTCAATAGGTGGTGAGCTCAATGGCATGCCATCAGATGTTATCTCATATAGAGACATATGTTTCACTTATTAGTTTTGTATAGGCCTATAAAATGACATTGGTTCACATATCAATATGAACACAGTGTACCATCGTCAAACGGATGGTTATACAAAATGGGTGAACCATATTCTGGAGAACATGCTTCATGATTGTGTTTTGGACTTTAGATGTTCTTAGGATAGCCATTTGGGATTGGTTTAATTTTCCCATAATAACAATTACTAATCCTAGATTTTAATGTCCTATTTTGAGGTTCTCTATGGTCGTCTGTATTGGTCCACCCTATGTTGGGATGAGGTTGGTGAGACTTCACTATTGTGGTTGAGCCTTGTGTGGGAGACTTCTGAGACAGTCAAGTTGATCAAGGGGTGTTTTTTGACAGATCATAGTCATAATTAAACATATATTGACCAGAGGAATTGATACATAGAGTTTTCTTTGGGATATAGGTTATTATTGAGAGTATCCCCTCTTTTGGGCCACCGTCAATTGGGGAAGGAAGGGAAGCAGACGCCGCGATATGTTAGCCCTTTTGACAACACCGACTGTGATAGAAAGATGGTATACATGTTTCACTTAAATTATTAGTTGACATACATCCATGTTGATATCCTTATCTCCTAGTTGAATAAATACCACCTGAATCCGTCCCACGTGCTGAGTTGGGAAGAACATGAGATAGAGCCTCACTTTTTAGTATTTGAGTGGCCAGTGCAAATAGTGGACTCCCATGAGAAGTTTCTTCGAGGGAAGTATATTTCACAATTCAAGGTTTTTTTAGAATGGTAGTGATACACATGATACCTAGGAGTGAAAGTCATGGGTTGAGGATGAATACCCATTCTTGTTTTCTGATAAAGCCTCTAGTTGACTTTTCAGGACCGAAAGTTTCCATGGTGGGGTGTATTTTCAAACACAAGTTATTTATTAAAGGTACTTATATTTATTATATTGTTATACCAAAATCCAACCCTAAGTACCCCATAAGCCCCCAAAATTTTTGGGGGAATTTTGATATGTTTTGAGGGGAGAAAATAGGTGTATGGTATAATTGTACGGTTTTCCAAACTATGAAGACAAACCATGAACCCATTTCCAAAACATTAATAATGTGTTAAAATGACTTCTTTTCTATACCAGGATTTATCCATACTCTCCCCTTTCTTCTCCCATTTTACCCTTGTATCAATTTTAGTCCCCAAGTCACCTCAATCCCTTCACGATAATTCATTTTGAAGGGGGGTTTTGTGGAGGAACTTCACTCCATCTCAAGTAAGTGTCTCTCCCTCATATTTCTTCCCATTTTCACAAAGTTTCTTATAATTTAATTGAAGTCCAAAATGAAAATATGGTAGGGTATTGATCCTAGGGTTTATATTTGTGTTTTCTTGGCCCAATATTTTTATTTTAGGATCAATCTACCTTCCTCGTGGTGCGGCGGTGGTGCGATTGAATTTTCCCATAAAGGATTCAATGATTTAACAATATAGGAAGCTCATTCCTTGTGTATGCAATCCTTGTGACTTATCATGATGTTTATATAATGATTTAATGTTAATATCATTTTATTATTGGTGAAAATTATTGTTTTAGTTGTATTTGTCAAGAAAATTATGTTTAAGATCCATTTTTGTGTGAAATTGGGGGGTTTTCATAGAAATATTTTATTGGTGCATTTGGGGCTGCCATATAACTACTTAGTTTATTTTATTGAATTTTATTAGGGATGAAAATTATTTTTTTATGTTTACCTCCTTTGGTTGTTTCTGAAAAAAAGATTACCAGTGTTCTAGAATTAGATGAACTTTATATGCCATTTTTCAGTGAAAATAGAGGTTTTATAAAGATATCACTTCTTGGTTCATATGTGGCTAAACTATAACTGATTTTTCGGTCTCATTGAAAGTTATTGGATAGAAAAATCTGTTTTGGTGACTTATATGTGTTCACATATTGTTCCGAGTAGGGGTTTCAAGGAGTTTTGTGTTAAAAACAATGCAAGATTTTGAGAAGTTGTTTTATTAAAAATTAGAATGTTTTGATGTGTGTTTTAAGTGGTATAAAGTGTGTATTGATACTTTATTGTTTTTATGTGACAAATAGTTGTTTTTTATAGGAAAAGGGATTTATTTTTCGAGATGAAATTTTTTGAGCACAAAGGGGGAAGCTTGAGTACCTAGGTGGGAAGATATGTACTAGTACGCTGGTGATTAGTATGAGTTTTGTCCCTATTTCACATAGCAATTTTGGTAATGAAAACTCTAACTAAACTAAATTAATGTTGTTTGGGGATCACATGGTTATGGGTATGTTCCCTACTAGTTTCTCATGCATAGTAAATGATTTTGACATTGATATTTTTACACCGAGGTACGAGGTACATACGGCCCGTGATTATTAAGTGGCTAGGGGTGTTCCCTCTTTTGGTGGCCATTGGATTAGTGGTATTTAAAATTATGATAGGCTATGTTTTTCTGTACATTTTAGTATCTAAAATGTCTTATTCAAAGTTTTTGACATTCTGAAAGATTTATTTTTAAAACTATTTATAATTGAATGATGTAATTCTTGGAATTTGTCACCGTTTTTCAGTTAATATTAAAATTTCATGATTTTCAACTTGTATTGAATACTATGGATAATATTTAGGTGGTATCTTATTGGCTTTAAAATAACACCATACTTACACACCTTTGGTTTTTGTATACTTTATTGTCTGTGACGCAGGTAAAGGCAAAGCCTTGGGTGATGGTGGTTTTGGTTGTTAGTCCCCTCTTATGGTCCGTTGTTGTGGAGACGAATCAGGGGTGATGACACCATGTTATGTCGAGTATTTGTGACAGATTTGATGCTATTATTATTTATGTGTGGACCTCTTTTACTTTAATTAAAACCATTTATTCAGATCTTTTTTCTATTAAGGCATGTCTGGAATGAAATTTTTAGATTCCTATTACTAATATTTTTAATGGTTTATGCTTTCATAATCAGGTAAATAGTTCCCAAAAAAATTATTTATACCCAAGAAGTTGTGACCACCCATGGGGATAGAAAATTCCCTTCGGGCCTTGTCATGGGCTAGATTTGGTGATAGTATTAGTTGTGATCATATTCATTTTGTGATAGCAATCCCATTGGTATCTTCAGGATTAATCTCATGTCATCATTTGGGGAGTGATTGATGTTCATGATGATGAAATATTCTAGGAATTTGGAATATTTCCCTTTTAACATATCATTTCATTAAATTTTACAAATAGAGGACCTTTGAAGTCTAGTGTGTTGGAAATCAGGAACAAAATACAAGAAATCATAAACACTCTTTTAAATCCCCTTGAAAAGCATTTTGAAAAGATCATCCCATGTAAAATTGCTGCATCTATTAACCAGGATACATATATCAAAGGAAAGGGAGAGAATAAGGCCATATATAAAAAATAGTGAATCTATTTACTTGTGGTATGTACAAGAACATGAAGAAAAACATAAAGACATGAGAAATTGAAGTAAATGCATTTCATAATGAAATTTACATGAACCATAAAAAGAATATGTGTCTACAAAATTTAATTACAACATTCATGAACATATCACCATGCTTCATCCCCATGGTATCATAAAATTTACTGTGGTTATTTACCAAGGTATTGTAAAACTTTTCATCTCTATAGATTAAATTCTTTGCATAATGCATTGGAGTGCTATCAGGGCACCCCATTAATATATCATTACTTTCATGTGATACACATAGAGAATAATCATAAATTTCATAAATAAACCAAATATAATAAAAGAAAATGGATTCATATCAAAATCATTACATTTAAAAAGTGTTTAAAAACAAGATCAATATGTCATTCATAACCCATGTAAAGGGAATGAGAGTTTAAGGTATGTCAATTAAAGAATCAAAAATATCATTTTTATGTATTTATGTACACACCTAGAAACTTAATAGGTATGTGTATTCAAATGAATAAGATAATAGAATTTCCTGAGAGAATGATAGAGAAATTTTGAGATGAAATTTCTACAGCATAACGACTGTATACCATGGTTTTAGAAAACAACAATAAGAGTGTGGAAAAGGAACAACCACTCAGAAATAACTCATAATAGAATATAGAGATAGAATAAAATATAAATAAGAACATTTTAAGGTTATTTTTATGAAATACCAAAGGAAAAGGCAAATTGAATGAAAAGAGAAGATGTGATTTCCTTTACAAAAATTCGGCAGCCTAACACCATCACTTAAAAATAAAATAAAAAATTGATCGGAGAAGAAACGGTCTCTCATTATTTGGACTTTAAATGGAATTTAATAAAAATATATAAGAACATATCCCCACATAATAATATTTTAACTGAAAGACATAATAAAAATTAAAACATGACTAAAAGAGGAGGGTGGAAGGTTCCCATACCATGAGGAGTAACTTCGAAAGATTGATGGTTGGGACCTCGGGGGGCTTGAGGAATCCTAGGGGGGAATCCTTAGGAGGTAGAAAGGCTAGAGTATAGTTGAGGAGTATTTTGGAATAAAATTAACGACGGAATGGCTTGGTATTTATATGAAAGGTGATGAAATATTTAATTAATGTCTAAGGGACACCTCATGAGGAGTATTTGCAAAACCATGGGCATGCCCATGGAATATGCCCATTATACTGGCCACATGGGATAAATCAAAGCACATATTACTATTCACAAGTCAACCAGAATTATTACATTATTATTAAATCATTATTACATAATTAATGATGACATTAAACACCCAAAACTAGAAACTGTATTTTAACTATTCATCAAAAAACAAAACATTTTATAATAAAATAATAAATTCCCCATAACCTGATATAGATGTTCTGAATTAAAAAATGAACTCCATTTTATGAAAATAATTTTCTAATTTTTTTAATTTAATTTTTATATAAAATGTACATTTATTCAAACAAATAACTCTAAAACTATAACTTATTTTATAATACCTTGAAAAATTTATCAATGCCTCATATAATAATAGTATAACCATAAGACAATGAAGTAAAAAATTATGATGACATTTTTTGAAAATAAATTTTCTTTTTAAATTTTAAATTAATTATAAAATTATAAATAAAATATATAACCTACAAAAAAAACAAAACATATACTATGATTGCTTTTCACTTTTATGATGTCAAAATTTTCATTATACATTCAAGAGTGATGTTTCTATTTTTTTGGCGGATTTATTATTATTTATTATTCATAAGTGTATTTTACAATTGATACATTACTATTTACAAAAAACAAGTTGATCTTATTAGACTATAAATTTTTTACTAATCTGAATTGTGGAAGACCATTTTTGGAAAATAATTTCACATTATATATTTTTTAGAGTTTACATGAATATTTTAAAATACCCATTTTCCAAAATTCATCAATAATATTCACACTATATTTATCGAGACATTTGAAAATTGCAAATTTTACTATAAAAAGAAATTATAATTTTATTTATACCAAGGGATTACAAAAATTATCTAAGGCCTCTTTACATAGCCCCTTATAACAGCTGCATATGACCTATGTGTATGGTGTGTTGTGGTTATTGAATCTTTGGGTGGATCTTACAACATTTCCTATGTAGTGATTTCTAATATCTTGAACTTCTCCCTTAGGTGATTACATTAAAGCATCATCTATTGAAGTTCAGCTTGGGATTGGTCCAGAGTAAAGCCCATAAATTCTACCTCCTTCCCAAGCTCGGACAGATGGGCTTCATAGGGCCTGAGTCTACATGATGAGGCCATCCCCATATCTTTCTGTTTTAATTAACCAATATCACATGTATTTAGAAAAAAAAATTGTAATGTTATGAGTTTAGTTTCCAGTGGTCATTTAGACCAACTATCGTATAATAATGGAAACCCAATGGTATAAATTCATTAATTAATGGATTCAATTTTTTTTAGTATAAAATGAAATCACAGCCAAATTTAGTAAACAAATACTGTTCAAAAGTTTCGTTCATTACATTCTTCCCCCTTTACGAAATTTCATCCCCAAAATTTATAATCGTATCCTAAGAGGATAAAAGGTGTTCTTACTTTTGCCTCATAGACTCATCTGCCTCCAACATGGCTTCTTCGCATTTGTGGTTCCTCCAAAACACCTTAACTAGGCGGGTGGTCTTGTTGCGTAGAACCTTGTCTCTTTGGTCCAATATATCAACCTTTTTATCCTAATAAGGCAGTTCATGTTCGATTTGTACCACCTTTGGATTTAGTACATGTGGAAGGTCAGGTATATACATCATCGATATGGATAGGTTGAAGACATCCTGAACTTGTGCTAGATTTGGAGGATGTGCTAGCCGATAGGCCACTTCACCTACCCGATCAAGGATTTCATATGGTCCAATGTACCTTGGTCTCTACTTCACATTCATCCCAGACCTCATGACTCTCTTTTAAGGTGAAATTCAATGAAATAATTTGTCACCAACATCAAACTCCAAGTCCCTTCGATGATTGTCGGCATAGCTCTTTTGTCGACTCGGAGTAGCCTTAATGTGTGGTTAGATGACATGGAATTTTTTTAGCTTCTCTTGCACAAAATCTGGACCATGAATCTTTCTATCACTAGCTTCATGCTAAATAATTAGGACTTCTACATCTCTTACCATATATAGATTCATAGGGTTCTATTTGTATGCCCATGTCGAAGATGCTATTGTAAGAGAACACAAATAAAGGGAGATGTTGATCTCATCCAACTTTAAATTCAATTTAGCATGTTCTAAAAATATCCTTTAGTTTTTTAATAGTCCAGTTATATTTTCCTTCAGTTTGGGGGTGATAGATCGTACTGGAATTCAATTCATTGTTCAAAGCATGTTGAAGATTTCTCCAGAATTTTGATGTGAGCCTTGGATCATGATTAGATACGATTGAAAGTGGAGCACCAGGCAGCCTTACCACTTCCTTCACGTAAATCTTGTCATGTGGAAAATGAGAGGACACCTTATAAATGGAGTTAAAATGGGCAGTCTTGGGGAGATGGTTCACAATATCCCATATCACATTGTTTCCTTTGGATGTTCCCAAGAGACTAGTGACAAAGTCCTTTGTGATATTGTCCCACATACATGCTATTATGGGTAGTGGTTTCAATACCCCTTTAGTAATTTTTTCCTCTTCCTTCAGTTGTTGACATACTAGGTACCTTGAAGTGTAGTCAGCAATCTCACTTTTCATATTATCCCACCAATCATGATCACAATGGTCTCAAAACATTTGTCTGATTCTTGGATGTGTAGAGAATGTATAGATATGAGATTTATCAATCATCCCCTTCATTATTTCTGGAGTAGGTGGAACACATGGTCTTGAATGAAATTTTACTACACCTTATTGATCAATTTTGAACTGATGAAACATTCTATCCTTCACACCCTCAAAATTCATATGTAATAGAGAATCTTCTTTTTGAGTTTTCTTGATCATCACTAGTAATGATTGTTGATAAAAAAATTGGGTAAGTTTTGATGATGTCCCTTACCTTATAATTCCCATGTCTAACATTACTAGGTTATTGACCAAAGTATCTCATTTAATCCTTATCATGGAATGAACTAGTGGTTCATTCCAACATAAGGCATCAGTGAATTTCTTTTCTCTTTCGGGATGACAATGAATTGAAAAATTATAGTCCTTGAGAATTCCCAACAACCTCCGATTTCTCATGTTCATTTCTTTTTGTGTGAAAATATACTTCAAACAATTATGGTATGTGTATATATCACATTCATCCACATAAATATTGTGCTTCCATATTTTCAGAGAAAAAACGTTTACAGCTAGCTCCAGATCATGCATAGGATTGTTCTTCTAATGAATCATCCACTGTTGATATGCATAAGAAATGGATTTGTTATTTTTCATGAGGATGCACCCTATCCCATTAAGAGATGCATCACTAAAAATAATGAATCCTTCCACACTTGATGGCAGATTTAACAAGGTTTTAGTGACCAATCTCTTCTTCAGCTCTTAGAAACATTCCTCACACTACTTTTTTCAGATGAACATGCCCCCTTTTTGAGTTAACTTAGTTAATGGATTAGAAAGTCATGAAATGTTTTTCACAAACCTCTTATAATATCCTGCTAATTGAAGGAAACCATGAATCTCAAATATTTCTATTGACTGAGGCCACTCCTCTAAAACTTTTGTCTTTGTAGGGTCAACATTGATTCCTTTATTAGTAATAATGTTCCCCTGAAATCAACTTGTTGTATCCAAAATTCACATTTTATAAACTTACTAAAAATCCCCTCTTCCATTGAGTTTTCAAAATAACCCTTACATAATCCTCATGCTCCTCGTAGATTTGGGAATATATCATCATATTATCAATAAAAACTACCACAAAGTTATCAAGGTTGTCCTTAAAGACTCTATTCATCAAATCAATGAAAATAGTAGGTTCATTCATCAGTCTGAAGGGAATAGAAACAAACTAATAATGCCCATATCTTGATTGGAAGGTAGTTTTCTGAATCTCTTCATTCACCAACCTTAACTAATGATAACCAGATCGATGATCAATCATAGAGAATAATTGAGCCCCACAAAGTTGGTTAAATAAGTCATCAATTATTGGAAGAGGTTATTTTTTATTCTATGTGATCCCGTTTAGTTCTCTATAATCAATGCATAGCCGCATTGATCCATCTATCTTCTCCAAATATTGAACTGGTGCTCCCCAAGGAGACACACTCAGTCCCATAAAACCCTTCTCTATAAGATCTTGGAGTTTTTTCTTTAACTCTTCCAACTCCACATTTTCCATCCTATTCAGGGTCTTCGATATCGTATGGGATCCAGGTATGAGATCAATAGAGAACTCTACCTCACTTTCTAGGGTAGGTCTGGGTATCTCCTCTAGAAATACGTCAACATATTCCTAGATGATGGGGTCATTTTTAATCCTCAAACTATCATTCCTTTCTTCTTCTTCACCAATAAACTCCATAAAGAAGGTTATAGTAGGTTCTTCTAAACAACTATCCCATTGAGATATCTCTCCTTGGAAGATAACAATATGTTTTCCATTCAAGAGTACTAATATTCCCTTAATTCTGAATTTTATTTTAGCATTATACTTTGAGAGCCACTCCATCCCTAGTATAATGTCGAATTCCAAAATGGGAATGACTACTAGATTTGTGATATGATTGTTCTCACTAAAGTAAACACTAGAGTTTCTAAACACTAACGATGCCTGGATAATCCCACCAAGAATCTTGACTGATAACTCTACCTTTTAAAAATCAGGGGTTTATTCTAAATTCATTGAAAACATGGAGGAAATAAAGGAATATGTAGAACCAAAATCAAACGAATTTATTGCTAGCTTTGAGATAATAACAAGAGTACCTACCACGGTATCATCTAGCCATTCAACATCAACAGTAGTGATTTCAAAAGTATGACTTTGATCCCTTGGATGTTGTTGAGGCTGATGGTGACTCCCCACCACTACCCTCAGATTTGGACTGTGATTGGAAAAGTTCCCAAGTAGTCCGCACTTATAGCATTAGACATCAGGTAGAGCCTGCACAATCATCCCCTTGTCGTTAGTGTTGGGACGTCGTGGCTTCAAATTACTATGAAAATTCCATGCAATGTTCCCATCTCAACCACACATGCATCACTTCCCTCTCCCGAGCAGGCAATTTACTGAATGTTTTATCCCACATTGATTACATGTGGTACATTATACTTTCTTGGAATCTATTCTCTAATAAAAACTCCTCCCTAAGCTTGGGTCCATAGATATTTTTTTTGTCATTGGATTTATGAGACCATTGTGTCACACCAAACTCCAGTTCGACTTTCATCTCACTTCACACGATCTTCTCATAGCTATCATAATCGTAGTTGGATAGATTCTTCTGCCGATGAGGTCTTAGTCCACCGAATAATCGATCCACCTTAACATTTGGATCCATGAAAAAATTTATAAGAGTAGCTTGAAATATTGGTCATGTTCATCTAGTAGATTCCCACAGATACATTATCCTTCGGATTCATCTTGAAAAAATCCTTTTCCATTCTTGTTCTCATTGATCGAGGGAAATACTTATTGAAGAAAATCCCTATCATCTCTTCCTAATCCATAGCATCAACTTCCACTCTTGGCCTTTGGTTTCTAATCAGCTCCCACCATAAATCATCATCTACCTCTAAGCGATAAACAACCAAGGTATCCTTCTCTTATTCAGAACAGTGGAGTAGAGAAAATATCAACTCGATAAAGCTAATCCACTGTCTAAAAATCAATGGGTCAGTTGATCTAATGGATTTTGGCGTTCATTGATGCAGAAAATATTCAATAGAAATTGTTAACTTTGCTATGATATCATCATCTCAGCTTGATTCAAGTTATTTCTCATAATGTGAGTCACTTGGTTCATCATTCGAATGAATGTTTCCATTATACCTTCCATCATAGGTCCATCAGTGCATGGTTTATTGTAGTCACCACTTGCATGGTTCCTCCTATTTCCCACCATTTTCTCAATGAATAAAACCTTAGTGAGAAGATTATTTCATTTAGGAATCTTTTATTTATAAAAGATTTTATGTCTTAATAATTCATGCCTTAAACAATTACATTTCCCAATAAATCCTTCATAATGATTCATAAAGAACTTCTGATTAACAAAAAATATACCTCTCTGAGTGTCGTAACCAATAGTGTAGCAAGGCTCGTTGTTATGTTCCCAGATACCCCAGGTCAAACCAGAAACTCCATGTTAGAGTTTTCACTCCTATGTACATTTGTGCCAGAGCCTCCTCTAACTGCTCGTATCTAGACAGGGATGTATTTGTTTGATAAACCAATTACAAAATACTCACCAATATACTAGGTAGTATTAATATATATAAACTTTTCTATAGGGTTATTCCTAATTTTTTCATAGACTAATTTCCAAAAATAACTAAACCTTCCTTTGATAGCAACTATGGAATCCCTCCTTTTAGAAATAAATTATCATTGCATTTTACAAATAGAGGACCTTTAAAGTATAGTGTCCTAGTAATCAGGAAAAAGTAAATGAAAACATAATACAATATTTTAAATCCCATTGAAAATCCTCTTGAAACGTTCATTCTATGTACAACTACTGCATCTCATAACCCTGAGACATACATCAATAGAAGGTTGAGCTGAAATCCCACTAATGAAAGAAAGAGAATCAGTTTACTTGTGATATCAAAAAGAATATGATGAAAAATGTAAAGACATGACCAATGGATGCAGAGGAATTTCACTATAAAAATAACTTGAACCATAACATGAATATTTGGCTACAACATTAAATTTATACTTTCGTGAACATATCACCAAGGTTCATCCCCAAGGAGATATAAAAATTACCAAGGTTATTCACCAAGGTATGATGAAACTTGTCATCTCTAGAGATTAAATTATTTAACCAATGAATTGGAGAACTATCAGGGTGCAACCTTAATATGAATTTAATGTCTTATGATACAAATAAATCCTAATCATACATTTCATATATAACCCAAATAGAATAAATGAAAAGTGTTTCATATCAAAATCATTACGTTTTATAAAGTTCTTAAAAACAAGATCATTACGTCATTTATAAATTAGGGAAAGGGAATAAGGATTTTGGGTATGTCAATTATAGAATAAAGAATATCATTTTTAATTATTTATGAACACCCATAGATACTAAATGGGTCTCGGTATTCACGTGAATAATATAATAGAAATTCATGAGAGAAAGAGAGAGAAATTTTGAGATGAATTATTTACAGCATAATTGCATTATAACATTGTTTTAGAAAACAATAAAAATAGTGGGGAAAAGGATAAAACACTCAAAAATAACCTATAATACAGAATAGGGATTTTATATGATAGATATATGACATGGTATGTATATATTAATGACATACAACATGAAAAGGAAACATGAAGGAAAATAGAAGATGTGATTTATTTTACAAGAATTCGACAGCCTAACCTAGTCACATAAAAATTTAGTAAATAAATTGATGAGGGGAGAAAGGGTCTCTCATCATTTGAACATGAAATGTAAAGTAATAAGAATATATATGAACATACCCCGACATAAGAATGTGTAAACTAGAAGACAAAACTTGAAAAAAATCATGACTAAAAGAGGACGGTGGAAGGTTCCCTTACATTGAAGAGTAAAATCAAAAGCATGCCTTTTGGGACTGTGGGGGGCTTGAGGGCACCTTGGAAGGACTAATTGGGAGGTATAATGACAAGATCTATGTTGATTGGTATTTTGAAATGAAATGAATGATTTAATGGATTGGTATTTATACGAAACGTGAGGGAATATTTAATTAATATCTAAGGGACACCTCATTGGTGGTATTTGCAAAACTATGGGCTTGCCCACAGTATTTTCCCATGGTATTGACCACATGGGACACCTCATAATATATCATATTATTCATAAGTCAACCAGAATGATTACATAATTATTACATCCTGTATGATGTCATTAAATACTGGATACTTAAAACCGTATTTTCACAATTCAATGAAAAACCAAACATTTTATAAAAATCGCTTAAATTCACCATAACCTAATATCGATGATCTGAATTCAAAAATAAACTCGATTTTATGAAAATAATTTTCTAAATAATTTTTTTTAATTTGAAATTAAATCATTATTTATTAAAAAAACAACTCTAAAATTATAACATATTTTCTAATACCTTGAAATAGTAATAACGGCCCCATAAGATTATCATATAACTATAAGACAATAAAGTTACAAATTATGATTAAATTTTATGAAAATAAATTTTCATTTAAAATATTTAATTAACTATAAAATTTTAAATAAAATATTTAGGACCTACAAAAATAAAAAAACTTATACTATGATTTTTTTTTAACATTTAAGATGTCTAAATTGTATTTATAAATTATATGGTGATGTTTATTTTTTTTGGTGGATTTACTATTCATTAATATTAATAATGGTATGTTATTATTCATACATTACTGTTTACTAAAAAACAATGTGATCTTATTAGACTCTAAATTTCTTACTGATCACAATTATGGAAGACCATTTTTTGAAAATCATTTTACATTATTATTTATTTTATGTTTAAATGAATATTTTGAAATACCCTTTTTCCAAAATTCATCAATAATATTCATCCAATTATTATATGGACAGTTAAAAATCACAATTTTTACCATAATAAGAAATAATAATTTTATTTATACCAATGGATTACAAAAAAGTATCTAAGGCCTCATTACATATACCCTTATAACACCTCTATATGACCTAAGTGTAAGGTGTGCTAAGAAAATAGAATATTGGGGCGGCTTGGACAACATTTCCCAAATGGTGATTTCTGTCATCTTGAACTTCTCCCTATGGTGATTCCGCTCAAGCATCACATGTTGAAGCTTGGCTTGGGCTTGGTCTAGGGCAAAGCCACAAGATGCTACCTCATTTTGAAGCATTGACGGATAGGCTTCGTACGGACCGATTCTACTAGATGAGGCCATCAACTCTTCATTCTGTATTAATTAACCAAAATCACATGTATTTATAAATAGTAATTGTAATGTTAAGAGTTTAGTTTCCAATGGTCATATTGACCAACGGTCATATAACTGTCAAAACCCAATAATATCACTTCATTAAATAAGGGATATTGTTTTGGGAAGTATAAAATGATATAACCGACAAATATAGGAAAAAAATATGATTCAAAAGTTTGGGTCATTATAAGGAATGTTCAATGGATATCCATGAATATAAAGAGATTGTATCTCATTAGCATTATATTATAATTTTTAATGTATTATAGAGGCATGGTATGGTAGATAAGAATACATATGAACATTATTCACATATATTGTAAGAACCTGGTTCATATTTTTGCGGTACCGATTTCTTATTTTCATCATTTCCTTAAGTGTTTTGTGAATATATGGAAAATGGGTAATATCCCAAAATTTGGGACTACACACCGTGTACTATTCTATATGTCTTGTACATTGGCCGTGTGGAATGAGTACATAGGGTTTTTAGACACGTCGGCGATGAAGGGTGTAAAATCCTACTACACACTATATAGTGGTATTTACTCGTCATGTTGTCATTCGACAGGGAAACAGTAAGGTAGTGGAAGAAGCTGCCATCTGGGTGACAGTACAAGCCGTGTAGTTAAGAATACAAGTTGTGTACTCATGTCAATGGATGAATAGTTTGGCGGTGCCGCCTGAGGAACAGTTAAATGAGGGAAGTACACACTGTGTAGTCAAAAGTACAGGTCGTGTACTTTGTTTTTTTCCCTTAAAATGGGCAGTAGCTAACCCTGTTCATAGGATTGGCTTAAAACCGGATGGGAGCTCGGGAGAGGATGGTCGATCCTTCGTGTATCAACCGATCGAACATCGAGAATATGTTTTCGCTTCCATCGATCACGTTGGAACCGCATACGTAAGAGCTTCCTTCTCCTTGTGTGTTTCATGCCAATTATTCCTCTAATGGAAGTTATTTGAGGATTAATGAGAGTTTTTTTACCTCATATCTATGACCTTCTTGGACTTTTCAGAAGGCTTTGTTCACGTATACCATTCTTGGGTGTTTAAGGTAGGTGTCTTGGTGTTTAATTTCCAACATTTGTGCGTTTGTGTGCATTTTTGTGCTACGAACCCATGTTGGGTGTCTTATAGATGATTTCATGGATATTTTAAGTACCTAAAAATGTATAGGTAATTAAATGTGATAATAAACTTTTGTTTAGGATCGCTTCTTGGATCCAGGACCACCCCGGGGGTGCGTTCCTCTATTTAGCCATTTTTACAGGAAACCTGAGGGTATGCCATTGTAATAATGTTTGTTAAATTTCTTTCAGAGGAATTGTACGTGAATTATTTATTTACATATTGGGCTCGACCCTGTTACTTATTCCTGAGGGCGGTGTTTTACTATAGCCAGATGGCATGACTGGATTAGCCCGAGGGAAATGTTCTATTTCTCTAGGGACAACCATTCGTATGCCTGAGGGCACTGACTTTTGTGCCTGAGGGCGTCACTTCGTACGCCTGAGGGAAATATCTGTTATGCCTGAGGGAAAGATTCTGATTACCTGAGGGTAAGGGTTTGGGTGTCTGGGGATAGTAACTGATTGTTTGTATAGAAATTCACTGTGGTGATTTCCTTATAATAAATTTTTAAATGAATAATAAAATAGCAATATAACTAGTAAGTTAGTTACTTCTGAGTACTGCTTAGTTTATTTCATTTTACTTTCGAACACTATTGTTGCATGTTTACACACAGTTGGGGATGAGCCTTTGGTGGGTACCTACTGGGATTTATTTCTCACACCCTGTCTGGGTCATGTCTTAGGCCCAAACAGATTACATTTCTACAGGTGTGGATAAGGGAAAGGGTCCATATACAGGTACTTGATTGCTGCTGAGGTGTAGGGGAGCATGGGACCGGGCTTAGGCTTGCGATGCTACTAGCTGTTTGTTTTTATTTGTTGTACTCTGTATTGTATTGTACTGTTATGTAACATGTTCTGGTTTTTTTTGTATAACTTGAGTCATGTTTCATCATATCTATATAACTGATTGGTTATCTTTTACTATAGTTGTTAATATTAAATGTGATTGGTTTACTGCTTCCGTTGTTGTTGTATGCTTTTTATTATATATTGTTGTGCTACAGTTTGACAAAGGAGGGAATAGTTTCCCCACTATCTGACCTACGCCCTCACTGCTATTCGGAAGCCTCTAGCATTTAATGAAATGCGCTTGAGGTCACGTGAAGAATAGGGTTTGTGGCACCCATTTAGGGGAACCCAGATCCGGGACGTTACAAAGTGGTATCCAAGGGATGTTTTGATCCTCTGACCTTTTGGTTATGGGCCCACATCTACCAGAATTTGGAGGATCATTGACTGTTTATTTTATTATAACACAGATAAGATGCCAAACTTGATTCGTGCAGAGTATGGGCCCTCACAGATCAAAATATTGCACTTTGGTGTTGTTTTCGGTGTTTTAGGGGTTCCAAAGAAGTTTCTAAGGCATACTATCCAGAAACCCCAGTATACACGCCATGTAGTTCTTTGAACACGACGTGTACATTCTTCTGTTCGGGATGAATGTAAAACTTTTTAAGTACACATCGTGTACCCTAAGTACACACCATGTAGTCTCTTTTCGTGTCAGAGACCGTGTGGGTGGGGAAACGGGTAAGGGAAATGGTTGTGGAAAACACACCGTGTACCGTATGTACACACTGTATAGGGTTGACCCAGAGACCTGTCCGTGTAACTAACAAACATGGGCCAGTGTAATCTTTTCTTGAAAACATTGTGTCAATGAAGAAGACCTCGTGTAGTGTGACCTGGGGACCCAGCCGTGTAACTAACCACACGGGTCGATGTAATCCTTTCATGTACATGTTGTGTGTATATGGAACATGCCGTGTAGTTTCATCCATGTGTCCGGTCATGTAACTAACAACATTGGTTGGAAGAGCTTGTCTAGTACACGCTGTGTACCTGTGGGACACACCCTGTAGTCTTGTCCGAGGACAGACCGTGTGGTGTTAGCCTTGTGGCTAGGGAAACATGGTGGTGTACACGCCGTGTGCGAATTTAACATGTCGTGTAGTTTCAAGACGAGTAGTCGACCTTGTCACAAACGACATGGGAGGTTAGAAATTTACACCATACATGTCGTGTGGATTATATAAACGCTATGTAGTTTTGTTCAACGGGAGCCATGTAGAAGGACCGGGGCAGGGGGAGAGAAGTCAAGTACGTGTCGTGTAGTTAGTATACATGATGTGTAGTCTTGTTTTTCAAATCTTGAAAAGCATTCTTCCTCCTGTTCCCCTTTTTGTTCCCTTAAATTTCAGTCATTGATAATCTAGATCTATGGTATGTGTTTGACATTTTAGAGTCATGCCACCAAGACAACCACGCATTGTTCTCCAGAAGAGCGGCAATGATTATACTCCAGAGATGGTGGGCCATGGTCTACTAGTGGATCCTTTGGAAGAGCCAAACGTGGCACCATCTGTTATACCAGACATAAGTGCGGAGGCTCATTTCCATGAAGGCATTATGAGGTTAATGCAAACCTTTTAGGGAGGACCGCCGGCTGCCACATCTATGGCTGAGCTGACTCGTATATTCCAGTAGCAGAATCAGCCTACGTTCTCTTGGGATGGTGGACCATAGGCTGCAGAATCTTGGATGGGGTATATACAGACTATCTTCGAGCATCTCGAGATGCCTCCAGGGAGGAGGGTCAAGCTCTCAACGTATATACTGCGTGATTCCACCATGAGGTGGTGGGATGTTACCACCCAGTCAGAGCATCACATGGGCATCACATGTGAAGAATTTTAGGCAGTCTTCTATGAATTCTTCTTTCCAGAGATGCTAAGGGCAGATAGGGCTCGAGAGTTTGTGAATCTGCATCAGGGTTCTATGTTGGTGATGGATTATTCTGCTTGTTTCAACGAGCTTCAGCGCTTTTCACCTGTTCTGGTGGCTGATGGGACATTGAGAGTCAGACTCTTTGAGGATGGTGTTCGTTATGACATCCGAGTGCTGGTGAATGTTTTCAGGTTGACTTTAGTACATGCTATTGTAAATCAGGCACTGATTACAGAGCGGAACCTACGGGAAGCTAGTGGTGAGGTCTAGGGCGGTCCGACACCAGTTTCTGGTACTATTTCTACCGGGAAGAGGAAGCAACAGATGAGTTTCTCTCACGGTGTAAGTACTAGCCAGGCAGTTTTTTCAGGTGGGCCGGTTTTTTTCTACTAGTGTGGTTTGGAGGGGCATAAGAGTCCTCAGTTTCCATGAGAGGTAGTGGAGTGCCGAGCTTGCAGCAAGATGGTTCATCTGCAGCGCTTTTGTACGGTGTTTCCACCAGTGGCTAGTGGAAGGGGTTCTGTGCAGACTATGCCTACGAGAGTAGGACCGGTAGTATCTTACCAGTCAGAGAATTGGAATACGATAGGGCGTGCAGGAAGAGATGGTGGTCATGGTCGTGGTATCTAGACACCAGGATCTCAGAGGTAGCAGGGCGGGACAGCTCAGGGTAGTGGGGTTGTGTCATAGGGCTGTGACACTGGGCATGCATATGTAGTGTAATAGATCAAGCAGGAGTGGGATCCCGAACCTTCTACAATCAAAGGTACTATTCTACTATATTTTTTCTTGTCATCAGAACTTTTTGATACGGGTGTTACACATAGTTTCATATCTATACCTGTTGTGGAGAGCATCGGGCTCTGTGTTTCTTGTTCTTATGATGTTTTGACGCTAGACACTCTATTGGGAATGAGAAGGGCATGTGTGCGTCAGTGCAAGGAGTTCCCCCATGAGGTCAGAGTGTGTTACTTTCTATGGGACCTATATGTCTTATAGATGGGGAGTTATGATTTCATTCTCGGGATGGACTTTTTGGTTCCCTTTCGAGTATATGAATACTATTATTGTCGTAGGGTGAGTTTCACGTCACCATTGGGTGGAGAGTTTCTATACAAAGGTGAATGGGATGTTCAAGCAAGTCGAGCTGCACCCGAGCATTGTGGGTGAGGTGAAGTCACATCCAAGATTGTGAGTTTGTATCTGGATGATCAGGGGACATGTCAGATAGATTTCCCTCTAGTGGTTGATCATTTCAGGAATGTCTTCCCGTATGACTTTTCAGGTCTACCTCCAGAGCATGAGGTGGATTTCCATATTGATCTTGTGCCAGGAGCAGCACTGATGTCAATTACTCATTAAAGAATGGCTACACTAGAGTTGCAGGAGCTCAAGAGGCATTTAGAGGAGTTACAAGCAAGGGGTTTTTCCGATGCAGTACACCTCCTTGGGGTTCACCGGTCCTCTTTGCGAAGAAGGCAGATGGTACCCTCAGACTCTGTGTGGATTATCGGAAGCTGAACCAGTTGACAGTTATGAACAGATATCCCTTACCGAGGATTGATGATCTTTTTTATTAACTTCGTGGAGCACGAGTGTTCTCAACGATTGACTTGAGATTCGGGTATCATCATCTGTTCGTGAGACCATCAGATATACCGCTTACAGTTTTTCAAAGCAGATATGCTCTGTACGAGTACTTGGTTATACTGTTCAGACTAACAAACGTGCCAACAGTTTCATGGCTATGATGAATTGCGTTTTCCATCCTTATCTAGATTATTTCATGGTAGTATTCGTGGACGATATCTTGGTGTACTCTCACACTCAACATGACCTTTCCACCCATCTTGAGATCTTATTGAGTACATTGAGCAACCATCGACTAAATGCATTCTCTCATAGTTCTACTTTTGGATGGACCAGATTCACTTCTTGGGTCATATCATCTCAGAGGAAGGAGTTGCAGTAGACCCAAAGAAGGTGAGAGCAGTAGTTTCATGGGATCATCCTAAGAATGTGTTTGAGATATAGAGTTTTTTAGGTCTGTCTTCTTTCTATAAACGCTTCATACAGGACTTCTCCCGCTTAACAGGACCATTGACGGTTTTGACTAAGAAGGGTGTGAAGTTCCTTTGGTCATAATCTTGCAAGACAGCCATTCAGGACCTGAAAGGAAGGTTGACGTCAGCACCAATCCTGATACTTCTAGAACAAGGGAAGAGCTATATAGTTTATTGTGATGCTTCAGGTAATGGGTTGGGAGTAGTGGTGGTGTAGGGCTATCGAGTCGTTGCATATGGTTCTCGGCATTTGAGGCCACATGAGAGAAATTACTCGACGCTTGATCTCAAGTTGGCTACAGTTGTGCATGCATTGTGCTGTTGGAGACATTACCTCTTGGGAGAGCATTTTGTGATTTTCAATGACCATAAAAGTCTCAAGTATATTTATACTCAGCGTGACTTGCACTAGAGACAACGAAGGTGGGTCAAATAACTTCAGTCCTTTGTCTTTGATCATGCCTATACACCTGGTAAGGGCAACGTCGTAGCTGATGCACTAAGTAAGAGGACTCAGTTACATGCAGTACAGGAGGCCAATGGTGAGTGGCGGCACATGGGTTTGTTCTCTGAGATGCATTTGGAGGTACATGACAGTGAGGGGCAGACCTATTGTTTTTTAAGCAGTGACTTCTACACTCCTGGATAGAGTGAGGATGAGACATTTATCTAATTCAGAAGGCCTATTTCCTCGGGATTCAGTGGCAAGTGAGAACCCTCCTCTTGACTGGACGATAGGCGATGATGAAATTTTGTGTTTCCATGGACGAGTGTGGGTCCTAGGGGATATACGTGAGGAGCTGATGCGGGAGTTTCATGATTCATCTTAGGCAGTTCATCCTAGGGCTACCAAGATGTACCGTGACTTGAGATGTCGGTACTAGTGGCCGGGTATGAAGAGAGACGTAGTTGGATTTGTTACGAGATCTTCCACCTGTCAGCAGGTGAAGACGGAGCATCAGAGGCCAGCCTGACTATTACAGCAGTTACCCATCCTGGAGTGGAAATGGGATGATGTCACGATTGATTTTGTGACTAGATTGCCGAGGTCACCTCAAGGAAATAATGTCGTGTGGGTTGTTGTGGACAGACTCATGATGGTAGCTCACTTTTTACCGATCAAGGAGACCTTCGGTGTTGACAAGATCAGGAATTTCTATATCCCAGAGGTCGTACGTCTTCATGGGGTACCTAATTCTATCGTTTTAGATATGGACTCTCATATTACATCTCTTTTCTGGAAGAGTTTTCAGAAGGCACTGGGTACATAGGTTCTTCTGAGCATAGCTTACCACCTTCTGACCGATGGCCAGTAAGAGAATACGATACAGGTTCTTGAGGACAAGCTGCAAGCATGCATCCTGGACTTTGGGGGTTCTTGGGAGAAGCACATACCCCTAGTATAGTTTTCCTACAATAATAGTTTTAAAGAAACTATTGAGATGGAACCATATGGGGCTTTATATAGTAGGCTATTCTAATCACCCATGTGCTGGTTAGAGACATGTGAGGCAGCTTTACTGGGACCACGTCTCGTGCAGGAGTCTTCTGAGTAGGTCTAGTTGATTCGGAAGAGGATGGTTACCGCACAGTCTCATCAGAAATCTTATGTTGATCGTCGCAGACGATATTTGGAGTTCGTGGTCAGGGATCAGGTCTTCTTCTGTGTTTTGTCGAGGCTAGGACACAGGCGGATCAGGAGACAGGTTAAACATTCACCGAGGTATGTGGGGCCATTTGAGATTCTGGAGATATTTGGGCCGGTTTCCTATCGGTTGCAGTTACCACAGAGGTATCGGGCCATGCATGATGTCTTCCATGTATCCTTATTGCACCGATATCATTTAGACTCGTCTCTAGTTTTTCAGCCCGATGAGGTTGCGTATGAGGTAGATGCATCCTTTGAGGAGCGTCCGATTCGTATCATAGATAGGAGCACGAAGGTTCTCAAAGGTCGGTCAGTTCCTCTCGTTTAGGTGCTATGGTAGCATGGACGAGTGCATGATGCAACCTGGGAGCGGGAGACCGATGTATGTGCTCAATGGCCAGATATGTTCTGTGCTTTATCTTCACTACCCTTGGAAGGGTAATTCGGGGATGAATTGCTTTAAAGGGGGATATTTGTAAAAATCCGGTTCTTATTTTTGAGGTATGGGTTTCTTGTATTCTCATTTCCTTATGTGTTTTGTGGAAAAAAGGAATATGGGGAAAATCCTAAAATTTGGGACTACACACCATGTACTATTCCATACACCAGGTACTTTGTCCATGTGGAATGAGTACACAGGGTGTGTAGCCATGTCGGCGACGAAGGGTGTAAAAACCAACTACACGCCGTGTGGTGGTATCTACACGTCGTGTAGTCAGTCGGAAGGGAAATTGTATGTTGGTGGAAGCAGCCACCAGCTGGGTGATAGTACGCGCTGTGTAGTCAAGAATACAGATGGTTTACTTTTGTCGACGGATGAATAGTTTCGAAGTGCCGCCAGTAAAACAGTTAAATGAGGGAAGTACACGCCGTGTAGTCAAAAGTACACACTGTTTACTTTGTTTTTTCACATAAAATGGGCAGTATCCAACCTTGTTCGTAGGATTGGCTTAGAAATAGATGGGGGCTCGGGAGAGGATGGCCGAACCTTCTTGGGTCAACTGATCGAGTGTCAGGAATCTGTTTCTGCTTCCATTGATCACGTTGGAACCGCATGGATAAGAGCATCCTTCCCCTTGTCTGTTTCTTTCCAATTCATCCTCTAAGGGAAGTTATTTGAGGTTGAATGAGAGTTCTTTCACCTTATATCTATGACATTCATGGATTTTTCAGAAGGTGTCATTCACGTATACCATTCATTGGTGTTTAAAGTAGGTGGATTAGGGTTTAATTTCCAAATGTTGTGTGTGTGTGTGCATTTTAGTGCTATGAACCCATGTTGGGGTGTCGTATGGCTGAGGTCGTGGCTATTTTAACTTCCTAAAAATGTATAGGTGATTAAATGTGATAATAAACTGCTGTTTGGGATCACTGCTTAGATCCAGGACCACCCCGAGGGTGCGTTCCACTGTTTAGCCATTTTTCTAGTATACCCCGAGGGTATACCATTGTAATAATGTTTGTTAAATTGCCTTGAGAGGAATTGTATGTGAATTGTTTATTTACATGTTGGGCTTAGCCCAGTTACTTGTGCATGAGGGTGGTGTATTACTATAGCCTAATGGAATGACTGGATTAGCCCCAGGGAAACGTTCTATTTCGCCTGAGGGAAACCTTTTGTATTCCTGAGGGCAGTGAATTTTGTGCCTGAGGGAGACACTTCGTACGCTTGAAGGAAATATCTGTTATGCCTGAGGGCAGTGCCTGAGGGAAAGATTATGATTACCTGAGGGTAAGGGTTTGCGTGTCTGAGGACATTGACTGACTGTTTACATAGAAATTCACTATGGTGATTTACTTATACTAAATGCTTGAATGAATAATAAAATGAAAATATAACTGGTAAGTTAGTTACTTTGTAGTAATGCTTAGTTTATTTCATTTTCCTTTTGCACACTGTTGTTGCATGTTATCACACAGTTGGGAACGGGCCTTTGGTGGGTGCCTATTGGGATTTATTTATCACACCCTATTTGGGTCATGCTTTGGGCTAAATAGATTATATTTCTGTAGGTGTGGATATGGTAAAGGGTCCCTATACATGTACTTGATTACTCCTGAGGAGTAGGGGAGCATGGGACTTGGATTAAGCTCGCGATGTGACTGGTAGTTTGTTTTGCTTTGTTGTACACTGTATTGTATTGTACAACTATATAACATGTTCTGGCTGTTTTCTTAGAACTTGATACATGTTGAATCATATCTATATAACTGGTTGATTATCTTTTTCTACAATTTATAATATTAAATGTGAACGGTTTATTGCTTCCACTATTGTTGTATGCTTTTTATTTTATTCCGCTGCACTACACTTTGACGAATTAGGGCAGAGTTTCCCCACTATCAGACCTGGGCCCTCGTTGCTAGTCGGCAGCCTTTGGCATTTGGAGAAATGCGCTTGAGGACACATGGCGAACCAGGATTGGGGCACCCGTTGAGTTTCACCTAGATCCTGGACATTACATATATGGGCTCAGTACCATGAGGTGTCTATTTTTTGTAATTATATAGTAACATTTCTCTCTTGTCGATATTGTTGATTTTTTTGTTTTTGTTTCTACTTATTGCCCGATATAGATTTACTATTGTTTGAGAGGTATCTCATGGGGTTGAATTTTGTATGACCCCAATAAATTTTCTCTCTTGTTTGGTTTTGGAGTCGCAAGGATAATAATTACGTGAAAGGTATATAATGTAATGGATTAGAACTATGTATAAATACTTGTTTATGGTTTTTGATGATTCAAATGATCTGAAGATTCTTGAATATGGTCCATAGTGGATTCACTATAGAAGAAAATAATTAGGAATAATTCACATTATGTAATGTTACATGCTTTGAAATGGTGAATAACAACATATATGGGACTGACTCATTATTTTTATATATTCATGGTAAAAAATTATATGGTGTAGCATTTTCAGCATAATGATAACACCAAGGATTAAATGACACAAAAGGGGATTCCATGTCGTGTACATTGCCATTGAAGAACATGTATAAATAGTGTAGCTGATCAGGTTTTCAAAAACCCTATGGACTAATGAGCCTCCCTCTTTCATTCTCAGTGAATAGTGTCTCCCTCCCATTTTGTATTTTGATCACTTATTTTGGAAACAATCCATGGAAATCTGGCATAGATCTGTGGTGGTCCATGATCAGTTCTACCTCTATTTAATATTGTTTCTCCTTTACATGGTCCCATTTTGACACCATTATTCCTTTCATGTGAGTGTGGATGATCCTCCATGTTTATAAATATGATTTCTTAGATGATAGCTAGTGTGGTTGGGGTACAATATCCATTGATGTATGTCGCTCTTGTAGGATTGGTGATCAAATATTACAAACGCTATCCATTCTCATGCACATAACATTAATGAATTTTGAGGTAGGGTATTTTTTATTTAATATTTATCTATGTGAAATCATAAATTTATCATTCTTTAACACATTATATGATATTGAAATTTACATAATAATAATTGATCATTATTAAAGAACTGTTTTGTAATAACATGTTGATGTCTTTGTTCCATTATTACTTGATATATATTTGCCTATTATTTTTCAATTTATTTTTATATCCATAACATACTTATTTTTATCACATGTTTATGTTTGGAAAAACATGTTTTAAATTGATAGTGATTATAATGATGGAATTAATTGAAAATTAATTAACATTATAAAATAATGAATATGCATGCTTTTAATTAGGTGGTTTGTATACTTTTATGATAATCAATTGATTTAATGTAAATGTTTATTTAAAATTTATCTTCAATTAGGATAATTTAATATATAGATAATATAAATATATTTCTTGGAATTTTTATAATAATTCTAATAGAAGTGTTATTTATAATGTTACTTCCATATGTCATTGAGGCCATAAATAAGTATTATGTGTATGTTTTCCATTGATATTTTTTATAGATTATTGTTTATGTTTACCATAATTGTAATATGTAAACAATGAATTGATTACATTAAGATTTAATAATAAATAGTTGTGAGATATATATAATATTCTATGTCTTCATTTTACTATTCTTCGGAGAAGGGCGAGTGCCTTGTTTGGGATCATTGAGAGCTCGTTTACATGAGAAGGTTAAATGCCTATTTTCATAGACCCGGGTCCACTATTCAAATATTTTTTGGCCCAAATAATTTTTTGATGTGTTCGTTACATGATCCTTGTGATACTACCCTAATATAACAGAGCCAGGGTATGCTGATTTTGGTTGAGGTGGACTGGATGATACATGAACCTGGTATGGATGAGAATGGGGTGGATTCTGTTATATATGTGGGTATAGAGGCCTATATGATGTGGTAACAGGTGATTCTTATTATAGAGAGATTCATCCTGATATGCACATGGGTGTTTGTGATGGGAGAAGATATGGTGGTGTGGATTAAAAATGGGAAAACCCATTTATGAGATACTATGTGTTGGTTTTCTCAAATATGATTTTTTAATGGATAGTGATTGGGTTTCATGTTTACCTACCATCTGTTCCCAATGATTGAGGTAGTTGGAGGTGCATGGTTTCATTTTAGTCTTTTTTTATTATGTTTTTCTATAGTAATTTCTTTATATAATAATTCTAACAATGAATGAATAGTTATTAACCCACATGGTTGTTTTATAATGGAATGAAAGTGATTATATTTTTTTATTCTTGTTATGCCATGGACATAGATTGGGTTGTTTATAGAGGGAATGGATGCTGCTGTTATGAATAATGTAAGGCAATTCAATATAATGTAATGTGGAAAATTGTAATGGTTAATTAATGTGTAATAAACGAATTAATGGAAAGAAATAATAAAAATGAAAGAAGTAATTTATATATCACTTTTATTTCCTTTAATGATTTTAGGATATCTGGACCTAGTAGTAACAACAATGGGTCCAGAAGATGTTAGATATAGTCACATCTAAGACTACATTATTCCCACATTGTGTTTTGGAGGTGTATTATATCATGTACATTCTATGACTTCCAATACTACCACACTCATGTTCTTTAGGTAGACTAATAACCACTTGACTCTATGAGGAAGTTTTCCATTACATCATAAGAGAAGGATAGATTGTTTAATATCCCCTATAGCCCCCCTCACTATTTTTTCAAGTTACATTTATGGTATGAAAAATTTAGAATTCCAATATAAAATTGTAGAAAAATATTGTATACTATAGTAATTTATATCTAATTTATTTCCATGTATATTATATAATGAATTATTATAGGTATAAATATACATGTTGTGATGTATTGTAGTACATAGTTGGTGTATGGTTCATAATCTAGAAAGGTATTATGGCTGATTTTTTATATACATACTGAGAGATTTTTTGAGTCCTGAAAACATCTTGGTTACTATATTCAATATGTTTATATTAGGGTGTTGTTATCTGATCCACGTTGTGCATTTTGGGTTGCATATCCAATTTGTTATTAGATTGGATTACATATTGAAGGATATGGGTATATATGTGCAACATAAAAGAAGAGTATAAATCGAGTCAGAAATATGGGGGTACACTTGATGCATCATTACAATATTATATTCTATCTTATATTAGATAGTTGTTTAATGATTGTAATGGAGAGGTTTAAAACATATTATTCATATATTTTTGACAAGTTACATTCATTATTTTTCACAATTTTTATCATAAAATCAATATCTATTTTTTTACTAGAGGTTCATAGAAAGTAATTAATAAGTATATTTTAATGCTCAGCTTATGTATATGTAATTATTGTTTTTTCATCATGTGAATGATGGAGATCAGGCTTGTGTGGCTTAGCATGAGTTTTTTTTGGCATCATGGTTATTTCCTCCTTTACCATTTTTTGTACACTGAGTTTCTTTTCAATATTTTTGGCAATATATATAATCTCTTGGGATCACATGGAATATATATAAATATATATAAGAGTACGTTTTTTGGTGTATCTATCAAATATATCTCTTACAAATTTTTCTCGTAGAGGGTAATGCATCTAATATGATAACTAATTATAAACGAAATGCTTGATTCCAACATGGGGAAAACTGTAGTTGGGAATCTAATCATCATTATTTATTTCAATACATAGCCATATCATTTTTGTTTATAGGTAGTCAAAAAATTAATAAGGGTGCTAGTTATGGATGGATTAGTGTAAGATTATGTAGAGTCATTGTGAAAAAGTTTATTATGTAAACAATTATTTATTGAAACTATACCAATTTGAATCTAGAATAAATCATCATATCTGTTATTTAAATGAAATATAATATGGTAATATATATATTTTAAATTTATATCCTTATATATTTTTACCCATTGGAATTGCATGAGCACAAATAATCTCACCTTATTCAACTAATAATTCATCAGTCATGATTTTACTTAAGATATAAATGAATCATATGGGTTTTTATGCTATTATTATTTTACAAATAATATAATCTATATGAACATAATTGAAAAATATTATGACATTATTTTCAAAAAAAATCAAACACCAATATTACATAATTTCATCATATTGATCATAAAGTCATTAATTACTATAATTTATCTGCTAATTTATTCAAAGATTATTAAATGTATTTATATGATTTTTTTAGAATATACAATTGAAAAAAACATTCATTCCAATAAAATTTTCAGTAGGTAAATGAAATTTATTGATTAATAATGTGAACACTAACTCTATTATACCATTAGAAGCATATATTAATAATTTAATATTCAACATAGTGATAGTTTTTTATATTCTACATTTATAAAAAAATTAATTCATCAACATAATCTTAAGCATATTTATCCAATATTTTTCCTCTTCGACCTAAACAAATGAAGGTGCTCAGCTAGCTAAATATTTTGATTCACGTTAAAAAATTTTTTTGTTGTGATACATTCATCCAACAACACTACCAATTTTTTTCAATAAATATATACTCTATAACCATTTTATTTTATAGATATTAATAAAGATTATTTCAATTCATGATGTGAAAAAACATTATCTATTGTTACTTATGACTCTCTATTATGGAATAATATTATATAATCATTCATATCAACTTCCATGACCAACCATTAAAAACCAAATTTTAAATTTATTTTATATTAAATATAGAATAAAGTAAAACCACTTATATAAATCTATTTTTTCATGATGCCTTATATCTATTAATATTTGAGGCTATTTCACTATGTCTTTTTAAAATAATGAAGTATATCTACTATGTGTTTAATTTTTATTTTTTTTATTTCCTATATTAGTTCGCATAAATTTGTATAGAATATAAAATTCATTAAGAGAAACTCATGATGGTGTATAGTAAATTAAAATTTTTAGTCGTCTTTCATTAGAAGTGGGTTATTGAATAATATTTATGATTTGGGATTATTATATATAGTTTGAATTTTTTATCTAGTTATCTATGATATATTTATTTAAAATTATCATATTTATAATGGTTGTATTTTTAAATAAAATTTTATAATTATTTCAAATATTTTAACATCAGAAATATTAATTAAAAGCGTGGATAAATTTTTCAATTAAAAATATGACATTAACAAAAATTTCCTCCAGATATATCATTTTTCATTATATGGGTGATATGAGTCAATGAATATTAAATATATGTACATTAGGTATTCTATTAAATAAAATAAATATTATGAATTAGTGATATTTGAAATATTAATTTATGTTGTTTCTTTTCTAAAAAATTAAATATTTTGAAGGGATAATAGATTTTTAGTTGGTTTTCTTTTTGAAAAAATTATTATACAATTTAATGTAATATTTAATTTCATTACACGCAAAAAAAACATTAATATATTTGTCGATTTTTAGTGAACATGTATAAATATTATCTATTATGTTTATGACTTGTGTTTCATGGAAATTAAATAGATATGTTGATTAAAATATACTATAATTTGAATCATTAAATTAATTTATGGTAATTGGATCATCACGTGATGTTTATATGTATTTTTAATGGTGAATGATTACTTTTTTTGATTTTCAAATAATATTTAGGATATATATATATCAAAATAATATAACATTTTAGTATTTAAAAATACAATAAAATAGATATATTATTTTAAATGTTGAATTTAATGTTCATGATGAAATTATTGATGCAATTTTTGGGTATTATAATATTATATAGTTATTAAATAAATATTGTAACAAATTTATAATTTTAAATATTTGGTATATGTGTAATATATAATAGTAATTATGTTTATAAATGAAATATATGTTTGTTTTTCGTGTAGTGAAATTAAAAGTATATGGTATATGGATATAAATTGGTTTTATCATAATTATTTTTTGGTTGTGTTTAGTGAGTTTATATTCAAGTATATATTGTTAAAATGTATTTTTAATTTATATTACATTACCATTGGTAGTTTTTTAATACCTAGATTATTTTGATATTAAAGAGTATTTTATTGTTTCATTTTTTATATATTGTAAATGGGATGTGTATATAAAAATTTATGGTCAATTTGATGTAAACAATACTTGATTATGTCAATAGGTATTTATAAAAAGGAATTCATATTATGATATATAGTTTGAATGTAATTTTTATTTCCAGTATTTATATGGTTTTTTAAATATATATATTTTTGTTGGGAAACTATTTATGTCAATATAATGATATTAGTTCATTATAATGATCGTTAATATATTTATTAATGAATTTATTATATAGGGTTCTTTTATTATGGTATTTTCAATAAAATTGTTTATTGTGGATATATTTCATGGTATTTGAAGTGGTATATTTTTAATTTAAAGTCACATGGATTTAAAAATGACAATTAATATGTACCCCATATTAAATATTTTAAAAATATATTTTCGAGAAAAATATCCTTTTTTGTATTCAAATTTTTTATGGGAAAATTATAATTTTTTAAGGTATATTCTATGAATGAAAGTTTTAATTTGATAGTTTAGCTATGTGATTGATTAAGTTAAATTCATTGAATCTATTTTTATAATGTTGAAAAGAAACATAAATTATTTTCTTATTATGTATTATGTATATCAGTAAAACTTAAACCAATTATGAATATTGGTGCTAATTAACGTTTTCGTACTATATTTTCATTATTATTTCCTCTGGATGACACGTTCTCATGGATTACATACAATTCCAAAAATAAAAACATACTATTATATCGATGGTTGTTGATAAATACTTTCAAAATCACAATTCAACCTAAAAATCATAATTTATTTTTCCTCTTAATTTAGATCAACATTTCATAAAACGATATATACATGGTTCAAAGAAAATTCATTATATCATTAGATAGTGTAAATTCTTTAATTTCAACTTCTTAACATTGTAGAGATTGTAGTATTGTTCCTTATGAATCAAATATATCTTAATGGTAGTATAAATGACAACTTCAACATAAAATGGAAACCTTTGAAGTTATGTTTTCCATTTGGAATGTTTGAGACGTCAAATTAATATATTATAAAATATGAATACATTATTATATTATTGCAATCCATAGATAATTTCTATTTCATTGATTAAATAGGTTTACAATAACATTGAAATTTTATTTAATGTTACCCCACCATATTTCTATGGTTTTTATAAATTTTTGAGAAATAATAAGTATTTTTGGTATTTTACATTTTCATTTTAAACACCTTTAAATAAAGCCTTCTAATTAGTTTTGATATATAATCACTATTTTTATATATAATATATTTATATTCTATTGAACGTTTATTTAGATTTTTTTATTCATATCTATTTACTAAAATATAGTTAACAGATGATTCTTCCATAGTGAGTTGATATGTCTAATGATATATTATTATTACGATGTGTGTTAACATGATAGTGAATTTTATAACATTTATTAGTTATATATTAATTACTTATGTTAGATATTTTAAATTTTTTGTACAATAGTGAAGTTATTATACTAAAATTTATTGTGTTCAAAAAATGGAATTTTTGCACAATATTTATTAATGTTTTGAATTTGTTGATTCCTTTCCCCTTAAATTGAAATTATTTTTTCAAATAATGTAAAAATGGTTATTTTTAGTATAATAATGTGTATGTTGTAGAAAATTGTGAAAAATATCTTTTTCTTATTTTTTAAAGAATTTTTTTTATTTTAGAATGTCTTTATAAAATTTTACAAAATTATTTTGTTATAATGTTAGCCACATGGTTTTGGAGGCTATAGATCAGAAATGAGTATATTGATTTTGAAGATATAACTGAGCTTCATGACTATATTAACAATATTCATATCTATTATTATATATATTCAATCATTATATATTACTTGACATATAAACTAATTTTTGTAGAAAACTATTGATGACTAATAAAGAATGAATTTGTATGTTTATTTAAAGAAAATATAATTTTTAAATTAATTTCATTTAAAATTAATGATTTATGATTCAAAAAATATAATTTCTATTTTTATAAATATTATTGTTTAAAATATATTTTATTTTTAAATAATTTTTTTTTATTTTATGGAATTTATTATTATGATTCAGATTATACATTTATATTCCACTAATATGTGATCTGTAACTGTTAGAGTATAATTGTTTTATACTTATTTTATAAAAATATATTATTGGATAAATATTTCTTATCTAATGTACTATTATTTTTATTTTTACCATTTTTTGAAATTAATAATTCATTTCAAAATATAAATTTGAATAGAGGAGTCCTCCAATATCACTTATTTCTCATAAGCCCTATATTGATAATGGTGTTCTGTCTCTTCTAAAATCCACATAATTCTTTCATAGTTATTTCTTTATGAAATAATAGACTATTATGAATAGTAAATTCTTTATTTACTATCATTACATTTCAATTATCTGTACAATTATTTATGTAAATAACAAAAAAACATTTAGGGTCCATCATAAAAATATTTTTATCCTTATGTATGTGAAAAAACAACAAATTCATAACCATTTTGATGCAATATTGAAGTGAATTTCATTCATTACCATATTATATACCCAATTAAAGAAATTCTTGAGGATTCGCTGATTTTAGGTATTCATTTCAATTTAATTAAATTAATATCAAAATTCAATTTTGGTTTTGGTTGTTCTTTATGTATTTTAAATTATCTAATTAGTGAAATTTTTTAATAAAAATATTATTAATTATTCATTTATATATAGATTTTGAGCACATAATAAATTGTATTTACAATTTTTAACTTTAATCATTTAAATATAATTTTTCCATTAAATATATTTTTTATTTTTTTGTGATTTAAAATAATTAATATGACATATTTGGTTAATGAGGATTATTATAAATTATATTTCAATTGAATATAACAGTTATTTATTAAATAATTATTCATTAATGAAAACCATTTTTTTAAATTAATGCTTTGTTGTTTATTATAATTAGAATATATTGATAATTGAAGGTATGAATAATTCTTTAGTTTGGTAAATTTATATTTAGGTTTTTTTATTATTGTATAATTATTAATGTAATTTTTTACATTGATATTATTAATTTTGACATATTATAATATCATTTATATAAACTCCATGATGTTGATTATTTAAATATCTTATTTGATATATTTATCATAATGGATGTTTATTAAATAAAAAAGAAAACAATATAGGAAAAAATATGAAAAAGTGTCACCAAACAACCATAATATATGATTATAGTGAAAGAGGTAAAAAACCCAAGAAACAGGAAACACCCATTGGAAGAAGGTGAGCTCTGGATGTCAAAAAGAAGATCATCATATCTAACCAAATAAGAATTACTGCTCTAAGAACTCCAATCCTAAAACAACAAAGAAGTAGTCCACTCTAGGTCAGCACTCTATGAGCTACAAACCGAAGGAGGAGGCCATCTCATTTAAAAGCTAGAAACAGTCCAGTTACTGAAACACTTCCTCGCCAACGACCACCTACGAAGGGAATTAGGCACCACATGTGCTCACGGGTTCCCTGAAAAAATATTTCGGGAGATCCCATGCAACCAGATGATGTGAATAGAGGAAGAATCTTGTTGAATTACAATTGTAGAAATTCACAACGAAGATCTAAAACGGGCCACTTGAAAACCAGTGAAGAAATTAATAGAGTACTGTAGACCCTCCACTTCACTCTAGTGGAATAACATAGAAACAAACCACTCCAAAAAAGAATAAGGAATAAAACTAATCAAAAATACCCCAAAGTAATAAAACAGAACTGTAAAATTTAAAAAATTTACAAAAAAGCCTCAAATAGAGACAAGAGATATCTTACACAAGTCTACAAATTAGAGACTTGTAACACTCCCTTTTAAGAAAATGAAGAAAATCATTAGGAAGATGATCATACCAAACAGAATCAAATCAATTAACACCTTTATTTACAATACCATCAGCCAAAAATTGGAATCCCTATAAATTTGAGTGATAATATGATTTATGGAAAATAGAGTATCCAAACAATTAATCCACTGATTAGTTAGCTTCCAGGACAAGTGAGAAAGACCAATACTTATGGTACAAATGACAACAGTAGAATGAATCTCGATGTATAAATTATCAAAACCATGCTTCACATCATGATCCACAACAATGATAATTCCAAACATTTTAGCCTCAAGTGAAATGGCAAAGCCACAAGGACCATGAAAACAACCAAGGAAACCTTCTTTATGATTTCTGAAAAAAACACCATAAACAAATATCCCAGGTTTACCTCTATAATCCCTATAATAACTAACTTTTTACCAAAAAAAGTGGTTCCTTCCAAAGAACTTCAAATATAACATGCAGAGGCTTGATGTTCCCCTTAACACATATCTGCCTCATAACGGACAAATCATGAATGAAGTAGAAGAAGAACAATCCATCCTTGGTATATCTACATTATTCATAGAAGAAAGAATAACTGATAAAACCCCACCGACCGAGAAGAAAAATATATCATTAATCACCTTATTCTGGGAAACCCAAATAAAATGAAGGAGTTCAGTAGCAACGACCCTAAAAAGATCCATCAATTGTGGAGAAAGTGAAGTAAAATTCTATCAATGAATGAAATGATGGATTGATGACATAAAAACAATATGGATTTCAAAAATATCAAAAACAATCTTCCATATGGACGAGTCGGTATCACAACCATGAAACAAATGATCAATATATTCCTTGTTTTAATGTTATAACACACATGAACAAAAGAGTTAAATGACACATTTTTTAATGAAACAATCAGTATAAAGCTTCCCATGAGCCAATCTCCAGGAAAACATTATCCAAGAAGGCCTAGTAATGTTCATATAAATATCCCTCATCCACTTATAACCTATATTGAAAAATATAGAATTTCTATCAAACTTTTTAGAGGTTTACAATCCATTTATAGTAGGTTCTCAAGTGTAAAAAACCTCTTTGTTAGAGAAGAAGTTACTGTTGAAAATATTAACAATATGATTAGTGAGCCCCCTATATTATCAAGATGATCTTTAATCGTAGAATGTAGATCAAGATTAAAATATTGATTCCCCAATTCATCATCTAGGGAACAACCAGTCCAGTTTTCTTTCCAAAAGGGTAAAGATGAATTTCATGAAACAATCCATCTAACATGAGAGTCAATGGAAGAAAAAATAGATATAAAAGTAGGACAAACTGGAGAATCCAGATGATTAAAAACCCCATTCTTAAGCCTATCCCTGAATTTATTACGGATAAAGTCAATAGACTTATAATTAATATTGAAAAGCCTCCCAATAAATGAAGCCTGAAATGAATCATTAAACACCTCATGATTTTTAATACCAAGACCCCCTGCATCATAGGGTTCACAACAATTATTCCAAGAGACCATAGATAATTTGTAAAGACCCATAAATTTCAAGGAATTTTTTTTCTTAATTTCATTGGAATTTTATGAGTCTGTGGCTTCTGAAGACACCTGATTCCAAGGCCCGATGTTCCCGGAATAAATTTCCGAATATTAGCTCATGTACGTTCAGTTAATGAATGATCGGGATTTTCTATCTTTTGAACTGGTGCTCGGAATTGAAATATGAGGGCACCGATGAACTCGTAATGCCGGTAATTGCTTAAGGGGTTCTTAATCGCAGTTGCGTTTTTTCGAATGGGGTGGTTTATTTTTGGGGATTCGATAAGTCTTAAATAAATAATAATGTTACAAATTATATTATGTGGTAGTTAAATTCTCCATAGAGAAGTTGGAGTTGGGGCCACACCCAACCTAACTTCCAATGGGAGGGTTAGTGCAGTGGGACCCACACGAACCCTTAACTCCTCACCTCCCCATAACTCCCCTTAACCTCTTAAATTACCCCTTGTTAATTTCTTGGAAACTTCCCTTATTAAAGAGGAGGCTATGTACCTCCCAAACTTAATGAGCCAAATAAGGGGATTTAATTAACCTTGTCACACCTATTGACTTTTTTAAATGCATGGTTACCTTTTAAGTAAAGGGGGATTAATGAATTATTGGCTTGGCATATATGTTGGGAGGATTTGAGGAGAGATTTTGTGTGAATAAAGATGGAAGTTCCTTCTTCGTGAATAACTTCATCCTCCTGTGAAGAACGACTCCCTCCTTCGATGAAGAACGGTTCTACATCCGTCAGATCTCCAACGAACGACGCTCGAGACAGATCGAAAGCCATTGCGGAAATCACGAAAACCAAGGACCATCGTCATATTCATCTCCTCACATGCGACAACGTGGACGAGCCGACGACCACCCTCTCATGATATCATTAACAAAAGACGAACGACATGAGGTAGGGTTTTTAATTAAGTATGAGTTTATTCCCTTGTACATCCATTCTAATGAAAACAAAGAACACAGATCAACTTTTTATCAAGTTTATCCGCGAATGGATTAATTGTGTGATGGGAATTTTGGTATGCTTCAAATTTATTTAAGAGATCTTGGAATGATTTTGATTCAATTTTTTTAAAAAAAAATCGATTGTTTGTTCTTTATAAAATCCTATTAAAATCATTCCATTTGATAACACCTAACGTGGAGGGCGCGGGCCGAGCCGACATGGACCGACAACCCTTCACATATTGTTGTTGGTGCGCGGATTGATGGCGATGGTGAGACGGGACCACAATGACGTTTGAAAGCCGTTGCAGTGAAGAGAAGGTCCTGGGAGGACCGCTGGCGAAGACGGTAGGAGAAACGGACCACCGGAGTGCATCCGGTGGTCTGCAGAGGGCTGCGGCGGCGTGCCGTCGGAGCAAACCGCCGCGTCTATGCCGTGGTGGTGGAGGAAAAACCGGAACGACAGAAGACATTCCATATTGGGCGGCACTGCATTAAGTCGCACCATTTTCGTTCAACCGGGGTGTTGTAACCCCCCCCCCCCCATTTTGTGTACGCTCCGCACGCGGGCGCTGAACCCCACGGACCGGCTGCACCGGGCTGGGCCACCCTTGCTGGGCCGGGCCACCCGTGTCTGGCTGGGATGCACCGGGCCACACCGGTCGGGCCAGGCCGCGCCCCGGTGGGCCGTACCCAGACCCGGGTCAGGTAGACTTGGTTCAGGCTGACCTAGGGAGTCTTGGGACGGGTCGGTCTGGGCCCAATCCCCCTAAAAGCAGACAGATTCATTCAAACGACCGTAACATGTGCTATGGACCTCCGATTGGCGCACTGTCAGTTTTGACGCAATCCTTGGATCGAGAAGGTAATTTTAGTTTATTAAACTCAATGTTTCAGAGAACATTGGGTGCGACCGGGTCCGGGCCCTCGGAGTAGAAACACTGATAACATGAGCTCCAGACATCTGATTGACGTTTTGTTGACCTTTTTGGATTCCTATTAGTGAGATAGATCTTTTGGATTACTCCGCTCGAGGATTGAATGCAGTGGTAGTATGGCCGGGTTCGATAGTACCCAAAATCCAACCGGGTCCCAGGGACGGAAAATCAGATAACTTTCAGACCGGATGTCTGTTTGACGAATCGTCAGCGGCATTGGTGATCACGTTGAGAACTGCCATTATGAGTATACATTGTGTGAGTTCGGGATACAGTTCAGATATGTTCGGGTTGGTTCGTACACAAAACCAACTAGGCCCCTGGGATGAAAAGACTAATAACTCACAGACCGGGCGTCTGATTGACGTGTCGTCTGTTGCATTGAGACCCATATGATGAGGCAGTACTTTGAGATACTTTTTTGTGGGACGTTTTGATACTTGGAGAATCGACCTGTAGCTCATGGAGTGGACCCTCCCAGAGACGAGTTTATGGAGTACGGAGACCGTGTAGCATAATGAGACCTGATGACTGCTTGTCCGATTTGATTTGGAGTGACTTGCATAGCCTAGTGGGGAGCACTACATTGTGAGGTGGCAGACCCATGGCAGAGGAGCACAAATTTGTGAGGTGGCAGACCCGCGTTACTCGATAGAAGGAGTACCTCTGTAGGATATGAGTTGGAGGACTACTATGTGATGTCGGATACCCATGGCGGAGGAGCACTACTTTGTGAGGTGGCTGTCCCGCGGTACTCGACAGGAGGAGTACCTCAGTAGTCTTAGGTTAGTGAGCAGTACCTCGGAGTCATGACAGGATCACTGTACAAGACAGAGATGGAGCTCTTTAGTAGTTACTGTTTCGTTAATGAAAATATTTACTTGAGATGAGTCAATTACCTATGTGTTTTCCTCATGATTGAGATGGGTTACTAGATAACTTAATTATATGTATGGGCATATACATAAGTAGTGGTTATCCTTCGACTTCATATCTGTGTGATACCTCGTGGATGAGATGGGTTACTTGGTAACTTAGGTATAAGTATGGGATTATACCTAAGTAAGGGTTTTCTATTGAAAACGTTCTTTGTGATTATCCTTGTTGGATATGAGTGAGACCTTGAGGGTCTCGGGGTCCCTACTGAGTGTCGTATACTCACCCCTGAACTGGCTTTACCCACACCTCGTTGTGTTGGGTGTAGATGATGGACATAACTGATCGTGGTTGAGGCATGTAGAGATGGACGGTACTGGGAGGTGAATCTCACGAAGTGTCGGTAACCGGAGGTGGATCTCACGACGAGTCGGTACCCGGAGATGGATCTCACGACGAGTCGGTACCCAGAGGAGAAAGACAGACGTGGAGTTCTGAGGAGGACAACTGTACCTACCCTTCAGGTAGGAACCAAGAGGACGATCCAGGAGCTTCTTGTCACCTTTAATCTATTTTCCTTTGAGTTGTACTTTACTTTCAGTTGTAGTTTTACCATTCTTTTGGGCTTTTATTTCCAGCCTCTTGTGCATTCAGCACGTTTGTTATACTGCTTTACTTAGTTTAGCTTCTACATGTACTCTGTTTTTTTTTGATTTCATTTCTTATAGGCAATTAATACCCCTTTTATTGGGATTTACGCCTTTGGTGCTAGTCAGCAGCCCCTAGACTATAGAAGGAGGGCTTGGGATAGCCATGGAACGGGCCCCGAGGATGGGTCATGGCATAATTTCCTCTCCAAAATATTACAACTCCTAATGACATTTTTAGTAGAAACATTATTTCTCTTGATGAGAGAGACTGGCCACTTATAGGCCATGACAGAATAAAAAAACCTAGAAATAATCACAGCCTTAACCATGCAAACACGACCCGCAAGGGAGAGGTACGTACCCTTCCAAGTAGAAAGATTCCTTTTCATTTTACATATAATTTCATAAAAATAAAATACTTTAGGCCTCCCCCAAAACATAGGAACACCCAAATATGTAAATGGAAGAAATCCTTCATGAATACCCAAATCCCTGATGATTCTCGTATTCCTAGAAATATGAAAAATCCTACCAAAGTAAACAAAGGACTTACTCCAACAAATCACTTTCCCCGATACAATTTCATAATAAAAAATGGCATGCTTAATTTTTTTATTTTTTTTATTATCCCATTTAGGGAATAGAATATTACCATCTGCATACAACAAGTCAGTGGGAGTAACAAAACCTCTACCAGCATTAATAGACTTCAGTTTCCCATTTCCTTCCATAATAGAATGGAATACACTAATGTAATCGTTCGTAATGGAAGAAATAATGGCTAAAAGAGGGTCACCTTTTTTCACACCTCTAGAACAAGAAAAATAAACCTCTGGGAAACCATTAACAAGGACATAGAAATTAGGTGACTCAAAAATAATTTTAACTTAATTAATGAAAACATCATCAAAACCAAAATAATGCATAACCATATAAATGAAATTCCAATTTTTATTATCAAAAGCGTTCATGACATCTAACTTGAGAGAAATATTACCATCCCTTGTGGATTATTTATTAAGGTTAACACATTCCGAGGCAGTAATAAGATAATCATGAATAGAAAATCCTTTAATAAATCCAAACTTAATAGGAGAAACAATATTTCCAGAAATATAGGACAACCTCGTGGCCATAATTTTGCAAAAAATTTTAAAAATTGTATTGATCATGGAAACTCTTCTGAACAAATAAATCTTGTTTTAATTCTCCGTATTTGGAATGAGGGAATGGAATTGAGCATTCAACCCCTGTGCAAGAAATTCACCTTTAAAAAAATGAATAACCAACCTAAAAACATCATCATGAATGACATCTGAATATGTCAGAAAGAAAAAATTCCCAAAACCATCTAGACTCAGGGAGTTGTTAGACTTAAGACTAAAGGCTTCTTCCTTGATTTAAAAATCCAAATGGATAGATATAATGTTGGAATTATCCTTTTGATTGACAAGAGTCATAATTATACTCTACACTGGATCAAAAAGTGTGACATAACCAGTAAAGAGATATATAAAATAATTAAAAACATGTTTATAAAGATCCTTTCTAATGTCAAATACATTATTATCATTTATATCAAAATAAATAGGCCTTGAGACATTCCTAATTCTCTACAATGAGTTGAAAAATATATAATTTATTTCCCTATATCTCAACCAATTAGCCTTAAAATTTTATCTTGGTAAAGAATTGTTTTCCATTAAACAAATTATTAATAATAGAAATCAGCTGAGTCTCACCCAAAACATCATTATAGATGTCATTTGAAGAGTTCATCTTATGCATTTGTTGAAGAGATTACTCAAGAGAGGAAATTTCAGAATCAATGGAACTGAATATAAATTTACTCCAAAATTTCAAAGTTCTTTTAAAAAGATTGAGCTTGATGACACAAGAAAAATCATTGACCCTACCATTCCAAGAACTCCAGGTTTGTTTAAGAATTGTTTTACACTCAGGATGATTAACGCAAGAATTATTAATTCTAAAAGGAAAAGGAGGTTCGGGATCCTTACTCAAAAGGGTCAACAAAAATAGGATGATGAACATAGTTAATTCTAAAAAGAGTCATTCAATAAATAGAAACCAAGAAATCAAGAAAACCCATATCTAAAAACCATTAAATTATAATAGCAAAAAATCTATCAAAAACCATCATTTACCAAGTATAATTAACCCCAACATGAATAACTTCAATAAACCTGTTATCATCAATACAAGTTTTGAAATCCCTTGAAGAAATGACGTTAGTCATGGCTCCAATAATCTCATCAGAATTCATAATGGCATTAAAATCAACAAGGATAGACCACAGACGAGATATGGAAGAGTTGAGAGATCCAATATGCATCCATAAATTACTATGACCCTGATAACAGTTATGGGCATAAATGGAATAGAATAAATGTTGGAGCCCTTGAAAATTAAAGGAGCATGTGACATGCTGATCAGTATTAGCTATCAGGGAATTATGAGTTAATGAACAATGACAAAAGACCCATAATATTATAATATGAGATGATCATCTGTTAGATTACACAAAATAAAGACCAAGATTTTCCAAATTGGAAATATTTTCGGAAAAATATCTTTTCGGTTCGGATAAACCAATGAGAAGGTGCCAATGATTTTTAATGAAGAACCTATGTGAACTCATTATATCATGAATGGAAAATCCCTTGCAATTTCAAAACAGAAAATTCATTAAAATCTATGACTGGGATGATATCTCCATTTTTTGACCCCCACAGTTACCTACGGGCCAGACTTATGAGACCTTCCAGCCTTTCACTTAGGACTGGAGGCCCCTTAAAAGAGATCACTGATATCCAAATTACTAGTAGTTCCTTTTCAATTTTTAACACCAACAGTGAGAATGTCAACTGGAACTCTTGATGAATCAGGAACACCCATATCCTATAATGTCACATAACCACTGGATGAAACGAGAGCCTCTATTTCCTCAACCAGTGTAACAGTACCTCAAATTGAAAAAGGGACCCCAATCAACCCTTCTAGAGAAGCAGAATCTGGCTTGAATGAAGTAGGTTACACTACTGTTATAGAAGAATCTAAATTGATAGAAGTAGGATCCTTGATTAAGCTATCTAAAACCAATATATCATGCCTGGAAGAAACTCAAACCACCTGAACTAGCAATGTGACAGGTGAAATAGAGGACATAAAAGGATCATTAAGGACTTGTTAAATACAAGCATTCATAGTATCCTAAAAAAGAGACCACAAGCTCCCAAATACTATCCTCAAAATCCTACATAAATAAATAATCATCAATATCTTTTTCTGAAAAAAAACCAGGTTATAAATCCCAGAAGGGATATTCTAATCCAAAATATGATCCTCTATGCACGAGTAATAACCATATTTTAACAATTTCATACCAATCATAGAAAGAGGACTAGGAAGATTAAGAATCCAACCTTGCTCATCATATTCAGAGATATCTACCCAATATTTGTTAGAAGTAACTATAATTCTAGATAGACCAGGTATAACCTTTGAGTGACACTCCTTTTCCACAAAGACCTTCTAATTTTTTTTATTCCAGTTAACCTCCATACAATCCTTCTCTTTGGTAACCTTATTATCTTTCTTTTGAAGCATCCTACAATCCACCAAAGAATGACCAACAATCTGTAAAACCTGAAAAAAATAATGAACACATTAATATTCTACTTTAATATCAATATTATTACCATTAGTAATCAAAGTTACATTATTTGGTCTTTTAGTTTACAAATTAACATCAACCAAAAATCTAGAAAAACATCCAAGATCCCCTCCAATGTTTTCTAATACATTCTAATAGGAGTTCCAATACATGGGGTAATGTCATTAAGGATATTAGGATACCAATACATCCAATTCAACCCAGTGAATTGTATCCATATCTAGGCATTGGTTTGCTTAAGGATAAAGGGATTAAAATTAACATCCCATTCAAATAATCTCAAAGCACCAGGAATGAGATGTAGGTTTCCAAAATCCTATACTCTATTAAAATCATACCTTGAATGAAAAATGAGATGAACCCCCCCCCCCCAAACGAATTAATATCCAGTTACTAAAATCCAAGTAATGAGATATTCTATTTTTAAGATCAAGATAAAACCAAGGATTATCATCCTTAAAAAATATTACACAACCAAGAATTGAAAACATACAAAGATCAATACATTGTTGCAAAGCCTCCAGATCTGCGACTACAAAGAAAAAACCATTACGACGTCTTGTAATTTCAGAAGAATGAGACATATCTTTTTTTCTCAGATTAGAAGAATCAAAAATAGATTCAGAAAATTAAACACCTTTCTTTCTGAGGTCCCACCAGGCTCAGACATTGTGCTTATTATGCACCGGGTGATTCAAATTTGTTGCCTAGATGGGGAAAGTACAATGTATGCTGACTTGGCGGATCCCCCAATGGGCCCATGAGTGTTACCCTTAAATACATTTGTTATATTTATCATTAGGATTTTTAATTAAAAATTTGTATTCTTTTATAGAATGTATTTTTTCGGATTAGGTAATTCTTTATTTTAATTTAATTTTAATGGATTTTATTAAAATTACATCAATACCTATTGTATAAATGTAGGAAATAATTGAATTTTTGCTTCCTTAGACTATTAGAGGAACTCTATATTGTCACCCAAAATGATTTGTATTTCCCTGATAGGGTTAATGGCATGGTGACACGAAGGATTGAATGTTACGAACCGTGTATATAAAAAGACATCTTAGGTTGGAATATGTTTAATCATATACAGTTCATTGATATATTCTATAGTCTAAAGTTAGTTATCCTATATTATGTCATATTTTATATTGTAATTTTATTTATTATATATGTTATCATTCATTTAATTATATATATTTGCAATATTTATTATTTTTTAATATAATTATAATTATCTTAATATAAAATTATATTTATAAATGTTATAATTTTTATATACCTTCCATTTTTAACAGAAATGATTTGAAAATTAAATTCCATTTAGAAAATATAGTTTGACATATTATATGAAGATTTTAGCTTCATCTTAGTATCTAGAAATTTATTAATAATCAAGATATATACAAAAATTAGGGTTTTCTATGTCCTTATATTCTATAGGGAAGTAATTTTTAATGATTTAAATTTCCATTTGTAGAACCTAAACATGATTTCATCAAATAACTATAAAGGCTGTAAAATTGAGGGGATATTGTTCCATATAAAGATAATTGAGATCATTATATTGTTATTTTTAATCCATTATGTATTGAAAATGAAATTTGTCTCCTTATCTTAACAGTAACATTAATATATAAATGAATGTATTTTGCGAGCTACTAGGTCAATTATTCATTATAATATATTATTTATACATTATAAAATTTTATTCTATTCCAATTCCATTGTTGATAACCATAGATCTGGTGGAAATATAAGATTTTCATAATTGTACCATTGTTCCATCACTTTTAATTTCATGAACGATGTCGTGGTGTATGGGATCGTATGAAATATATTATGTGTAATGTTTTTAATGATTTTATTTAATATATTATTTATTATTTAGTTTTTATATAGATGAATTATAAACAATGAATTTATTTATATTTCTATATGTATATTAATGTAAAACAATAATGAAAATGAAGAAGATCAAATAATTTACATTCATAGAACTTACATGATTTTCAAAATACATGAAACAATTGTTACCTTACTTTTCCATAGCCTCATGATAGAAATCTGATAATACAACCTACATATTATGAGTTTATTTCAACCTGGTATTGTAATGATTAAATAAGTGAATAGTATATCTTTGAGACATGATAATTATTGTAATTAATATATAATTGGTATATTCTAATTCAATACCTCTTCCCTTTAAAAGAGTATACCATTTTATACTCTATAATATTTCTTATATATATATATATAATTATATACATAATAAAAGAGGAGATATTTTTCATTTGATAATGTCACTTCTATGTTCGGGGGAGTTGTATGAAGCATGAAAAATATTGTTAACATCAAATGGAATAACATGTACCAATAGAACATTGTAATGAATCACTTTTTGTAATTAATTTTTAATAGTTAGTATATGTAATTCATTCCATGAATGTTTCTTTGTATTTGAGAAAATAAATTCTCATAATTTTGATACAAAGATATATATGATTATTCCATAGGTTTCAATATAGTTGGGGATTTTTTCCTAATAAAATTTATATAATTGATGTTGTGCATGATATTAAAGGGCATGTTGATGTATCTTTTTAATATATTATAAGGTGACATAATTGTTAGAGAATCTAAAAAGTTGTTATATTATAATAAAAAGGTGACCTTTTGGAATTACAATTAACTCAATTACAAATTTATTAGTTATTTTGATAAAAAAAAAATAATGATGTTGATGGTTTTTATATTTAATGGTATTCTATTATAAATTAATTTATGAAAGTTACATTTGAATATATAAAAAATATATCTCAAATAGTTGCTCACAACTTTGATAATTCTTTTTTTTAATATAAAAATGTTATTATAGAGTAGTTGGATGTGGAAATTAAAATAGTGAAACATAAAATTCTAAATGATAATAAAAATATTTTTATATCATGATAAATGTTGAGAATATATCTAGAATCATTGATTATTTTACTAATATTTTTTTGGAAATATTCATTGGGATCGATAATTTTAAAAAGGGTTTTATTGAATTGAGTTGATAGATTAATAACATGGAATGATTTTTCAATCATGGAATGTCATATTTCTATGCGATCTTGTGGGAAATTAGAAAATATAGGTAAACATATTTAAATACCACAATGGAGTCTAATAAATATAAAAAAAATTCAATGACTTTATCATTATGGGATGGTTGTATTCAGACGTGACTCAAAACAATTATACCAGGAATGAATAAAATTAAGGATTTATCACTCATATGAAGAATAAAGATCAAGGAGAGAGAAAATTTTCAATAGGGCCACCTTTTAAATAAAAATAAGGATACATATAAAATAATCAATTATTAATGATTAACTATAAATAAATAATAGTCTATTAATTTAATTTGATAGTGGACATTTAAGAACCATGTGATAAAAATATTAATATACAGAGGTGAATACTCCCGATATATAGTTCACTAACACAATGAATTCTATGAATATTTTATTTATAAATTTCATAATTTCATACTATTATGGTAAATATTTAATATATATACCAACATATTTAATATATAATTCTTAAATAAAAACGATAAATATTTATTATGTAACATAAATATCTATTTTATAATATTTTAGGACCAGTGACTATAAAAATTGATAAATAAATAACTAGTTCATATGTGAACTACGTCATCTCTCATAGTGTTCTTCATTACTATTAGCCTAAAAAGTTATATAATACAGAATTACGTTCATCATAACATGGGGAACATATTATATGAAATGATGATATTGTATTCTATATAATGGTAAACATTGGAGATACCATCATAATGTGAATTGGAACATCCCATCCCAACATAAAAATAGACTTGTAGATAGAATGTTGGGTCACATGGACATAATTAAATCTCCCCATATCCCTGAGGCTGCCAACATGGAGTGATGATCAATAGTGGTGATATCAAAGATACAATACCCTCCAATTACATAATATATGTGGGAATGTGTAAATAAATAAAGGAATGAAAATCCCAAAAATTTGTTACATGAGCATCCCGAAATCCATGACAATAATGTGCTCCCAAATCATAGTTAAAATTGAAACAAAACAAGAAAAGGACCATATACATTAAAATTATATTGTCTAATCAGGTAAAAATGGTACTTGAATAGGGTTTTAGGTATAAATTATAGTAGGTTGGCACCCATGGTGTCTACATAGTAAAATTTATGAAATATAATAGAAAGGTAGTACAATGGTTGTAAAAAAAAGTAAATGAATGTATATATGATAAAGGTATGTAAAATACAAAACTAGTCACATAGAGATAGCCCCTCACGTCTATATGTATAAGATGTTTAGGCTCATATAATGATATAGGTACAAATAATGAAAATTCAAACAACACTAACTTGTTGAAAGTCCTAATTTCCCGAAAAATCAAAACCATTCAGAATAAGCAGAAGTGTTAGAACATTCACAAATGATTCATATAAAAACACACGTCACAATATAAAATGGCAATTTCATATATCCAAATTTATTATATACCTCACGGTAGATCCATATGTCAAATAGTCAAACCATAATGGGTCAGATCTAGGGTGTTGATGACAATGGAATCCAAATCGAGTCCCCTAAGAATATTATTGGAAACACAGTGAGGAAGTGGTTATAATCTAAGTATAATGTCTTAATAAACATGCTATATGTCATTCTAAGAAAGTAGGATCCATGTTTTACCCAATACCATTGTATACCACCAAATCATGACCCAATGAGTGTCTATATTCAAGGTATCCACTACTGTATTTCAGATCCAGGGAACATGTCCAAGGAATATATACAATCACCATTCATACCATTTCATTTTTAATAAAATATGAATCAACCTACTCATATAATCATTTCACATTAAATTTATTTATCTAACCACTCATGTATCATAATTATTTGTCAAATAAAAGCAATGACAACAACCTATCGTTCTTCATGATTAATATTCAACTAGAACACATGAGTTTACCCCCTCAATTTTCCTTTTCCCAAATAAACTGTTGTGCAATCCATGTTCAATATTACCATCTAACCCAAGATCATGAACATGATAGAGTGGTATTACATCTCCTTACTATGAATATAATTTCCATTTACTATTAGATAAGCTTCCTATAACTTGAAAATCATAAGAACAAACCCCTTTTTGGTTCATAAAAGGGAAACTCAAATGAAAAGTTACAAGATAGAATGTATAAGATTCTATGATTCCATTAACGTTTATAATGTTAAACCATATATTCTTATTCAATTAATGTCCATGTTATAAACATTCCTTATAAAACACTATGTCAACAGTGCATAGGTAAAACTAAAAATCATTAATCTAATAAATTATTAAAAAATTAATCCACTCTTTTTAGTTCAGACAATAATCTACCACATACGTGGGGATTCATTATAAAATAATGATTTTGTTACTCAAACAATTCATTTATCATTTTAAAATCATCATTTAAAAATTCAAATTCCGAATTTTCAAATAATATCTTAGCCCATGATTAAATTTAATGGGCCAAATAGATAGGGATCCTACCTCAATGGAAGAGAACCAATCGAACACATGGTTGCTGATGTTTCTAGTGGTGACCACTCAAAATCAAACCTTTCTACCAACAATCATATGAAAATTTTCATATAAATATGGACACTTAGCCCCATATGAAAATACCCATTTTCACTTACACTAGTATTCATTTTTCATATTATATATAAGAACACAAAGACCCGTATATATATAAATATTAACTTCAATGGGTGAGTATTCATATACCAAGGGAAAATACAAATAAATATTCATAACAATTATTACATGGTTTTTTCTGAATAACTCTTGATACTCAAACACACCAAAAGGATGAAAAAACACTCTAAAAATAAATACTAGAATGTTAAAATACCAAAACACCACAAATTAAATTGGTCTAGATATAGAAGAGGATGAATGACCCTACATAGAATGGTTATTAATATGTAGCATGGACCCAAACCACTTTATAATTGGTGTTAGATTTGGAAATATGCAATAAGTCATCCCGGTAGACCATTCACATACTTAGAAACTGTAAAACAAACCAAAAATCAGGTTGAACTAAACACTAGGGTCCAGCCGTACATCACTAGGTAATGGATATTGGTAATATCGTCCAATAATAATTAATAGGTTGGATCTTGGGGTCTTTAAAAAAATGATTGAGTGGGAATCACAATGAAATACTTTAGATATTATTTATCGATGAGGGTTCCATATAGGGGGGTGTTGTCTACTAGAAAAGAAGGGGTTGGGCTCCTCACATGATTAGTAGGGGTAGAAGGCTAGATATGTTTTAGTTTTACTATTTTATATTCATTTTAATTAAATTATTTAATTAGTCATAAACAAATACACCACATGGATTGGGCCAAAGGGTTTTACAAAACATGTGGAAACCATGTGGAACCCCATACGTAAGAAAAAACTTCACATAGTTTGTCCCATCTAGTTAGAAAAAACATGCACAAACCATGGGGGGAATAATGTGGATGTACTACATATTTTTCAAAAAATGTGAATCATAGGAAAATGGTTTGTTAAAAACATGAACAATTTGTGCATGTCACATCTTACCCTCTAATAAAGTCCATTGGGTTACCTCTTATGGCCACACAGTTTTAAACAAACTGTGCACCCTCTACAGACCCTCAAAACATGGGATTCCCAACCCCAGTTCTACGAAAACTCGATAAGTCTCCTAAAGGAAATATTTTTCCTTCATAAATTTTGAGAATCAACATGTTGATGTCTCCCAATTTTTTGAAATTATTAGAAATAGTTTTTTTAAATGTTCTGTTGAGTAAATAAAAATGTTGGAAATTTCTTTGTATTCCATCTGGTCCAAAATTAAGAGATTATAAAATCTTCCCTACATGTAAATTTACATCCCTAAGAAGCCTTAAGGATACCATAAAAACATCATCTAAAAAAGGGCTCATGAATTACCATTAAAATGGTTGCATTTCATTTCCAAATGCCAAACACATCATACAAAATCACACAACCATATTGGACTAAAGCAATTAAAACCTATGAAAATTATAAATTTTATAACTAAACCACGTAGAGAACACATAAAAATACCTATTTAGGTAGAATATCGATAATGTTGTCATCTCATGAAATATCTACCAAAAGGTTCTTCCCACTATAGGCTTTAAACATTTAATAAGGTCTAATTCCCCGCCATGGATTTTCCACCTTGGTAATTGCCTACAAGGAATACCCATAAGAATTCTAATAATTCTCTTGTAATTTCTTTGGATTAAATGGGTGAACCCAATTTCATTTGAGCTCATATCAAAGAAATCATTTCAGAGAAATTGTCGAATCATGATCAACCAATTAGAAAGAAATAACAGTAGATTTCTATGGAGACATAAAAGACCATAACTCTACACTCTCCATAACTGAATATGTTTTTTAAAATAGGTCATACCCATCTTCATATATTGAATAAGAAGGTATCAATTCTATCCACTACTATGAAGTATTCTCAAATTCTTGGATTAGATGATCGTTGTATTTCTATATACCACAATGCCTACATCCTAGGAATTATACATTTATAACAAATTTGTCCACTGAAGTACATACAATAAATCTGATATAATTCACCTTTCAATCTATATCATTTTTATTTAAACTATCAGACCTCAGCATAAACAATAGTGTCTCAAAGATTTATTTCTATTGAATTTGTTACCATTTAAACATAACCTACTAGCGAAACTACTTGTCCATGATAAATTTTGATTAATTAATGTAGAGTACCAATAACTAATTGAGGTTATAACATACTTCATATTTTCATGTGAGAGGTGAATAAAATACTAAAAAATCCCCATCAGATCCTCAACTAATCCCAAAGAGGCATTCTCTTGTATGTCCCCTTAGATGAAAATGATTGGGTTCCTTGATCCCATCATAGGAATTCTTATACGGGATCCCAAGTATCACTCTTAACTATCCAAACATCAAATTAACAATGAATCCAGTTTCATACTCATATATGTATCTCAAAAATTCCAAAACAAAACTTCTAGATCAATAGTTTGGAGTAAGACCATAACTATCTAATGGAATCCATGATGATAATAAGATATGGGCTTTATCATTTATTAAGAAATAACACTATAATATGATAGAAAATACCACCATGAATATCAATCAAATGATTATTGAAATAATTATTTATATGAATATCAGCTTTAACCAACTGATGATGTTATATTAACTAATTATAATTTAATTACCGCAATAGTCATCCCATGATCATTAAATCATTACCACCGAATATCTTCAAAGATTAGTGTTGTTTATAATAATTTTCATAATGATAAAACCACATCAACATTGTGTTACTGAGAAATAATTAAAACGACTAAAAAAATTCAACCCTCAATGATATTCAAAAATAGAAGTAACCATTTTAATGGTATTTCATAGTTATGTTCATTTTACATTGCAAGCCACATTTAATAGAACTTTCATGACACCCCACACCTTTATATTTATCTTGTCATAGAAAAGAAAAAATTACCAACTAATCATAAGTTATATATTCGATTAACACCTCAAAAGGAACGTGTGAAACCCCTCCAAGTCACAATCACAACGTGAAAACATATGGAATGAAAACAAAAACTGATCTGGCTGGGTTGTCAACTCCTCCGATTTTTTGGAAAGTCCTCCAAAGAATTTGGATGAACTTGGTTCATTAAAATCATGTGACACTATAATCTGTAGATGACCAAATAATTCCCTCAATAGTGAAGGGGTTAATGATTTCACCAAACCCAACCAATCCATTTCAGAATTTTTTAACTCAATGTGTTTTGAGTATATCAACACATTCTACCTAGAGATTACAAGAGCTACCTAAACATCCTCGATATTTTCTATATATAATCTTCCTGTTCAACCACGTATCACATGGATCATATGATATATTAACTCAGAGTCGTATTTCCCATATATCCAGTAACCTAGATGACAACATATTGATTCATCCATCACTAATAAAAAAATAATGGTTCACGCGACCTACAATGTTTATGACCATTCCCATGGCCCATTTAACATGCTTACACAAGCATTCCTCAATGCTCATTTTAATAACAAGGGTCAAGATGCAAGGAAATCCCATTTGAACATGGTTTTCCATTTAAAAACTAAAAAACATATTAGAGACAATAAAACCTAAAAAAATAAAGATTTAAAATTATCATTGTAAATATTATGTAATCAAGCTCTAAGGGTGCTACCTAACACATAATAGCCCATTAAAAATCATATGTGTCAACCTTATGATTGGGTCTTGCAACCTAGAATTCACAAGGCTCAAAATTCTATCTTTTAATCTATTCCTAAAAATAATTTTCCTAAATAGAATCTTCATGTATCTATTCCAAGGATACAACATGAATCATTTAAACTATACTTATATAAGGGTTTTAAATATATGAATCATTACATGGTCCATTTTAAGGTCGCTTTACTAATTCACATCAACCATAAAACATATGAGATAATTTAAAAAAACCACAAGTTTCCATTTATAATATAAGGATCATCGTATTTAATTTATCAAACAACTCAATGAAAAAAAATTATATCCTATTAAGATTCCTTTTTAAACATGAAATAATCAATGAAATTCTATAAAAATTATGTAAATACCCATTTAAATTACCTTTAACTTAACATTTTAGCTTATAAAGTCCCACTAAATCAACTTGTTTTTTTCAAAAATTAATATAATAGTTTTTGGTTAACTGTATAAGCATACACACTAAAATGGTTCATGTCATAAAAACATTGCCCAACTGACCTAATTGCGTCCAGTTGATCAATTTTACTGTTAAACAGTCCAATTATGTTTTAAGAAATATTTCATATTGATATCCATCTCTAAATATACTCTGTTTATATAAAGGATTAGTCATATGTGTAGCCATATACTAACGCATAGAGCTCCCATACAATTCATAGGTTTGAAATTGGCTTCAATTAAATAAAAAAAATCCACTAAAACATTTAATTTTTATTATCCTTTAAATTTAATCATTTGTCTGTAATAATTTATAAATTTACAGAGATGGTTTGAATAAACGTGTTTACCATGCCAAAATATTATGAGATGACACACCTTATAATTGAAAACTAACTCCCATTTAAATCAAAACCATTTAATTTTCCCCACTAATAAAATTTAGAACATCATAACTAGACATTTTATAATAGAATGTAATCACAAAGTTTCATGATACAAAGCATATAGGAATGTCTTTAAGACAAGTCATGGTAAATAAATACGAAAAAATGGCATATAATCAGGGAATCATATCTACCTGATAATTAAATGTTGAAGTATGTTATCTAAATAGGGATAGAAAATAATTTCCCTAATAGTTACAAAAAAAAGCATGATATCCCTCAAGGCACACAATCATACTTATAAAGAAACCTACTAATGAACATATACAGCATGGAATGTTCATGCCGTGTGAATTTTTTCTATGAGACTAATATGATTCATGTAATTCTCCATCCTTCCCATACATGGAGAATGGTAAAATTATATAATTTTTATAATCAATATGATGTGGAAATAATATTTCACTCAATTAAGGTGAAATCAGAATCAACTATAATAGAAAACATTATAAACAGCAATCCTAACCCCGGCCACTTGGTAATTTCTTTTTGGGAAGGCCGATAAGTCCCATAATAATCTTTTTACAAAATTCTAATTCATTCCCCATCTCTAATCTCCCAATACAAAAAAGTCATTTAAAGGAAAAATAAGCAATGAAAACACTTTGTAATGTCCCGATCTGACTTTCCAATAAACTAGTTTTCATACCGGTGGGTCACATTTCCTCACGTGCATCTCCCTATATATCAAAGTTAGGTTACTAGTAGTGAGTGTCCGAAGAGGTTATAATATTGATAATATACCCCAATTTTAGAGTATCACATCAGTTTACTTGATATTAAATATTCATAAATATTTTATGTGGGATAAATCAATGTTAAACAGTTCAATGATTAATCTAATATCTATTGAATATAAAAGATAGAAAACACCATTTTATACAAATAATAAATGTCTAGTTGATGATACATTATGAAAAATAGACGTAAAACATGATACAATAAATATGGATTTGTGTAAAAAAATGAAAATACCAACAATTTTCTCCACGATCATCCCGATCTCCAATTCGATGTTATGCTCCTAACTCATAGGTACAAGAAAAATAGTCGAAGTAAAGGTCCATATCGTTATAAAAAATGTATTCATTATTACCAATAGTACCTGATAAAGGGGTGTGATATTTAAATATCATTAGGTTGTCACCCGCTATATCTATCCAAATTCATTTGATGAAATATAAAATTATGGTAGTTTTCAGGTAATAAAATAAGTTGTAATGTAATGTAATGATGAAATCGGTATATAAACTGCTAAACATGTGACATTGATATAGCTTGTCAAGGATTCTTATATTGGATGGTCATGTTTTCAAAAAAAGTTAGCTAAAAATAATGCACAAATAAGCAACATGAACATAAAAATGTCCCATGTTCTATATCAATCACGACCATGTCGTGCTACCAGAATTGTTAGAACATTCAAAATTGATTCATATAATCTGACAAGTAAAAATATACCATGACCAAGCTATATAACCAAAAGTATCATATACCCCATGACCATGACTTAGGTCAAATATTCAGACCACAATGGCCTAGAAAAAAGGTATCTATGATCATGGAACCAACATCATGTCCTAAGATCATTTCGATTGAAACTCAGTTAGGTACGGGTTTGATTCCATGTAACATTTCAAACAAACAAATCCTAGGCCTATATAAGAAATCTACATCCAGGTGTTAAAAAGTCCCATGGAATCATATTTAATCATGTCCCAAGGAGCATATCTATCCAATTAATCAACCACTATGTTCTATATCTAAGGAATGAGTACAAGTCGTTTATTCAATCACCATTCATAACATTTACCTTTTCATACTTTATGATTATACCAACTCACATATTAATGTCACATTAAATTCCCTCTCATGAGAATATAATCTCATTTATCAAAGTTAACGTTTAAATACATCTAATTAACAGACGCACTCATTGTTCATAGTTCAAATTTCCACATAATACATGAGTTTACCCACTCAGTTACACAGAGACCAAATAAAGCATTTTGTAAATCATCTTCAATATAACGATTTAAAACAAGATAATAAAAATGGGAGAGATTTAGTACATCTAGTAACTAAGAAAACCAATTCCCTTTAGTTTTAATTAATCTTCCTCTGACTATGAATTCATATGATCATGCCCCTTCAGTGGTTTAAAAAAGGGAAATACAAATGATGATGGACAACCTAACACATAGAAGGTTCAATGGTTCCATAATTTTTTAAGGGAATATAATTTTATAATTCCATTAAAGGACATGTCATAAAAAATCCTTATATAACAATGTGTTATCATAGAATATTTAAAATTACAAACCATTAATATAATAATGTATTAAACAAATAGTCAATTTTTTTAGGTCAGAATACATCACTCCTCTTTGAGATATTTTCAAATAGAATTATGGTGTTGTTTCTCAGGAAATTAATTTAACATAACAAAAAATTATTCAAGATTTCATAATTCGATTTATCAATGAATAACTTAATGAATTCTAAAATTTAATGTTGCAAAAGCATAGCGATCATACCTCAATTGAAGTCAAACATCAGAGCACTTGGAACATGACATTTCTAATGTGACCATATGATGCCTTTCCTTTCCACCATTAAGAATATTCAACTTCTCATATAAAAACAACACATAGACCCTATATACATAGTTGTGTGTCCATGAATATGTATATGTAGATCCCATAATATATCTTATAAACACATAGGAATTCTCACATACACTGGTATCCATCTTTCAAATTACACATAAGACCACCTAGCCCCATATATATATATGTATATATTCAACACCATGGGTGAATATAAATATAATGTGGGATCATAAATAAAAAATATTCATACCTATGCATTCATGGTAAGACACCATTGAATCCGATGACTCAATCACACCCCAATGATGACCAAATATACTAAAAATATATACTAAAACCTCATGAAATAGAAATAACCCAATTTGAATTGATCCATATAATTATTATGATAAAAAAATACCTTTAGTGATGATGGAAAATGTAAATGGATCCACACCACATATCCTTTTGTGGAGGATTTGAGAATATGCAAGACGAAGTCTGAGGAAACCCTTCGAATGATTTAACATGGGATAAGTAACCAATAATAGTGTTAAAATAAAACATATAGATATTTAGAACATCACCTGGTGATAGAGAGAATGAAAAATAGTCCAACCATAAGGATTAGGATGGAGTATGGGTTTTTACCTTGAAGGATCGAGCAAGAATCATAAGGAAATACAATAGAGATGAGAGATCGAATATGGATCCGAAGATAGGGGAATCATTATGCACTATAAAGAAAGGGGATGTGTTTATCACCTGAAATTTTTATGTGAGGAAGTTATACTGGTTTTTATAATTTTTTATTTTATATGATTTTTATTAAATTATTTTCAAAAAAAACTAACACACCACATGGCTTTTGTCCCAGTGTTTTCCAAACCATGTGACAATCGTGTGGCACCCCGTTCCTAAAATACAACCTCTAGCATTTGGTAGCACATAGTTATTAAAAAATTACACAAACTATGTGGTGAATATTGTTGATATACTTCATATTTTTTCCAAACCATGATTAAAAGGCACACAGTTTGGTCAATCCATGCACAATTCCTATGGGGAACATCAACTCCACTAATAAAGGAGGCATAGTTTCCTGCTAGTGATGCACATTTTCATACAAAATATGAACACACTGTAGACTATCAAAACATGGGTTTACCAACCCTAAAACTCATGAAAATGGATGATACTGTGAAAATTCCTATCAGGACATCACACATGTTCAAAAATAACCTAATGAAGTGTTCCAAATTTCCAAATCTCTTTCCTAAACATGGATTTTTAAATGGCCCATCCTGTAAATTCAAAACTTCAAAATCCATTGGAATTGCATCTTGTCCAAAAATAATGGGATTTTACAGGAACATATGTTCATTATAATATAATTTTATCATATTAAAAATTCACGATGTTTATCATATATCATACATATGACTCATGGAATAAATCATGTCCTTTTTGAAGATATAAATAATTATGGAAAGAAATTATATGAGCCATGATTCATAACATTGGCATAATATATATAGATGTGGAATACATATTATCATAGATAATTATTTCCTTTATAGTCATGTATTATTTCCAAAAGTATCATAGTGTAATCAATTAAGTATCCAAACTGTCATAGTAGTAATTTTCTACACCCAAAACTAACATAGTGAAGAATTTCCATTACTGAACAGAGTACACTCCCCTTTCAAGTCAAATTTATCTCATAAGATATCAATAATACTTTAGTGTATTATAGGGATATATATGTCACACCTATCCTTGGATATAATAAAACCACCATCAAATGATGTAATTTACTAAATAGCTAAATAATAATGACAATACATAACTATTCTACAAGATGATAAAAAATTAATCATATTATAATCCCTGAATATAAATAGTAATCATTGTGATTTCATCATAGCATAACCAATTAAAAAGAATAATGTTTTTAAAAAACATATAATCATAAATATAATCTATTAAAATAAGTAATGAGGGTGGTGACATTAGATCAAATCACTAATAAAACATAAGAAACGCCAATGGTTGGTGTCATTAATGTATAAAATATCAATAAAAGACCATGAACTCATTATTTAATAAATTATCTATTCAATATGAAATAAGTTATTCAAAATAAAAAAAAATCATTAATAGTAAGGGAAACATATTATTTGAAATTATCATTGAAAAAATTTATGTGGTTAATAAATTAATAGAGTTTCTGTGATTTTGTAAAACCTTATTTATTCCATATATATTAAAACAATGGTTCGTTTCAAAATTCTAGTGAAAAGTAAAAATGGAATTTTTAAAAAAATGATAAGAGGATTAATTTTAAACCATGATTTAAAAATTAAATAATGGGTGAAATTTTATTTTAATATTATTTTAGAATAGATGAAATATTAATTAAGATATTTTTTAAAACAATTGAATTTGAAGAAACATGTTTTTCGGGCGAATAAAGACCAAAATTTTGTTTTCCTAAATTTTTTTGAATATTGATTGCATAAAGAGATGAGAATGAATTGGAAAATATTATTCTATATAATTAACTATATTATTCAAAAATAGAGGTCTTTTATAACGAATATCATAATATTTCATTATCCAAAACAGAATCATGAACACTTCTAATAATCAATGTGATTGTAGAATAAAATGTTTTCCACATTTGTAACATTTGAATCGCAATCCACATGAATGAAAAAAATAATGATCTATATACCATAATTTTATTGAGAATAAAAATATCATGCATTCATTGTCATCACATATGAAGCATATTAAATAAAAAATTATAGTATAATGAACATGTGTCATATAAAAAGAAGAAGACTAAAATTATATAATATATGTCCCAAATTCATTAGAACATAGTCAAAAATAATTTCCAATAAATATATTTTTATTATAAATATATTACAGAACCATACTCATATGTATCATTAAATATATTATTTACTACTAATTTTTTACCCCATTTATTAACAATTCAAGGTTAAAAGCATGTTTCATGTAACAACTATTTTTTTTTCATCATTTAAGTTAGGATATAGTGTTTTAAATATATTTTATTGTATAATAGATAGAGTATATAGATAATTTTTACCATTGTAAAAATATAACATACATTCCTTATTAATGTATTTACTTTAATCCATAAATGATATAAATATAATATTAATTACACCATTCTAAGAGATAGTATGTTGTAAATAAATATGTATAATTTTTCCATTTACTAAATTATTATAATGA